>OU342655.1:21200000-21715000 GCA_910589605.1 Chrysoteuchia culmella
TTTGTAATTATTTAATTTGGAAGCATTTGTTGAACCGCACCGGTTTATCCCTTTTCAATGGTTCCCTGTGACCACGGACCCTGAAAAGGATCTGACATGGATCTGAAATGTTATTTAAAGTGCCTTGTACGTTTTCGCATAACATTAACACTTATTGATTGGATCTGGAATGGCTTTACGACTATAACTATTGTGTTAGTTTAATGAAGTTTATTCAAATTGAGCAATACTAACAAACAATCTTGAAAATTCTTAAAATTTTTTAGGTATGGTCCAGTTGATAAAATTTTTGGCGTAAGTGGCTATTTATCAGTTGTCAGATTTTTTTAATGAGTGACGGGAAACTGTTAGCATTCATCATACCTGATGTTAAGTATTGATAAGGCTGAAGATGGAAAACCTTCTACCTCAGTTGCGGCAATTACATCAACAGTGTTCGCATTATTTCTAATACTACTTGACAGCTGATGTCATGACAACAGAAGTGTCGCTTAGAGGATACGACTACCATAGACCTATCTCCATACGTATCAAGTGGGCCTAAGACGGATTGATCGGTTTGGACTGGAGTTATGGCTTAGCGTGCCTTCCATAACACGAAGCTTGAGATAATAAATTTTAGGTCACCTATCCTTTGACCGACCATTGCTAAAGTTGCTCATCCGTTACAAGCAACTAAGCAAATCCTGATACATTTATTTAAACGTGAATGACATTGTAATTACGTAGTGCAAAGCGGATAAATTTGGAATTATATAGGAGCAATGTACACCGACTGCAGTAACTGCGCATTGCATTTGGTAGGATGTGAATAATTACTAACGATTCGAGCTATCAAAGTAATTTGTAAGTTTACTATGTATGCGACTATAACGTGCGTTATTTTGCTAAAAATTACATCAATATAATTAACTTTTTCATGTTTAAAATTTATCAAATAAAAATAGCATTGTTAAACGCAAATTCGATGGCTGTCGATAGCCAAACATTTGTAAATAAGTATGTTTATTTCGAATGCGAGGATATTATTTCTCTCATTGATTAAACGACGCTAGCCAACAGCGTGGAAAGGTGAATATACTAGAAATATTTCGACGTGTCCTCCTAAGTCTCGGTAGCATAATTGGTGAGTGCATAGGGCCGGACTCCCAATCCCTCGTTCGTATCCCGTCTGAGCGACATGAGACATGTTGATTTTTTAAGTAGAAATGAGAAGTAATGTATGAATTCAAAACTACTTCACAAACTGTTTACAAAGACAGTAAAAACGAAACTCTTGAATCAACAATATTAAGTATCACTCAGAGTCGCTTTAGCACATCGATAATATTGAATCAGTTGACTATATTAACAATGCAAATACACCGAGCGAACGCTGGCTTCGTAAATGCACTGTTCGATTCCAAATTTCAACACTCCAATTTGAACTTTAAGTGGGAGATATAGGACTTATCTTCCATTGGTGAGTGAGTGTGCAAGTTTATCCAACGCTGTTTGCAAATCCGAACTTATGTAGGATTGTTTACAAGGCCCGTTTTGCTGCTTAATGCCGTAGTTTAAATTGTACTTGTGTTTACGGAGACGCCTACTGCCTTCCCGGATTGCTAAGTACCTCAACTGTGTTTATTTTTGTTAGACAATAAACGACAAATAACCAAAATCAACCGCTTGGGGATTATAATTGGTTATGTCATATTAGGTTACTTTTTTTATGAACGACTGGGACACTCTTAGCCTTCATCATACCTGATGTTAAGCATTGATAAGTCCGAAGGTGGATGCGAGCCTCTCCCGGAATCCTCATAGCTGAGGAACTGGCTATCTTATCTCTAACTGCCAGAACACAACAATGCTGAATACGATGTTGTTATGGCGGCTTAGATAAGAAGCTAGCCAGGCGGACTTACAACAAGTCCTACCACCAACCAAACCGAATACAATATGTAACCCCGCTGGAAATCGACCTGGGTCTGATACCGTTGGTTGTTACCACTAGACCACAAAGGCGGTTTTTACCTACTAATTCAACACCAAGCTTCAAACTTAGGTATTTAAATGAACTGCAAAAGTTTCCCACTTTTGTATATGTATGAATAAAAAAATTCAACGTCAATTTCATCAAGATCCACTTCAGGTCGCTGACCCAGCGTAGTAAGTACTTCAATAATATTTTCGCAGTCATCAATTAGATTCTACAAAGGCTTTCTCAACCGCCACCTATATACTTAATAATATTTTGAGGTGTGGAAAGCCTGAAACAAGTAAAGCAAATAGCTCATTAATGTAATGGAGTGTAATCCATTGCGGAACTTCTGTAACACAAGATTACGATCTAAAGCCCCTCGTCCACTAGGCACTGAGAGCCGAGCCGAAACGAATTCCGAAAAGTCGCCAGATCATCATCATTATTTAGCAGCAATCTACCTGGACGTAAGCCTGTAAAAGTCGCTTGCTAAGCATTTACTATGAAACTGCGTTCATTAGCAACGCCCTGAACCGAATCGACTGCGCTCGTTGTCTTTGCATTATTTCAGTAAAGAGTTGCGATTGTCTGAGATGGACACGCAGAAAGAAATGCGATTCGATTCAATTTTGCTGTAGTGGACGCCAGGCCTAAACCGCCTACATTCGACCTTCGAAGTCCCGCCATAGCAAGTTCAGCACAAAAACGTTGCAAACTCTGTACAAAACCAGTAAATCACTTTTGTTTCGCCATCCCCAAAGTATCACAAAAACAAGATAAAATTTAATGAAGTGTCAACTTGGAGAGGACTGAGCGAAACTTCGTCCACGCAAAAGGCCGGTGAAAAATATACAAAGATAAATCACAAGTTAACGACTGTTATTTCCTATGAAAAGAAAGTATTAGAATAAAAGTGATAGAAAGAAATCTAGCTTAAAAGGCTTTGTTAAAAAGTGGTCTCAGCCATATAACACCCACTGCTGGGTATAGGCGTTTTTTTATGAACGACGGGTAGACTCTTAGCCTTCATCATACCTGATGTTAAGTATTGATAAGGCTGAAAGATGGAAGCGAGCCTCTCCCGGAATCCTCATCCACTGAGGAACTGGCTATCTTATCTCGAACTGCCGGAACACAACAATGCTGAAATCATTGTTGTTATGGCGTCAGGCTTAGATAAGATGGTGGTAGCTAGCCAGGCGGACTTAGAACAAGTCCTACCACCAACCAAACCGAATACAATATGTACCCCCGCTGGGAATCGAACCCGGGACCCCTGGGTCTTATACCGGTGGTTGTACTACTAGACCACAGAGGCGGTTAAAGAAAGGGGGGGTTTGCCATAATCGCCACGCTTGGCAGGCGGGTTGACGATCGCAGTAGGAGACGCTGCTGCCCGTCTCCTGAAGGCTGAGTCCCTTAGTCGCCTTTACGACACCCACGGGATGAGAGGGGGTAGTGCTATTCTAAGCCGACACTACACAGCTGTTAAGACGTAGGAGTGTGAAATAACTAAGCATGTGTTAGTTCGCTTCCTTCATTCCTTGACATGCCGTGGCGATGGTTCACGATTAATCCAAATATCTTTATTTTTTAAATGGGTGTACTGGTACTTTAGGAGTGATAGTCTTGTATTTTCACGTTAAAATATTAACAGGTATCATATTCCTATCTTCTCGTATCTACTGAACCTTTAAATTTCCGCAGCGACCGTTTCCGGCAATTGTGAAAATGCCGAAAGCTCCTTTAAAATGTTGTATAAAAATAACATTTATTAATGTTTTAAATGGAATATTGATTTAAACAAAAAATACAAAGCAATTGACGATATAAGACTAGCGACCGCCCTCGGTGTCCCCTGCGTGGTTCCTGTCCCCGTGGGATTCTCGAGATTATCTTTTAATCCAAGGTATAAACTATTATTTAAATCCATTGAACCGTTTTTGCGTGACTGAGTAATAAACAACCAAACTTTCACATCTATACTAATATTATAAAGAGGAAAGATTTGTATTTTTGTATGTAATGAATTAACTCAAAAACTACTGGACCGATTTTGACGAAATTTGGTATAGAGAATCCTTAGACCCCAAGTAGTAACATAGGCTATAAATGATCCCAAAATTCCCACGGGAACGGGAACCACGCGGGTGAAACCGCGCCCGGCCTCTAGTATATAATAAAAGAATAAAATCAGATCCCAAATTACTTAGAGACGGTACGTAGAATTATTTTCAAGAATTCTGACGTACTGTTTCAAAAGGCTTCATAAATATCAAATTATGTTGGTGAGTTTGTAGCGGTAGCGGGCGGGAGGAGCATCGACTGGGCTATTTCACGGCACATAAACATTTGATTTGGTGGAGGGCGGATGTTATAATACTTTCCAGCTTTCATTACTGGCCCGTGATCACATACTTCGACCCTGAACAACTTACCTTGCCGTTTGCGGTGATTGGCTGCGGTGAAATTGTTGCAATATTTACACCCTTTTTGATTTACCACTTAACAAATAAAATTAACGATAACTGTGTGGAAAGCACGTTCTTATTTTATGAACTACGGAAAAACGATTAGCTTACATCATACCTGATGTTAAGCAATGTTAAGTCGCGCGCTCCTCCCGGAATCCGAGAATTAACCGCCTCTGTGGTCTAGTGGTATAACCACCGGTATCAGACCCAGGGGTCCCGGGTTCGATTCCCAGCGGGGGTACATATTGTATTCGGTTTGGTTGGTGGTAGGACTTGTTGTGAGTCCGCCTGGCTAGCTACCACCATCTTATCAAAGTCTGACGCCATAACAACAATGTATTCAGTCAGACAGTTAAAATACCCAGTTCCTCAGTGATTGAGGATTCCGGGAGAGGCTCGCTTCCATCTTCAGCCTTATCAATACTTAACATCAGATATGATTCTATAAGGCTAAAAGTCTCGTTCATAAAAAAAAATCCCCAAACATTAACAACTCTCGTGAAATCTTCTTCTTCAGACATATTAAGCACACATTTCTAAGCAGGGTTTCTAATTCAAGATTTATTTATTCATTTATTTATTTATTTATTTACTGGTGGTCTGCAAATACTCCTTTGTCCTACCTATGGTGATAAATTAATACAAATATACCTGATAACGTCATTTAAAACGTTGTTGCTTTTTTTCCAAAACTCAAAACCATTTTTAGAACTCATCATTATGAAAAAGTTTTAGCAAAGAAATGAAATTTGCTTTTTACATTTATCAGAGTAAAAAAATATATAATGTTATAAGTAACGCCATTTCTGTTTTCGTATTTACCGGGTTGCTTACAACAGGAATTAAACATTTTAAAATTATTTTAATTGTTTGAAACGAATGGTCTGTAACAAAATATTGGCAGGATTGATGCAGCACTAACTTTCGCGGAAATGTTCTCGTTTGCTTTGTAAATCTTTTGAGGAAATTGGGAAGAGAGCCGCCTTATTGGGCCAACTTGATTAATACACGGCATTCGTCTTAAGCCGGCTGCCGATTACTTAAGTAAGCTCCTAATAAGCCTTAAACAAAAGCAATTTTGTTAAAATAACTAATATTGAGGGCTAATAGAATGGCGCCTTTCCTGGAAAAAGGTCAGTGCTGAGAGGTTCCTTAGGAATTCACATAGTTTTATTATTTATTTAGGTCACTGTTGGTAAAGGGCTCCACTTTCAGTTATACTACTTAACTTTTATTTTATTTATTAACTCGTTGCGTTTATATTCCTTACGTTCTAGTTCCAGCAAAATCTACCTCTATTTCTATTATTAATCAAAATATCTAAATTCTCCATCTCTCTACTCCAACTACTGTACGTCTTCCAATCTTTCTTTATACCAAATTCAGAGATTATTGCGTTCAAACAAACAAACCATTTTGTTCATTATTATAGTACAGATAAATATCACCCCAACTTATAATTGAAACTACCAACAAAACAAGGCTTATTTATTCAGTGCCGTAAATAGAAGATGTTCTGAAATATTAATATTGCTATAACCCCCATTTGTCCGTCCACGGTCCGCCATGAAGGAGCGGTGCCATAAACAAAGCGCCAAAGATCTCCCTGACAAATGGACTAGACCAAAGTCGCCACATTATCTGTGAACATCTCCATCCACCCCATTCTCAGCCTTATGTCCTACATCAAAGGTGTCAGTTTTAATTGGTCCTCCGTGAGCCGGATTCCGCCATTGCGGCCAACGACTGGGTAAAGGTTCTCTAAGGATCTCGCAACAGTTTACACTGCTCTGGATAAGGGCAGATATATTGGCCGTAAAATAAAGGCGCTGATAAAATGTAGGCAACAAATGCTGCCGTTGGAGGATTGTGATGATTAGAAAGATTATCTGTAAGGGAACTGGTTTATTTATGTCTTCAAACATACCCTATGTGTACTTATAATTACATGAAGCTTGATGATGCGCTGCAGCAATTCATTGTATTTCACACCGAATAGTTGTATGTAGAATAGTTTAGAGCAACGGGACTCAAACGCAACATTTATTATGAAACTTTTAGTATAATGGAACGCGAAAGTTTAAAATCCTATGCAGAATGTTGCAAAAATGTAATTTTTTTATGAATTCTTTTTATTGAGAAGCAAACTATAAATACTGATATTAATATTTTTATGAAATGTAAAATGTTAAAAATAAAACAGAAAAAAATCATTGCACCAAGGACCATCGGGATTTTGTTCGCAGGACGGGAGACGAATCAAACAGCCAGAACAATAGTTCTGTGGTAAAAGCCAATACCAACGTTGAATTTATTAATTTTAATGTTGACACCATATCAAGCTTAACAGCTTCATTACGGAAACCGCTCTTATTACCTACACGATAAGACTCAAAATGTTGAAACTCCATATTGCTGACCGTACAACGTTTGGGCTGTGCAATCTTTTTAACAGGTCTCCTTTCACAGACAGCACAAAACATCTTTTTTCCCACTACGGTTCAGCCAACATCATAACAGCAAATAAAATGAAAAGTTCTAAAGCCATGTAGAAACAAAAACTGGAATCGCCAGCAGCCACGGAAGTTCACGCGCACAGCCCCGGCAGCTTTAACACTAAAAAGACGGGAAAATACGTTTACCTTAAAAGAAGGCGAGGGATAATATGACCCTTTTACTAATTTATAAAGTATGTTATGTACGTAATTTATAATTTTAATTAAAAAAACATCTAAACAAAATGCGGTAGAAACATGGAAATAGCAATGATCTTTGTAATAGTACCTCGTTTTAATAAGCTTTTTTTTTTTAAACATAACTTTCTGACAGATTACAGGATAGCTGATGCTAGTCACTAACTTTAATAATACTTTGCTCCTCGAAAGTTGTCGGTAATGTGAAGCTTCAATAATATAAAATAAATATTGTACGAGTTATCTACCTGTAATTATTATTTATTTATTTCTGTTGTGTTTTATGCCAGAAACAGTATTTATTGACATGTTTATATCCACAGCTTTTCGATGTCACAACAAAAAATATCTAAATTGAAAATCTTCGTGAACTATTAAATTTTCTCTGATTTTCACAATTCAATAACGCACGTATTGGAAAAACTTGCCGGTTCACTTTTTACTAAAGAATTTGCAGTTTTTATAGCTATAACTCAGTTAAAAAGTAGTTTTCGTGCTGATAACGAATGTTGTGTTTGACTTTATTTATTGAAGTGACAATCAGAATACAGTAAGAAGTAAAAGAAATATAAATTAAAATTTTGATTAGAAAGTAACATACAACAATTTCAATTCCTAAACGCCGTGAGGGTCAAATGACCCGGCACCGTCTAGGTAGATGTTTCTAGGTAGATGTTTAGTTCATTTATAAGCATTATGTAACAATTTTAACTTCCGTAAATTGTAAAAAGGACTATTTCATTAAAAGAGACTAGAGAATTTAGCATTATTTTGAGAGTTAAATAAATTTACTATATATTTATTTAATTTATAATTCAAATTTGCGAATTTATTAAACGCTAACATTTCAAAAGGGGTCAAGTGACCCCAGCCGTCTTTCTAGTGTTAAAATAAACTTGCACGGCGTCGGACCCGACCCGGCTGCCTCTGAAATATCACTCTACTTCCTAAACTCCCCTATATTGTCTTTTTTCACTCCCCCCTTTGTTCGCTTCCCTCTTTTGATGACTGTCATAGTTAGCGGAGCGGGTTTTAATCTTTTTTCCTGCGTGCCCGGATAGTTCGAGAGTTTTCAATTGAAAATGCGACCGACATTTTGTGAAAAGGCCGCGACCATTTTATTTATGTAATGGCGGCTGGAAAGTTTTGGAATTAAATTTTACACGATTGAGTTATTGAAATACCGTTGTCGCACTATTGAATAAATTATTATCATTTATTGCTTCGAATCAAATTTAAATTCTGGTATTGATTAATTATTATCAAACTTGCTTCCTTATGAAATAACTAGCGTGAAAGAGTAAAAAACATACAAACATCCTCACACATTTTCGCATTTATAATATTAGTAGAATGTGTTTCGCTATAGTCGTGATGGGTGGCCAATAATTAATTTATTTCTTCTTCTATTCCTTCTTTCTTTATTTCTATTAGCAGTATCCAATCCGTATTGGGCTCGCGGTTTATTAATTTTAAATTTTAAATTTAAATAAAAAATTAATCCAAAATACTTACCCAATTAAAAATAAATACCAATTGCAGTTTTGTATGAAAAAATGTGGTTGCCATATTTTTTTTTTATTGGGTAGATATTTTGTATTTTTTTTTAATAGTAACCTAGATAATGCCATCTGTCTTAATCCGATTAACAAGAGAGAGTATTTTTATGTGATAAATATAAAACAAGAAAATATACTAGAAAAAAAGGAAATTGTCTCAAATGTTTTTTTCGAATGCGAGGATATTTCTTTCATTGATGAAACAACGGTGGCCAACTCCGTAGAAAGGTGAATATACTAGAAAAATTCGACGTGTCCTCATAGGTCTCTGTAGCATAATTGGTTAGTGCATTGGGCCGGACTGCCAAGGATGCGGGTCCGAATCCCGTCAGGGCGACTTGAGACAAGTTGCTTTTTTCTAGTATATTTTCTTGTTTAATATTTATCAAGAGTACGGTCTATCATACTCAAATTTTGAATTATTTTGGTATTATATTTGTAATGAAAACTGTCGTGTCGCGCGCCTCGGAACGAAAATCCTATTTCTATAAAAGCAAAATTAATGATGTACCCCGGTAACATATTAAATCCATAGCCGAAACTAATCATTATCAATTCAGGTACGGCCGGTGGGATAACCCGCATTAATTGATTTATGGGCATTAACGAAATATGCAAACAAATCCGGGTGTTAGCCGCCTAATTATTATCTAGGGTATCCCGGCTTTGTATAAAGAAACGCAAATGATAATTTTCGATTCTCATTTTAAGGGCAAATATATTTTGTTTGGTGTTCATGAAGTTCAACTCTGCTTTTTACAGCCTTTTATTACTAGCTAGTGGCCACCAGCAGTTACATCCGCGTGGTTCTCGTCCTCACAGACCTATATCGAGATAGACGGTAAAAGTGTGTCCTACCTTGCGTGTCAAAAGTTTGATCCACGGTCAAAGTTTTACGACCTAAGGGCCGATTTCAATAATCTATGCCGTGTGGTGACGGCCTAAGAATACAAGTGTCACCACTCCCTTACATGCCTGGGATGTCGTAAGAGCCGACTAAGAGGCTCGATGCATTGAACACCTGTGCGAGAGAAGGAAAACTTGAAACAAACCCTCTACCAACCCGTCTGGCCAGCGTGGTAGCAGTAGGCTAATAGCTTCCTATGAACGCCACAATAGGCGTGAGCTGGGAGTGGCTTATGTCCAGCAGTGGACGTCCACAGGCTGATGATGATGATGATGATCCCTAACAAGAAGTAGGCCTATCTTGGTTACGTTACTTAGCAACCGCTGTTATTTTGGATTATTTTAGTCTGATTAACAAAAATATCTAGGCAACAAAGCTCTATCTCTTACTGTGGATAGGTTATTGCAGCCGACCGTAAGTCAGTCCGCTTGAGACCATTGCCATGACACACGCGTCACTCAGAAACGAAAGTGGTTAATTGTGCAGTGCTTTCTTGCAAGAGCTCGTCAGTGACATTTACACATCACTAAATCTCGCTCGTGACGTCATCGTAGGTACGAAAAATTTGACACGCTAGGTTCTCATACAGTTTGAGCACTCTTTTCGTCTATATCGATATAGGTTTGTGCCCGTCCCTGTTTGTGTGGAAAATGAAGTGTTGTTTTACTAGTTTTCTCGCATTTTTTTTGTCTCAATAAGAACCTTTCTTGAGCCTTAACAAAAAAATATGAAAAAAATTGCCGAATTATGTAAGTACCAGTCGGTTCCCAAAATAGCTCTACCAGTCGACCTTGAAGTTCCCCGATGGAACTTAGCAAAGATTTTCGGTCCATTATGAATCGTTGTCCCGGGCAGTAGGTAGGTACTTTTTTTTTTTTATTCTTATTTTATTTAGGGACTTTAACTTCACGTCATGTCAGTCCCATCATACCCTAAACTAATCTTAATTTCTACTACATAGATACAATATTAACTTATAAACTAATTCTACGTATATTATTGTTAATGTCCAGCGCGGCTAGCCAACACCATTTCACAAACCAGTTTTGCTGCATTAGATGTAGGATTTGACAATATGCTTTGGTATACCCCCATATCAGTAGGTACTTAGTGTTATGTTAGGTTTAAGCTTCACAAAAAATAAAAAGTATCGTACTCGAGTACACGTTTTTGACACGAAATGCAGCTCGAAGCGGAACATCCGGTCTCGAACAAGCGCTTAGTTATGGCGTCGTTCCGGCAATTTTTGTTCAGCGGACACTGAAAATGCTTCATATTTCGTTCCTCGCCTTCAAAGAGCGAAGGGAAACGATTTGCAGCTGTTTCTTGAAAAAACGCTCAGGTTTTGGGTATCATTGTGTCAATACTGCTAATAAAACGGGTATTTGATAGGCATTTCACCTACCTAAAATTCGTCGACGACGTTTCGGCAAGCCAAGTTACATCGGCCGTGATCACGAGCTGACAGCCCTTTTATTATCAGTAGGCCGTATTATCATTTAACCGCCTCTGTGGTCTAGTGGCACAACCACCGGTATCAGACCCAGGAGTCCCGAGTTCAATTCCCAGCGGGGCTACATATTGTATTCGGTTTGCTTCGGTTCGGTGTGCGTGGACGCCATAGCAACAATGTTTTCAGCATTGTTGTGTTCCGGCAGTTATAGATAAGATAGCCAGTTCCTCAGTGATTGTGGATTTCGGGAGAGGCTCGCTTCCATCTTCAGCCTTATCAATACTTAACATCAGGTATGATGAAGGCTAAGTATCTCCTCGTCGTTCATAAAAAAACAACCCATGATTAGTATTATCAATTATTTTAACTGTTGCAACTCTGTTTTGTGTATAAATAATAACTTTAACAAGGCATTCTTTCTTCGCGTATAAATAATATAACACATTGGTTTGTAGTCACTCCCGAAACCCGCTGGGAGCTGCGACGGTCTGGAGCTTACTCATGTCAAATCGCTCACCTGGAATATTGAACGGACTGTCTACACACGACGAGGTATTCCCCGCTGTGGCGAATCTTTTATTTGGCATAGTGGTATGATAAACGAAGAAGTCGATTTGCATTGAAAAGTACAAATAATAATTAATAAATAAATAATTTCATACAATCAAACCAATTATCTAGGCCACGTTAAGTTTCGTGAAGAACTTGTGTAATGGATCTAGTATCCAATATCTATCAAGGATCTAGTATAACGGATAAACATACTTATATACTTTTTTTTTTTAAATACATACTTAATATACATAATTAACACCCAGACCAAGACAAATACACATGTTCATGCACACAAATATTTGTCTTGTCCGGGGATCGAATCCGGGACCTCTGCGCCAAACAGGTCGTCAAATGAACAAATTGTTGAGAAATACACAATAGTATGGTTTCGTCTCATGCTCATGTAAAAATGCATGTTTATTATATTGGGCACGGTAGAGGAGATCGTACAAAACGGGTAATTTTTTGTTTTTATGAAAACTTTTGTTTTGCTAATGTTTAAATTTAAAAGAATACATGAGATACTAGGTGCTTTGATGTGTCGTATGATGTTACAGGAACGGGCTGCGGAGCGCACTCAAGTCAAATCATTCACCTGGAATTTTGAACGGACTGTCTACACACGAGGTATTCCCCGCTGTGACACATTACAGATTTGCCACTGCGGCTACAACGATAGACGAAGAGGTCGTTTTTCATTGAAAACACAAATTGTTGAGAAATACTATTACCCACCTAGTCATAGGTTCGTCTCCTATAAGTAAAAGCATGTCTATTTTATTGGAAATCACAAAACAGAACACTTTTTGTTTTTTTTTCTAAGGTTAGGAGCTTTGATACATGGAGTAGAGCGCTAGGATTTAATATGACTCGTATGATGTTACGGCGACGGGCTGCTGCGGAGCTTACACATGTTAAATCGTTCACCTGCGAGCCAACCATCATCTATAAAAATCCATCATGTCATAAAAACATGGACACACTTCACACTTTGGAGGCGCACTTTTGATTGAGCAAAGACGACATTAGTCAAAAAACAAGCTTACTTGAACACGTTCAGTGCCCAATACACGGCGCCGTGTAGGCACTATCAAACGGGGATGGCCCACTGACACCGCCCACACGTGTGGAAGCTTTTCTTTATTTATGCTAATATGCTGAGAATGCTATGTCAGTAATGGGTCGCCGTCGTCATCGTCGTCGTCTCAGCCACATAACACCCACTGCTGGGTATAGGCCTCCCCCAAAGGGAGGGTTTGCCATAATCGCCACGCTTGGCAGGCGGGTTGGCGATCGCAGTATAGCCAAGTTTGTAGGAGACGCTGCTGCCCGTCTCCTTAAGGCTGAGTCCCTTAGTCGTCTTTTACGACACCCACGGGATTACAGGGCGTAGTGCTATTCTAAGCCGACACTACACAGCTAATGGGTCACATACGATGTAATAGGCCACATTCGCAGTCTTCCATTGATTTCAGAATATCAGTGATATCATTCAAGATGAACTCAGACGAAATTTAAAGAAATATCTTAAATTTTACAAATGCAGGAGGCATTGAACGTGTTTAGACATTTATAGTACGAAATAGCATGGTAAGATTGAAACAATACTGCGCTAAGAGATGGCGGAAGGCCTCCGAATAATGAATGGACTGTCTACGATGGCTGGAGGGGATATTCTTCGCTGTGGCAGATAAAAGACACGGAATAAACACGTGATTTTTTGTTTCAGTTTGAGATTTATATTTTTAGGTAAGCACGTCATGACGTAATTAAAATCCCATGGGATTGTTTTATCAGAGAGTCGACAACACAATACTTAGATGTTCAGAAACCGGTAGTAAGAAAAGACGTACTTAGAGCTAATTTATCATGAATAAAAGCTCTATATGTTTTCCCAAAAGCATTTCTTTGAGCCCATCGAAGCGTTATTATCAAAAAGCGGGTTTATTTCCCATCAATTCCCAACAGAAAATGTTTGGCTTTGTGTGTTAGACCAACAGCTATAGATCGTTACATAAGTGGCGGCGGAGTGACCCAAAAGTTTCGATCCAGCCCTTTATCAATATCATCTACTGTGGAATGCCGGCGAAATGAAAGAATCTGGTCCATTCAAGAAAAAAGGTCTGGGAATGGAAACGAAATTTCATGGAGGCGACCTTTTCTTTGTCAGATGTTTATCTGAGAAAGCTTAAAGGCCTCCGGTCGTACCACGAAATCGCGTATGAAAAATATTTGTACACGTAAACGCTGCCACGAAATCCAATGCGTCTTTAAAAGGTGTTAATTTATTGAAAGGGGGATCAGGAACAGCGATGTATTCTGAAATTTTGTTACGCTCTCGCTCCTTTCGCGTCGAAGTCGAAGTCAAAGCGTAAAACTTCAAGATGAACCCCCAGAATGAGATGAATCTATTGACGTAAATAGCGCTTAATTTTGCAAGTCTTTGCAAAAATAAATACTTTTAACATTTATTTCAATGTGAATGACTCTAATGACGGCATTTATGGGGAACATTTTGTTTCGGCGCTGAGAGGCTGGCAACCCTGCTAATTCCTTAGCCGTTATTTTTTAGAGGTACTTTGAGCTTTAGGTTTATGCGGCTTCTGAAGATGTGTACAAAGAAATTTAAGATGAATGAAATGTGGTTATAAGTCAATGTAAAAGCACAGTCTATATATACATACAGTCATCCGACGGACATATCTTAAGTGAGCAATCGTGGCGGGTTTGCGGGGCGGAAGGAGGTGCTAGCGAGACCGAGCTCCCATACGCTCACTCGGGACAATGACATATGTCCTGTCTAATACTAAGAAAGTCTCGTCAAAAGCGGCATTGCGCGAGGTTTCAAGGGCGTAGTCCCACTGTAAGTTTCTTAGTTAGTTTATTACAATTCTTTTAGTCATTGACATTGAGTCTTCTAGGTACACCTAGTTTTTAGCTAGTCTTTTTTTTATAAAATATGTAAATTTTGATATTGATAATAGTTACTTACTTAAAAAAAAAATAACACTATTTAATTATTTGATCTTACAAAACTTTCAATAATTTGACAGAAAAAGTCAACAGACAAGAACAATCATTTACAATCTTAAGACCTTAAAGTCAAATCCCCTTTGCAAGAACAGTTAAAGTTAGCGAATCTCGGGGCCTAAATTAAAAGTGCGCCAGACAAGGCCGAGTCGGTCCTCATTAGCTAATAATAAATCAGCCAAATGTGGAGCCAGCGGTTTTTCAAGACGCACCATGTTTCAGCATCTTAAGACTTGATTGATGACCTGGTATCTAGGCCATCGGGATTATGTAGCTTTTAAACTTTCTGATCTTCTATAAACAAAATCGAGAAACCTTTTTCAGATTATTGCATCTTGCAGTAGCCTTAGAAAACCGAAGAGTTGTGAAGTATGTAAGTTTGCAGATAGGTCAGGACATGGCAGCTACTGTTTCCTGGAACTTTTTCAAAAAATACTAACATCTACAAAGTACTTAAGGTTATCCTGAACCAGGCCATTGTATTTTATTTATATCCCTTTGTAATATATTACAAGTTTTCACGTTATATTCCCCTAGCGGGGTTGGCAGAACATCAAACGCGCACCTAAAGAGTGAATCTAATAGCCATACCTCAGCTAACATCTTTTTTTTTATTTTATCTTTATTTAGAAAACCAACAGCTTTAACAATGCTTATATAATAACTTATGTAAATCTATAGTAAGCCAATAACAGGTTTCCCTTAAATAAACCAATAATTTTGTGACAAACGACTTTTGGTGATGTAAACCGCAAAATTATTCTTACAAAAAATTATATAACCACATTTAGCATTGGTAGGGTCTAACCCCCATATTCTAAGTCGTTCCTCCAAAACTTTTTACACTCCACTCAACCTCGTCGTGGGTAAAAATGGTAGTGTGCGCTAGGCCTAACACGGAGTGGCTACGTACTCTTTGGCTCCTCCAGGTCCTTACGGAGTTATGACTTAGAATACCGATTTCGAGGAGTATTTCGAAGAGGTTTTCAATGAGGTTTAGTTAAGTCGAGGACGAGTAAGTTTTGGAGGAACGACTTAGAATATGGGTGTAAGTCTAACTTTTCAATTTGACGACTGTGTATGGAAAAAAAAACAGGGAGACAAAAACAGCTCTTGACGAGTTTCTTGCCTTTTCTTCTTTGATGGCGTAGCTTCTTTGACGTTCATAAGTGATCGTAGACTGAATAAATGACAGCCTAGATAAATGAATTTGATTTTAAGATGTTGTCCGGAAACAAAGTGATAGGTTACCACTCTATCGCCAACAATAGTTTCTGAATATACCTGCTTGTTTTACTATCTGGAGTACTAGCACTTGTTTCTGTTCGCAACTCGCAGTCCAGCATGGAAGTCATCTAAAATAGTAATAAAAATATCTAATACTCGTACGTGTATCTTTTCGCGTCTCCCAACAATGGCGTTCAATTCAAGTAACGTTAGTTTCTGACATCAGCATGCCGACGTACCTATACTGCGCTCAAGTCCACTGACCCAGAAAACTCCAGTAGTCATCAATCAAGGGGAGATCACGACGAACAAAGTTCCGATGTATTTGTAATAGTCAAGTTGGGTCACGTTCACTATCGACTGTTATTGTTGTGCGTTTTGATAAAGTATAGTTATGCCAATAAGATTTTAGGGTAATGATAGCTTTTTAATGGGCAATATGCAAATGATTCGTTATTGCGTTTTTAATTGTATTTATATTCATAACGCTATTCCAAGGGAAACATCTTTTTTACCCATGTCTGTCCCAGGTGGACAATGAGGGCATTAGTCGAAATTATACAAGACTTGCAAATGGTTTTATAATCTAATATTATGTATTCACTACCTGCGAAGGTATTTTTAAATGACGAAAATACCAGAGGCACGTCTCGTTGCAATGTCTGTGCCCAACATTGCCAAATATTAACACACAAATTATTAAGATGTTGCTGATTAATAGGTCAAGTAAAACATTGTTTATTTACGTTACAATCACAATAATAAATTAGAAAATTTTGTAACTTCAAAGCGACAAATATTGCTGCTTTACTAACACAAACGCCATTTTTCTCAGTACCTTAAAATATTATACTTTCTCAACTGGTAGCCTTCTGAAGTCACATAAAGTATTAGTAGAATCTACCAATTGGTCATATATCACCAAACGATACATACAAAGTATAAAATTGGACCGTTATTTACATAACTGGCGCCTTGCCGCGGAGTCGGACCCACTGCGATGACCCAGTTGTAGGGAGGAATACTTTTCTTTCTACTTTTGGAGGGTATTAGCATCAGATTGATGTGTTCAGTTGGAAGTTTATCAATAACTATACCTACGTACTTAGCAAACTCATGAGTTTTATTAGACGACGACTTTGGTGTAATGGTTCTGGCGGTCTCGCGATTATGTCGTGACGAGTTTGGTGTAATGTAAGTAAAAAAAAAATAAAAAAAAAAATTTGCTCTAACAATTTGACGCCTCTTAAGCTAGTGATCAACCGACAAGTGTCCGACCTGTGTCAGGAGATACTGCTCTTCCTTACAGTAGCTATGTTAAAAAAAAAATTAAAAACATTAATAATAAAATGATAAAATGGACACAAAAGAAAGAAACCAAAACAGCTTACATTGTGTACACACACAATTGTATATACACGTGTGTGTGTGTGTGTGTGTGTGTGTGTGTGTGTGTGTGTGTGTGTGTGTGTATGGATGTTTGCGTCTGTGTGTGTGTTTTATGATGTTGTGTGTGTGTGTGTTTTATGCTAGTGTGTGAGGTGGTGTGTTTATGTGTATAAACTAGTCAGAAAGTGTATGTGCTTATGCTCTGATCAAAAGTGTCTCTATATCGTTAAGTAAATCGTAAGTACCAGGCTAGCATAACCAACCCGGAGGCGTATATGGCTTTCCGTTATCACCTCGTCCCATTGATGTATGACGACGTCGATACGCTTTTTCTGAAACCCGTATTCACCTGCTCGCTCGAGGGGTCGTGCTAGATACGGCCTTTTAGCTACTTCAAACGGTCACGCCTCGAGAAACCCGTCTCCATTTCGGGACCTTATAGTAGACCAGTTAAATACGATTTTATACCAACATACTTCTAATGCTGTATTATAAAACCGTATTTACTACGTCTCTCAAATAGCGACAAGGAATTTAAACACAATCTAGAATAATATCAATTAAATGTATTATATGATATTATGATTACTTATAAGTCTACCTACTACCTATACTCATACCTACAAAATAAAAATTAAAACATAAAAATTAGCTTTCTGCTTTTTTATATTTTCCTGTCAATCTTAGTAATCATATACTAAATTATGGTGGTTGAGTAGTACCTACATGTATATTCAAAAGGAATATAATAAACCTGGCGACTAAAAATTACTAAATTGACCGACTAAAAATCTAGGTTGAGTTGCGGAAAACTTGGTTTAGGCAAGTTAGATTGGCGGCTAAGTCGCTCACCTAGTTTACATCGCACAAAAAGTTTTTAGTCGATCGGTTAAAATTACTAACCTCTTCAAAACTTATTGTTTTATTTATTTATTTTAATTAAAACGGTTACGCCAATTTATATCCATGACAAAGGGAATCTTAATCCTATAAATTAGTCTCTATCCATTGGGTAACACTATTTTAAATTTTACTAAAGCCGTTTTATAAGTACGCACACTGCAGAAAAATACAGATAACGCCATCACTCTCAGTAAGTATGTAGACAAACCAATTTCACCGCTTACACAATGCAATAAAGACTAAGCTAGTAAAAAAAATAGAAAGGCCAATAGAGATCGCTGGTAACAACTGATTTGCAAGCAAATTTCACCGTTTATACAATGCAATAGAGCTGTAGATAAGTATATCCAATTCATCACATCATAGTGACGAGCTCGCTTCGGGTTTTTGACGGTAATACGCGCATATTACTTAAAAAACGCGTAACTATCTCGTCGCTCTTTAGTTGACGTGGTGAACACGGGTTTCTAGAGAATTTGTATTTGATGAGGCGCTGTAATTCCGTCTCTAATTCGTCCCCTCTGGTGCCCACATGGATACGGGTTTTCCGAGGTTGAGAGTTAGAAAAGGCGTATCGATGTCGTCGCACTTCGTCCCCACGAGGTGATAACGGAAAGCCATATACGCAACCCGGAGTTATTTGTAGTTTTAAGCTATTTGTATTTTTGCCTGACTGTACAAAATAGCTTTAACAATGGTGGCCGAATCTTCACTGAATAAAAAAAATGTGTGAATTCGGACAAAGTATCAGTAACTATTTGACTGAAACGTCAGTAACCCCTTTTCGAAAAGAAACGTTTCCCAAAAAACTCTACTGGTCGACCGGGAAGTTCCTCGCTTGTACAAGTAGCACAAGCTGTGCTTAGGTTGGGCGACTCAACATCTAGTTGCTGTATTAAAGTCCCAAAATACGAATGAAATTGTCCTTGATTGAATAATAAATAGAATAACATATACTTCAAACACAAACTGAGCAAGCCAACAATAAGAAACTCTTGAACTCAAGTCTTCCCGACCTTGACCGCCCAATAATCTATCCAGCCCAGCCAGTATTGTGATCCGGGGCGGAGGTTGACCAGACAATTAATCTAACCCACAAAAAACCTGCCCGATACAAAAGGCCTCGTGTTCTATGCCTCCTCAAACGTCGGGAGGCCTCCTCTCATTATCCGCGTAAACTGTTCGAGGCCGGCCTTTGTTCAGGCCTCAGGCCGATTGTGGGTCTTCATTAAGTTAATTATCTCCCATTGTATGGGAGCGTGTATGGCCCCCCGTGATGACTCGCATTGTTTTATTCGTTTCGGCTATTAAATTTTCATTACTATTTAGAGATCGAAATTAGACGTTAGCTAGGTATGTGTTTGCTCTTTGTTCTGTAAACGAAATGGAGATTATTGATATAATTTTTTGACGTAATTTTTAAACTGACATTTTAGTGATTTTTATTTTTTTATTTGTTGTGTTGAACTTCCATTTGACTCAAAAAGTATGGAATGACATCATAATATTATTGACAATTGTAATTTAGTGAATGTCTGTCGGTTGATTTTAATTACCTGGGGCCTTACCATCAACTGTAATGCAATTCATTGTAGGTTGTGAGAGTGGGATGCTGCCATATGGCGCGTCTAGCGGCGTCCCGCACTTACTACCTGAAAGTAACCTAAAATGAATCGCATTACAGTTGATGGTAGGCCCCCTGTTACTGTTTTGTTTTGTTCTGTTTACCATTTGACATCTTTACAGTTTATTTTGACTACTTAGTACTTATGTGATGACATCGTAATAGTATTGACATTTGTAATTTTAGTATTATGTATGTGTGTTTTGTGTTGTTTACTATTGACATCATAATTAATATGTTTTTTTTATTATGTTCTTATCAATTTTGTTACGAGTATTTGCTATGTAATTATGAATTATTCAATTGTGTCTTTATTATAATTGTAACATACTGGCGTTTTGGGATTACTGAAACTGTACTGAGTACTAAGCTTGAATACTGATTAGATGATAAAAATAATTAGACACAAGAACTCGATAACTTTTTTGGTCATATAATTATTTTATTTGTGGTAACTATGATAACTAATGTGATAACTATTATTTTATTATTATTATTATGAAAAGAAGTTACAGAATTACAAACAGTTTAAATTATTGTATTTAATATATTATAATTATGAATAACTTTGAAAAAAAAAACTGATTTATTGTTGTGATAGTTCTTATAAGAATAACATTGTAGGTACTGGGAATGTTTTTCGATAAGTGAATGAAAATCGTCCCACTCATGTAAGTGATATAAAATTTATACTACCTAAAGAGTTCCAAGTTGTTTTGATGTTTGTTTATAGAGGACAAAGCAACAATTTGTGGAGGACACTGAGGTCGCAACATGCGATAATGAGAGGGTTTACTCTCACATTTTTTTAGTTTATAAAGGTACTATTATTCAAAAGGCAAATGAAAGACATCGATGTAGATCGTAAAGAATGGTTTGATGGGGCATAAAACTGTGTCATATTATGCTAATGTGTTTTATACACTTTATTTTGTCGATAGAGAGTGTCCTTTTGACACTCTTAATATTTATGTCACTTTGGCTATAAAAGAAAAGTTTTCATCCACTCAGTTCTATTTTAGTAAAGACTGATTCGCTCGGCAAATTATAAAGTTCCAAGCCGATGAACTCATTCTTCAGAGGCAAGTTGGGCATTCACTTGGCAAATAGGAATCCTAAAACTATAAATGTGAAAGTTGGGATCTTTAGTTGTTTGTTACTCAATAACGCAACGGCTAAATGAATTTGGATAAAAGGCACACATATACTTAGTTCAGAGCTCTAACCTTATTGAAATATGTAAGTAATTAAGCGTTTGGAAGATGAATACAGCAGTGTCAGGTAAAATTAGAATTGGTTTATATGACACTGTTATAACTTTATTAACTTTAAGAATTTTTGTGTTAAAATAAAAAAATAAAAAAATGAACGACGGGGAGACTCTTAGCCTTCATTATACCTGATGTTAGGTATTGATAATCCTAAAGATGGAAGCGAGCCTCTCCCGGAATCCTCAATCACTGAGAAACTGGCTATCTTATCTGTAACTGCCGGAACACAACAATGTCGAAAATATTGTTGTTATGGCGTCAGACTTAGATAAGATGGTTGTAGCTAGCAAAACGGACTTAGAACAAGTCCTACCACCAACCGAAAATAGCCGAAATAAAAAAATTGAAAAAAACCGCCTCTGTGGTCTTGTAGTAACAACCACCAGTATCAGACCCAGAGGTCCCGGGTTTGGTTTCCAGCGGCGCGGCGGTACTTTTGTAGGTATTCGGTTTGGCTAGTGGTAGGACTTGTTTATGTAACTCCACCTAGCTAGCTACCACCATCTTATCTTAGTCTGACGCCATAACAACAATGTTTTCAGCATTATTGTGTTCTGGCAGTTACAGATAAGATGATTGAGGGTTCCGGGAGAGGCTCACTTCCATCTTCAGCCTTTTCAATATTTAACATCAGGTATGATTAAAGTCAAGAGTCGCCCCGTTGGTCACAAAAAAATTTATTAAAACATAAGATTGTCTTCATCTCCTTCAAATGTTTCCTAGAGAATTTCCAAATGTCCACTCTGACGTAGTCGTGGGCTTATGATACGCTATAACTATTATTATTGAGTTATTTCCTGCCCAACACCAGCTCCAGACGCTTGAGTCCATTGAGCAGAGGGCCAAGAAGCTCATCGGCAACAATGACCTCTTTCATAATAAGCTCAAAAGCCTTGAGCATAGACGAAAGGTTGCGAGTTTATCGGTTTTCTATCGGATACATTTCGGTGACTGTGCAGCTGAATTGCACAGCCTAATTCCACCTTCTCCCTTCTTCCATCGGACAACCAGATACAAATATGCGCCACCGCTTTATGGTTGAGATCCCAAAGATTCGCACTAAAAGTTTTCGTCAAATTTTATCATCCGTACTGCCAGAGAGTGGAATGCTTTGCCTGAGTCTGTGTTTCCTAATACTTACAATTTGGGGGTCTTCAAGTCGCGTGTGAATAGGTATCTTCTACACAAGCGCGTTTCATCCTAGATCGCATCATCGCTTACCATCAGGCGAGATAGCGGTCAAGCGCTAACATATACATAATATAAAAAAAAACAAAACACATCTAAGTCAAACCTCTAAATATGTAACAGCTACAAAAAATAGAAAAAAATACTCGATATTCCAATTAACTATTCAAACATTCGCCTCGTCATCAGCCATTTTTGATGTCCCCACTGCTGGGGCACTGGCCTTACTTCTGGGTGGATAAGGAGGATGGACCGTGACCCTCCACGCGGGCTCAATGCAGATTGGTGGGTTATTACGACTTCAGGACCAACAACGGCTTAACATTCCTTCCTGAGCAGGGGCAACCCAAAAAAAAATTTTGTCACCCATCCTGCGACCGACCATTGCGAAAGTTGCTAAATGCCTACAATAGCAGGCCGAGCGCGATGTCACGAGTTCCCAAGCCTATCATAAAACAAATGTACAACCCAGCTTAAGTAACAATTTACTAGCAAATTATTCCACTTCGCCGCATTTATTAGGTTTTCCAAAAACGAACAGGAATGTTTGAAGAGCTAATAGACTTAATCACATCAGCGTGTATCCTAAATTATTTCATTAGTCTGCAGAAATATATTCAGAAAGAGATCCAACTCTGGCTTATGCCGAAGCTGAAGCCTGCGCGACTCTGAACGTCGAAACTGTTTCCACTGCTAATTTTAAATGACGACAAATCTGATTATACATTGAAATGAGGAGCTTTTAGGGGAAGAAGAAATATTATGAATAAACTCTTTACACTTGTAATTAAGAATTTGGTTAAGTGTCGGTACCGTAATGATGTTTTGTGGTTCTTAAGTTTGGAACGATTAATATAGTAGCCGTTCTAACACCCATATTCTAAGTCGTTCCTCCAAAACTTACTCGTCCTCGACTTAACGAAACCGCATTGAAAGCCTCTTCGAAATACTCCTCGAAATCGGTATTCTAAGTCATAACTCCGTAAGGACCTGGAGGAGCTAAAGAGTACGTAGCCACTCCGTGTTAGGCCTAGCGCACACTACCATTTTTACCCACGACGAGGTTGAGTGGAGTGTAAAAAGTTTTGGAGGAACGACTTAGAATATGGGGTTAATATAGCTGATAAAATTTATTTGTCTGAAACAATCATATTATAATCTGAGACATTGTGTAAACAGAAAAGCTACACCCATAATCACTCTAAAGCTCAACAGTATCATAATTTCTAATGATTTTTCTGCAAGTTTTATCAGTTAATTAACCCGTTTTGATTTCTTGTTTTTATGCTGTATTACTTTTGTCAGTAAACCCCACTGTAATATTACATAGGTTACAGTGAAGCGAGAGGACTGACTTCTTTTTTTACAGATTTTCGTCAATAATTCCCTGTCCATGGAACGGGCACGCGCGCAAACTCGACAAAATCTCCGTTAGTCGACTTACACGGCGATTATGATTTGAACGTCTCGCGTCATGCATATTCATGGCCTCCGCTAGTTCAACGGATTAATATTCTGATTAGTCGGGGATCTTGCCGAACTTGTGTGCTGCGAATATTTACGCGCTTGTTGATCCTGGCGCGTGCGCGCGACTTTTATACGTTTGAACGAACAAGGATTTTGCGTATTTGCGCACGTGTTACTGAAAACTTTGCTGGATGCGAAGTTTCCAACTTTCCTGTCTTTATCCTTATTTGTAGTCGGCGTAGTACGAATTTCTCTTCTCTTCTTTTTATTTACACACACAATAAAGAATTTTGTGATTTCTTTATTGTGGAAATCAGCCCAATATTTTTTGGGATTGTGAGAATTTACATTCAATTGATTTTTTGTCAATATTCGCGTGTAATTGTCGTTGTAGTGGTCATCCTTTATTTTGTTATCGAGATTCATCATTTAATCGAAGGTTCTATGGTTAATTATGGCAACACCAAACAGTTCGAAACTAAAAACAACAGTGCACATAATGCCATAATATTATATTTTTATTTATCTACCTGTATGACTTTTTATATTTATACATTTTATTGCTTTATATTTTTATTTATAAATTTTGTTATTTATCTATTATTATTTTACTTGTTTTTGACTGTCTGTGTCCTTTGTTATAACCCCGTCAGAATAACAGCGCTACTGGGTCTCTTTGCACATCTATTAGTGGCTCAGTAGCATTATGCTGAGACGGGGTATTTATTGGCCCTGCACGCATTAATTTGTTTTTCATTTAAGTGTTAATATTGTAGCTCCTTGTATTGTTGTGTATGTGTGTGTATCTTCTGTGTGTATGCGGCTAATAAATGTTTTTTCTTTCTTTCTTTCTTTCTTTCTTTAAAATTGGACATCGGCGGGTACACGCAGCTTGCTCCTGCTCGCCAGTCACCATTGTCGCCGCAAACATCGATTCCTTTCAATTGAAGAATAGGAACCCTACCGCGCAAGTGTCGTCGGCATCGACATCGACTTCAATCGACAGACGGATGTGACATATTGCTCTTAGTCTTTGGTAAGTTTTCATTTGTGTCAAAAAGAAGCAGCAAAGTGTCACATCCATCTGTCAAATGAAGCCGATTTCGATGCCGACGCCACTTGCGCGGTATCGAGCCATTTACGGCCACTTATCGAAGTATCGAGAATACTCTTGTTGCAATTTTTATTATTGCATGCACCGAATATTCGGGAATTGAAATCAACATTTTTAAGTTCCATTTTCCAAAATAATAATTGTGACCATAAAAGTTTGAAGAGTTACTCTATTTGCAAGTAATTGTGCATAGTTAAGTAGTTAGTGTTTTGTTAAGTAGTGATCTGGTGATCCTCAACAAAATGCGGAACCCAACGAGTGCACATCGTCATCATTCAGCCTATTATAGTCCTCTGCTGGACGTAAGCCTCACCCAAGGTGTGCCACAAAACATGATCTCCCGCCTTATTCGTTATTTATCAGGTCACGACCTGATAAAGGTTCCGGGTACGCCCCCCTGCTAGATGGACCCACTGGTCAGGGGGGCGTCCTACACTACGTTTGCTGAGACGTGATGCAGATGATGGTGGTAATTTTTTGTACTTTTATTAACATTCAGATGCCATTCAAAATAATGTCAACAACATTTGCCATCGAAAACTACCAGTGTTTAAATCAACATGTCCATAATATTTAGTCAACAGTTAAGTTGAAAACTACTTACAATATCTCCCTTTAATAAGTCTCTTTAATTAAGTTTAATTCTAAAAGTTTAAAACCGACAAAAGCCGTCAATTTGACGCGGCGACTAAAGGTGACGGTAACGCAATCAGCGTCACCTCACCATTACAAAGAACTGGACAACATTATTTATCAACTATTTTTGCTTTTAAATAATTTTAGTAAAAAACGAAAAATATGTAGCTTAATTCCGCAAGAAAGCTTATATGCAAGATGCACTGCCAGCCTGCCCGCAAATAAATGCAGATGGAAGACAGAGACACACCTTGTACCTTCACCGACCCAGAAAAAAGCAACTTATCTCATGTCGCCCTGACGGGATTCGAACTCGCATCCTTGGGAGTCGGGCCCAATGCACTACCAAGGATCCCAAGGATGCGGGTTCGAATCCCGACAGGGCGACATTAGATAAGTTGCTTTTTTCTGGTATATTTTCTTGTTTAATATTTATGACATAAAATAGCATAAATTAAAAAGTTATAATTATAAAAGTCAAATTCACAAAAATAAATAAAAAAAACGGATAAGCTAAGATAAGCTTTAATTTGCCTTTAACATGGTATAAATCAAAATATTATAATTTTTACTTTGATTTTTCAATCACACAGCTGCCGAATTTTCGGAGCAGTATTTTGCATGTTCACTGATAGCAAATGCGGACCCAACATAAATCTACAATAAAACCAAATGTGTAATTTACTTTTTTTAGCTACATAAATGTAGTATATTTTTTAAACGAGGCTTCTCATTCAATAATAGCCTTTCATCAACCCACTTCGAGAGGTATTACAGTTTCTCAAAGCACTCGTAATTTCATTCCACTATCGATAATTCCTTTGAAATATAGCACCCAATCGGAGTCCCCTCGCACGATCGCAAGAATCCAGGAAAAAGAGTGGATCGATCGGGAATTGAAATGTTTCAGTACATTAATGTTACCGCTACCATAATATCGGGAACGATCAAATCAGAAAGGTTCTGAAGCTTCCCGTTTGAACAAATTCATGTGGTTCGGTAATATATTTTAATATTGAGTTTTTCATTGGAATGGTTAAATAAACTTTTTATGTAGGTACACAAAAATGGTAAAAGGAATGTGAACTGCTTTCCACGAATCGGTCTACATAGGAAGTATTCGAGTTTCTATGAAAATTTGGTTAAAACCAAACGAATCCAAGCCCTTAACTTATTGTTTGTACACCAACTTTCAATCGATGAATTATTTTGATAAAATCTAATCACAGACAAATATCACGAGGTGCAGTAGATGAATGATCCAGCTGAACTTCAACAAATAGTCACCAACGTACGAGTGTTCAATTAAAATGATCGGACGCGACCGGTGTGCAGTGCGGGACAATGAATGCAATCACACGCACTTTATTTTTGTTTTTTTTTACACCAATTATCTGGCGTTAAGTTTCATGAAGTACTTGTGTTATGGATACTAGATAACGGATAAACTTACTTTTATACTTTTTTTTTACTTATATACTATACATACTAAATACCCAGACCAAGACAAATAGACATGTTCATGCACACAATTATTTGTCTTGTCCGGGGATCGAACGGGAAAAGGCGGGCTTAGTACCCCTGCGCCAAAGACTGCCTGCACTTGTCTCCTACAACTTTTGCAGTACTTTTACGCCACATATTCCTTGCAGGGTTGGTGTATCAAGATGCACGTTGAGAGTAAAAAATGTATGAACATCACTCACCTCACCTCAATGACGAATTTGGCATTCAGTTGTCTACAATAGTTATCGTACTTGATTAATTTTTATACCAGCAGGCAAAGCTGGAGAAATCTATGTTTTTGTTTTTATTTCCCAGTCCAGAGTGGGAGTTCTTTTCCTACCATCGTATAAGTATCCAGCTGTGTTTGACGCAGCGTTTTGGATTAGATCGTTTTGTGTTATGTCGTTATCATACCAGCACCCCAACCGCCTAACTGTATAGCTTGAGCTTGTGTGTCACTTTCATACAAAAATGCAATAGTGAATCCAATAGATGAATAGAAATATATAGGAATAAGACAAAAACCCTATCGTTGGAGGGTTTTGTGAGGGTTTGAAGTTTGATAGCTATAATATATACTAGGAACACTACGATACTGAAACATTGTTCTTATGGCGGACTTACAACAAGTCCTACCACCAACGAAATTAATAAAGTAAATCCGTAGCCCAGTCATAGTGGCCTGCAGTGTAAGATATCTTAAGCTTCTACGAAGGCGTCACTCTTCGCTTCCTAATTGCATTTCGCAAGCTATCTTCTCCAGATTATACTTCTGTTGCAATTTACACAAACCCCCAGTATAACTTGACCTCTTACCTCTGCTCCTTCAGTCCAGGATAAGGGAACAAAGGGGTGATTGTACCGGTAATGAAAGCTCTTTTAAACTGGCAACTTTTAGTTTTTTGACCCGTTTTCAGAGTTAAGTTTCCCGATTTTAATTTTACGACAGTGCTTGTCTTTTTGGGTGTAACTAAGGATATTGGTTCATCTCGATGTTAAAGCATTTATTACAATGACGAGATGACTCGATTATGTATGACATACACCGAACGAACGGACGGAGTCGGCGCGCAGCGTAGCGCAATTATATTTTCTGAAGGCAATTTACGTAGCCTTGAAGCTGGCCGGCTGCCGACGACTCCGTCCAGCTATTGTCGCCGGCGCAGGTGACGTTTGATTAAATATAAAAATCGATGTTTAGCGAAAAACATTTGATGTTATGTTCTCTTAAACATCGACACATTGATGTTAGGTATATGAGAATAATATCGGTACATATGTATATCTTAAAGTCTGTCCAGTGAAACGATCTAGTACAGCGCCCTCTGTCTGTCACTTAATTACGTACAAATGAATAATACGAAAACTAACTGTACTATAACAATCAATGAGGGTTTTTTGCTGCACCCCCGCATATTTATCTATCCTAATCTATACTAATATAAATAGGAAAGATTTGATTTATGATTTTGTCATTTTTGCATTTTTCAATGCTATTTTTATACTTATGATAAATATTAAATAGAAAAATATTAGAAAAAAATTTCATACAAAAGAGCATTGGACCGGATTTCCAAAGGTCGCGGGTTCGATTCCCGTCTGAGAATTCACTTGTGGCCGAGTTAATTTTTTCCAATATTTTTCTATTTAATATTTATCAAAGGTTTGATTGTTTGTTTGCATTGAATAGGCTCCGAAACTACTGAAAGGATTTGGATGAAATTTGGTACACAGATAGTAGCTATCAACATAGGATACTTTTTATCTCGATATTCCCACGGGAAGGGGAAGGGAAACCGCGAGCAGTAGGTACCCGCCGCGTTAGCTCGACAGGACTAAGAACAATTTTGGACAAAAACTCTTTATTATTCTTTTATTATTACACACATGCTCGCGCGTTCGGTGTGAATCATACATTACTTGATTACGTTCGTTGTAATCCTCTTGATATGAATTGGTGTGGTAGTTCAAGTGTTGAGTGTTAATGTCTCCGGTTATATTCCCACAGGGCGAAAGTTATGATTTTTGCCCGAAGTTGCACCCGCGTGATTCCCGTTCCCGTGGGAATATCGAGATAAAAAGTAGCCTATGTGTTAGTCCACTACTTGAAATCCCTACATACCAAGTTTCATCCAAATCCGTTCAGTAGTTTTTGAGTGAAAGAAAAAAACAAAAAAAAAAAAACAAACACACTGACATACTTTTTCATTCTTAATATTTCATAATATCATAAATTTATGAGGCTACATGGTATTGCGTTATTTGTCTGAAAAATATTAATTAAGGGGGTCCAGCACGAAATTCCGAAAAATACGAATTTTTAAGTGAGTACGTATTCGTTAGTAGGAATTCGTTGAATACACTGAAAGAACTGGTACAGGTTAGCTTGACCAGGCCACAAGGTCGCCGCATTTTTGAAATTTGAAAGAAATACCTATAAAAATAATAAGCAGTACCTACATAACGCCACCGTTATGAACTGCTTATAATTTTTTTACTACGCCCAAAACTTTTTGCTTAAATCAATAATTCTCACATGAAAATATTAGAATTGATATTCCGCAAATTGCCGCTATCTATATTCAACAGAAAAAAATAAATCCAAAAATGTCAAGAGTTTTCTATTTTTACTAACAAGTTTTTGCTTGTTTTGCAAAAAAAAACATAGCTCTCATTAAATAAATATTATAAGAATTACAAAAATATTTATTTTCCAAAACCAGAATACAGATTTACCATAGTTATATGAAGCTTTCTTTTAGATATAAAATATATCTGTGCCAGAAAGCCCCGCACTTCCATAGCCATAAATTAAATTATTTCTGGTATTATTTTAAACTTATCTTTCTAAACTTAACTAGTCATGAGTGCGTGCGGTGTTTGGGTGTGAGTGTGTGTGTGAATTACGAAGATAATGACATTATCAATAGCAATCAATAGCAATAGCCCTCAAACAGCACACATTGTGTGCTGTTTGAGGGCTATTGCTGTATATTGAATCTAAAAATGAGTAACAAGAAAGATAAATCTTATTATAAGCTCGAAAGCTTTTATCCACGCATTACCTACCCACTTAATTGTTACGTCTGTATGATACTAAAAAAACTTCTAATAAAATCTCAACCTAATCACAAAACGATGGACTCTTCCACGACCACTAAAGTAACTATTTCATAACTCTGAAAGATGAATAGGAAACCTCTTCACATATTTTCTACAACTATCCCAAAAATAATAGTAATTGTAACAGACATTTGAGATAGAAATGTCAGTCCGAAGTTACGGCTTTGCCCCGCGGGCATTCGGAGAATCCAAACTATTCATCAGAATGTGATGGGAGATGTCACCTTTCATTAATATTCTATCCAAGTCGCTCGAGGCCGATAGATTCAATATAAAATTCCGTCAAACAAGATCAGAGACAGTACTTTATTAAATTCCATTCCGATACACGAGTAGGCTCGCCCATTCTTGGAAGTATATCCAGTATGTCAAAAAAATTCAAGAAAAAAAAGATAATTTTCCTTATTTTACGGTAATGTGAATGCCCTAACTGAGCGAGATCGATGGAAATATGGGTTTTTTTGCGGAAAGATGTCATCAGCGGGTTCACCGTTTAATTAGGTACTATTTATTTTTGCTGTAATCGTAAGCAACAAGAATTGTTCAGATTTTATATTATTTTAGTTGTTGTTTTAACTTCTCATAATCCGTGCAATTAAAAAAAAAAATACTTATTTGAGAGCTGACTGCACTCACATACACACAGCAACATTCCGCTATAAAATAGTTTTGTAAAATCTGACTTGCAGTTGATCAGTGCGTTTGCGTTCTTATTGGGTCTACATGGAATTTTGAGTTTTTTATTGCGTCAACCGCTTAGTAAAAGTTCTAAAACGATTGTAAATTCAGCCATTCATTTGTAAAATAGCAGAAACCATAATCGATCACCATAAGTTCATATTGAGTTTCCACCTTCTGCACTCTTATTCTTATTATTCACTGAATGGAGAAAGGTGATATTTCGTAAATAAGATTTTTAAATAATAAATAAATAAATAACTGTTTATTTCTTCTCTACACAATCTCATCGTTTACAAAATAAGTTTACAAAAATTACATGAAAATTAAGACACATACATAAGATTGTGGAGAGACTGGTATCTGAACTAAGCCGTGGCCTGTATCTCAGAGAACCAGTACTCTCCCCTCTTAACCACTGGGACTTTAATCACATTAACATGTTTTTAATATCAAAAATTTACGTTAAATATTTTTCTATGAGTTGGCATTTTTAGCAGTCGTAAATATTACGAGTATCTAGATTTTGAGATAAGAACTCCTGTCATGCACGATTGAGAGACCACTTAAATCGATTAGGTATATCCTTTGAATTTCTGCTTTTACAAATGAATGGCTGAATTTACAATCGTTTTAGAACTCTAACTTAGGATTGACGTAATAAAAGCTCAAAATTCCATTTGAACCCTCAATGGAAACGTGAAAGAAGAACCACTCGATATTTATGAAAGTTTTGCTAAGTACGAATGATGATCATTTGCTACATTATCATAAGTAACAGGCTTATTCCTGGAAACTTGACGTGCCTTTCGAAGCATTTTGATCACTCATCCCGTGGTTGAACATCGCAAAAGTTAACATAAGTGTAACAATCGGAAAAGATCGAGAGTTGCTGAAGTGTGTACTATTTCCCCAGTAGGTTCTAGCTTAATTTATCAAAAGCTAAACCATTTTATAAAAAAAAATATTAAATTTAATAAAAATAGATTGCCAGTGCCCGTGGCGCCCGTGGCGCAGAGGTTCGTGCGCTCGGCCTGCGATTATTGAGGTTAAGCAACTTTCGCAATGGTTGGTCACGGGATGGGTGACCAAAAATGTACTACCTCGAGCTCCTCCGTGCCTCGGAAGGCACGTTAAGCCGTTGGCTCAGGCTGCATTTGCAGTCGTTAATACCCACCAACCCGCATTGAGCCCGCATGGTGGGTCATGGCCCGTTCGCCTTATCCATCCATAAGGAAGGCCAGTGCCCCAACAGTGGGGACATTAAAAATGTCTAATGACGACGATGACGAAAATCTATTGATCTACTACATTTAGTACACTATGCTTATATTAGTGAACCAAGAAACCTAACAGTGCCGTTTCTTCTACGTTATCGTCGATATTATTTAATCTTATGAACTTAAATTATGCTTCGAAAATTGATTTTTGTAACGCCTTGCCGTTTACTAATTTAAATGAGACAATTGCATCGCACTTCTTAGGTTTTAAAAAAATATAAAGGCACAGAGTATAATGATACTAGAAACGTCGTAAATAAAAAGAAGAAGATATTCCTCTCATTGATGAGACGACGCTGGTCAACAGCGTAGAAAAAAGAATATACTTACTGAAGTTTCGGGTTCGAAAGTCGTAAATGCGAGACTAGTTGATATTTTGTTGTATAAAAATAAAAAAACTTATAAGTCAAGTTAGTCTTCTACGAATAATTATAATATCCCTATTATTGTCCCTGCCTTGCCAGTTGACCAACGGCCGTTAATTGTGTTTGCCAATGTCCACTACGCTAGTTACATTAAATTAGTTGCACAATGGCAATGTTGTGCAGTAATTGTGTTCTGTAATAACATGACGCTGTGTGGTAACCTATTCAAGTATCCATCAAACACGAACCGGACACCGGTGTCCAGAGAACAATAGAATATATTTTATTTCTCATAATCCAGGGCCTGAAAGGTTAAACTAAGGGTAACAAACAATTTGCTGTCGCGAGCTCCTCCGTTCTTCGGAAGACCCGTTAAATGTGGTCCAGGCTGCATTTGCAATCGTTTGAACCATCAATCCGCATTGAACCCGGGTGTGTCATGGCCTGTTATTCCTTATCCATCGCGTGTTCCATCTTGTGTTCGCTATTTGTAGCACTCGTGGTCGAGCTTGACAGACTGATCTTATTCAAGTCAGGCGTCGGATGGGTGGCCGTAAAGTGGCATTATAACCGAGCGCTTCCGTGCTACGGAGGTCAGGATAAACCGTCGATCCCGGCTGTTATCAGTAGTTAAGCTAAGTCAGAAGCCATATAGGCGGCCTTATAGACTCTGACACTAAGGTGGCCACTAATCCTCATACGATAAGAAGAAGAAGATCCATATCCACCTATATTCCTTATAAGGAAGGCCACTGTCCCATCAATGGGGACAATAAAATGGCTAAGGATGATCGATTCCAGAAGCTCTAGCTGAACCATCCCATTCTTGTGATTGAATGATGAGTGTTCGGCTGAGTTGAGTTAGCGTGCATGCTAGTCTGTCCCCGACCGGACACCGGTGTCCTCTCCGAATTTCAGCCGTAAACCATAATTTTCTAATAGTTAGAGTTTAGTCTTGTATGAACTTCTTGATTTTCTGTGATAAATATTATAATCTACTCTTTGGTTTGAAGTGACATAAAAAATTTTAGAAAATCGTGATTTTTTTTTGGGGTTGTTTTTTTGTTTATGTGTTTTTTGCTATTTCTAACCACATTAAACAAATTTTAATATACTGTTGATGTTATAGTTTTTTTAGTTTAGTATCTGAACATGGTTAAAATATTCATCAATCTAATACAGTTTAGCGATTGAAAAAATATGGTATGTACGGTAACTTATAAATTTTTATAGAAAAGTATAATTTTAGGTAAATGGTTTCTTTGGCATGTCATTAGTATGGCCCGGGGTCTGAATGCAATTTTTAATTTCAGTAATATTATCAAATCTATGCCCCCTGCTGGGCATAGGTCTACCCACGAAATAACGCGACATCCTCCCTACATTTACGAGGTAGATTCATATTCACATTTACTTCATAGACTTTGTTCTATCCTTTAAAGCGAACGAATAAATCAATGTAAAATACAAATAGCTTTAATTTTAGAAGTACAAGTTTTAATGGCGGTCGCCCGCAAACTTGCCGACTAACTCGTTGTGCTCAAGTTTTTAACCGCCCGGTTAAAAGCTGTTAAACAAATTGCTAGACTCCCTTGGTTTGGTGACATTCTTTGTAATGTTCAACGTTTCGGTTACATTGAAAGTGCTGTTGTTAGTTGGATATTTTTTGGAAATAACTGTAGTCTATATGCGAAGGTATAAAAAATAAAAAGCAGTTTTTTGGGTATTGCTATGTTAGTGCCAGCACCTTCCACGTTTCTTACAAACTTGGTTAATTGCAATAGTACTTCTCTCCCAGGCTAGACTGGGAGCGAAAGTTTTCCAGTGCACATAACATAGCAAATTAGAAAACTATTGTAGATGGTGGGCTGGCATTCTGTCACTATTTTTTCCGGATAATATCTGATGCCCGACTGCCAAGTACAGTCGCGAGTGGCGAGCGCGCCTGGACAGTGAAACAGACAGCGCCCGATTTTACATGAATCGACTTGCAAGGCAGCTTGCAAGCCAAGATGACTCGCCACTCCCTGATCATTTACACCACTGTACTTACCTACTTTGCTAAACACTTGACTCGTGTAAATCAAGCATTAGATCCAGCCAATCCCAAATGTGGTATGTTTTTGTGAGGTTAGTGTTTGCTCTCCAGTTGCACATTTGATAGGGATATATGGCATAAATATCTCCCAACCTCAAACAATCCAAAGAGATAACCACAAAAGGCTACTAAACTTTCTGAAAGTGAACATCCGCCCTCCAATATTTTAATACCCCGGTTAGTTAACGCAGTGCTGACCTGACAATTTCCTGTATGCATTGCTTTAACATAGCAGCTAGTAAAACATACTTCCTGCAAACATTATTAGCATAAAGTGTGCTTCAGGCCATTTCCTCGCAGTCTGTACTTTATACTATAGATTAGATTATTTTAGTTGCTTTAACTAGGCTTATGAAATCCTTCGTTAAGGAGAAAATGTTTTGTTTGTTTGTCAATGGCAATTTGTTTGATCAATGTCAAATTAACGTTCGTTAAGTCTTATAGAAAAACCTTTCGTTTAATATTAAGCTGTTCAACCTGTCAGACATCGGTAAACGAGACACAATAGATATTTCATTCTGTCGCTTCTGTCGACGAAACGTCCATAGGTGAATGGTTCTGGCGGCGAATCTCTTAGAAATGAACGTCCTATCGGCGATCAATCCAGAGTGAAAAGACTGTCGGAGAAACCTGGGACTTTCGAATTACTGTTATTATAAGGTAATTTTTTATAATAAAAAAAAATGTATACAGTGTTCCCCAGGAAATTGGAACCAGCAGCAGCCACTAGTAAAAAAATAAATGTTGTTCCAAAACACGCACGTAAAAACTGCGTTAAAAAAAACCGACTTCAAAAACTAAAAAGCAAAAAATAAGACTTTTAGAGTCGGTGCCAGCCAAGGCAAGAAAAATAAAAGAATAGGAGTTTAAAGTAGAATGTCTTGGCTGCAGTTTTTTTTTTACTTTTTAGTGTCTGTAATAAGCTGTTTTGTAAACTACAGCAGGGTTTTTCTAAATTAGATAAGGTTTCATGTACATTATAAACAAAATTATCGTAAATATTACATCGTCCAAGTCAACAATGAAATGAAATATATCAAAATGCTCATAACATAAAAAGTACTGGGTCAAACGAAACCAAATTTTTATGGGACCAATTAGCAACTATTCTTCATCGAACAAAAAAATAATCATGGAAATCGGTTCAGAAATCTCGGCGTAATCGGTGTACATACATAAAGAAAAATAAAAAAAAAAAAAATTATACCACCCGAATTGAGAACCTCCTCCTTTTTTTAAGTCGGTTAAAAAGTTTAATATCTTTGAAGGAAGATCTCCATGACACATATCCGAGTATATCAGTAGGCAACAACGCAGAGTCTGATCAGTCGAGGCCGGCTGACGTCACGCCTGTCTGAGTTTTTCAGGTCGATTAACCGATTATTGTCATCTACAGCCGGCGATGACGTAGCATCGTCGGACTCAAGCAAAAACACCGTCTGGCTTTGACAACTTTACACGAACGACGTTCTTTTGTATAAATTGATTCGATTTTTTGTATAATTTAACTCTTTTTCTTAACACACAACGGGGAATCGCTTAGCCTTCATCAGACCTCGTGTTCAGTAATGATAAGGCTGAGGGTGGAATTGAGATTCTCCCGGAATCTTCAAAAACTGAGGAACTGGCTATTTTAACTCTAACTGCCGGAACAGAACAGTACTGAAAATATTGTTACTATAGCGACAGACTTAGATAAGACCATTAAATCTTAAACTCGAACATTTTTCTGGCTGTAACTCTCGTTTTCGAAACGGTATCGAAATGACATACACGAACGTTTAAACAGTTTTGTGTTGCGGTTTTGTGGTCAACACAGGTTTAACCGCCTCTGTGGTCTAGTGGTACAACCAACGGTATCAGACCTAGGGGTCCCGGGTTCGATTCCCAGCGGGGGTACATATTGTATTCGGTTTGGTTGGTGGTAGGACTTGTTGTAAGTCCGCCAGGCTAGCTACCACCATCTTATCTAAGTGTGACGCCATAACAATAATGCTTTCAGCATTATTGTGTACCGGCAGTAAGAGATAAGATAGCCAGTTCCTCAGTGATTGAGGATTCCGGGAGAGGTTTGCTTCCATCTTCAGCCTTAATAATACTCAACATCAGGTATGATGAAGGCTAGAGACTCCCCGTCGTTCATCGTCAAAAAAAAATACGTTTGGAGTAATCTCCTGAATTGATAACTTTTTTTTCAAATTTAGACAATTAATGATAAATACCGCGTGAATATAAGAAGGTAAAGGTTTTTCTTCCCTGAAATTCATTAAAATTTGATCAGAAATTATGTCGCGCATAACGGTTTTTCTACCAATGAAATAACCATTTCGCGAACTGCCTTTCCATATAGGCTTAATAAAACATCATCGTGATCAATATTCCCGCGACATCGTCTGGCGTCGTCGACGTCACCTCACGTCGTCGCCGTATGGTAAGTAGGAGCGTGACGGGAACACACGTGACGTGCTAGTGACAATGCTTTGATACAGCCGAAAAATCTTGATAGAAGTTTTATAGTGTAACCTTAAGCCACAGATTTATCATTGGTCTAAGCGTTGCTACAACTAGATACCACCGTAATACATTTAGGTTGTGACCGTTTTACTCCGGCAAAAAGGGCACAGCCTACTGTAAGTTTCCATAGCAACCGAGTCTGTTGGTGGAAGAAAAACGTCAACATTTGTGGTCAGGGTCACATTGATTCGTTGAACGTATGAAGCGCGGTATCTAGTGGTAGCAATGAGGAAACCAATGATAAATCTATGCCTTAAGCTCTATAATGAAATGATCGAAGTTCTATAACCCATGCTGGACAGACTGAGAGTGTGAAAAACGAAGAAAAGGCACTAGAATATGCCAACTGCTACTTCTGCAGTGCAGATAGTAAAAGGCAGGGATAGGGTACAGAGTGTTAAACATCGTCAAAACATTGTATCTCAGACAGATAATTATTTTATTCAACAATTTCAAATTTTACGAATATATCAGAATATAAGTCTCGGTAGCTCAGTGGTTAGAGTATTGGACCTGATTTCCAAAGGTCGTGGGTTCGAGTCCCATCTGAGAATTCACTTGTGGCCGAGTAAATTTTTTCCAATATTTTCCAAATTTTTCTGATAAATCATCTATCAATCCGGTCCAATGCTCTAACCGCTGAGCTACCGAGACTTGCGAACCACCGTCGAAATTCTCCAATACTTTTATATTTTTATTACGCTGTAGGCCAGCGTTGTCACATCAATGCTAGGAATATCCTTGCATTCGAAAGAAACATCTTTTCAGGTGTTTAACGATCGATTAAGATGCAACTGGAAATAATTTATGATTTTGTAATTTTTGCATTTTCAATGCAATTTTTATATTTACGGTAAATTTTAAATATAAAAATATTGGAAAAAATTAACTCGGACACAAGTGAATTCTCAAAACGCTGGCCGCTGTTCAGACAACGCTGGCCTACAGCGTATTAAAAATGTAATTGGAGAATTTCGACGGTGGTTCGCAAGTCTTGGTAGCTCAGCGGTTAGAGCATTGGACCGTATTTCCAAAGGTCGCGGGTTCGATTCCCGTCTGAGAATTCACTTGTGGCCGAGTAAATTTTTTCCAATATTTTTCTATTAAAAATTTACCGTAAGTATAAAAACAGCATTGAAAAATGCAAAAACCAACTCAGAAACGAAACTCGTTGCGTTTTGCTCCTTTTCGCTGTCACTGTGATCTGCGCCTTATGCAAAAACGCTACGAGAGAGTGTTCCTTCATTCTTCAATATAAGTAATTGACACAACAGCTGACGCTGTCGCCGCTAAGTGTTTTTTTTTATTTACGAAGTCACTTAACACCTTCAGTCTGCGCAAGAGAGTCGCTTTTAGAAGTGCAGCCATCAGGTTACCTTGGTTTAGAAGCTCGCCAGTGTAAAGTTTCGGTAGTTTGTCAAGTGTCACTGCCGGGACAGTTTTGAGTAATATTTATGAGACATCTTACCTACGAATTTTAATATATCAACTGTTTTTATCGCAGGCTTTGTCAGACAAACGGTCGTGAGAAATAGTGTGATTCGCGACGAATTTCACATTTCATTTTCAGTTTAATTTATGACAAACATAATGTTCCTTATAATATTATCATTTCATTCTAATACATTACGCTGACTAGAAATAAAGAAGAACCAGTTAGTAGTTAAATTGCATTTTTCCCCTACTAGCGTAAAATTTATTACGTCAAATATGGGCTTACAAATAATTTGTTTTTTTACTTATTTAATCATAAGTAGGATTTCCACAGCTTTATCATAATATTTATATGGTTATTACAAGCGACCGCCCGCAGTTTCACCTGTGTGTTTCCCGTTCCCCTTGGGAATATGGAGAAAAAGGTAGCCTTTGCTTTAATCCAGGCTATCTCCTATATGTTTGCCAAATTTCATCCAAATCGGTTCAGTAGTTTTTGCGTGAAAGAGTAACAAACAAACAAACTTTTAGTAGGATGAATATTAAATAATGGTATCAAGATGATGAAAATTAAGCCCAATAAGATTTATACAATAGGTTTGGGTAGTATCACTTATTCAACTTTTAACAAAATCTATGAAGAGCTGCCTAATGGATAACAGATTCTGATAGGAGGGGTAGATTTCTTGAAAACTTTTAAGAGGAGTCTATAACTTAGTGAGTGGCTCCCCTAGGATATGATGAGGTCAGGTTTACCACGTAAAACTATCTGCAAACTAAATTTACAAGACTATCTGGTACTTATATGATTGTTTTAATGATTGCGTTTTTCAATGCTATTACTTATAATAAATTTTAAATAGAAAAATGTTTGGAAAAAATTAACTCGGTCACAAGTGAATTCTGGGAATCGAACCCACTTTGGGGAATCCCGCCCACTGCTCTATCACTGAGCTACCGATACCAAAGCAGCAGAGCATACAAATACTTGCCCCTATCGGGATTCGAACCCAGGACCTCAGAGTGACACCTTGAAACGTACGTACACTCTACCACGGAGGTCGTTAAAACTATAAATCTTATTGTTACCACGATAAAAGTGTACCTACCTTGCGTGCCAAAAGGTTGATCCACGGTCAAAGTTTTACGACCTTAGTCAGTTCGCTTGAGACCATTGCCATTGAAAATGGTTAATTATGCAGTGCTTACTTGCAAGAGCTCGTCAATTACATTTACACATCACTAAATCTCGCTCGTGACGTCATCGTAGGTACGAAAAATTCGACACGCTAGGTTCTCATACAGTTTGAAGCGCTCTTTTCGTCTATCTCGATACAGGTCTGTGTCTGTAACTAAACAAGATCTGTGCTTATCAAAGGAGCAATAACCACTTTATCCTGTAGCTGAGAAGGGTTCTCTGACGTTTCCAGTGACGTCATAATACGTCTTACATACAATATCTTGTTACGTCGACAACGCTATGTGTCAGTCAGATTGTGTGTGGTAAACCACTTCAAAGCTTGTTTGTGAAATTTTCTGACTGTAAGTTCCAAGAGCTATATGAGAGTCACGGATTGTGCTGAGAGGCCTATGTCCTAAACAATAATATGATGAGATTAGGTTTAAAGTAAAAGACATGAGCACAGGAAACAAGAAAGAGGTATGACGGGGCATGTTATGCCCTACAGAAACAAGTTCTGCCTCTAATATATATAAACACGTAGCTATGGCAAGCTATGGCGTGATGAATTCCAAACTTCTAGAAAGGGCAACGCATAGACGGCCTTTGTATTCTGCGTAAAAAGATGGCGATCCTCTCGAAGACTCTCTTTCTTGAACGTGAATATGGTAGCAAAAAATTTAAAATATTGGTTAAATAAAGCTTCTTTTGACTTTGACTATCGCGGAACATGAACCAATGATACATTTTAAATAGAAAAATATTGAAAAAAATGTAATCGGCCACAAGTGAATTCTCAGACGGGAATCGACGGTGGTTCGTCTCGGTAGCTCAGCGGTTAGAGCATTGGACCGGATTTCCAAAGGTCGCGGGTTCGATTCCCGTCTGAGAATTCACTTGTGGCCGAGTTAATTTTTTCCAATATTTTTCTATTTAAAATTTAGCATAAGTATAAAAATAGCAGTGAAAAATGCAAAAATTACAAAATCATAAAATGAACCAACGACCCAATACGCGGTCTTAATTTGGATTCGGTTTTAACGAATGCAAGTACAGCTGATACCAACCACTTACCGTGACTTCTAAAGCACGCAGAAGCTTGAGTTAATAAAATCTTTGGCACCCATTACCACCACAAACACAAGCCGAGCACGCAAATCCCAAAAAAATATTCATATAAATGTTGATTGTTCCGGCGACTGGACCCGCTTCAAACTAGGCCCACCGCGGGCTGATTCGCTGGATCGATTTATTCCTACCACCAGTTAGAGACATTTTTAACTGACAGGATGAACGGAAGCTACTTCACCTAGTTCCCATTTGTAATTATAGCGTAATATACGAGTAGTTCCCAGTTTATTAGCAAGGAAGGGCGACAGGCCCACACCCAATACATCAATTGAATTAGCACGTCTCCTTAATCCGCTGTAATCTAATCCGTGGGCCCAGATTGGTTGATTCACTGCACTGGCCGGCCCTGATTGGTTGATTCATAGGCCCTGATTTATGCTAACTCGCCTGAGATTACAGCTGTTGTTTTAGGGTTAATTGAAACATCAACAAGTACTAAGAACATTGGAACATGGGCTTGGTACCTGGAATGCATTCAGTAGTTTCACACTACAAAACAGAACATGTACAAAACACAACACAAACACAACTTCACAGTTTCTTATCCTTACATACAAAGGGGCCACGATACAGATCTCTCTCTCTCTCTCTCCCTTTCTCTCTCTCTCTCTCTCTTATCGTATAAGGATTAGTGGCCACCTCTAGTCTTAGAGTTTATCTCGCCGCCTATACGGTTTCTGACTTGGCTTAACGAATGTTAACAGCCGAAACCGACGGTTCAACGTGCTCTCCGAAGCACGAAAGCGCTCAGTTGTAATGCTACTTTACGGTCACCCATCCGACACCTGGATGGACCGAACGTTGCTTAACAAACGTGATCTAATACGATCAGTCTGTCAAGAGCCGCTATGAGCGCTTCAATTATGAATGAAGCGATGACGGGTGATAGACAGAATAGAGTGGAGGAGAAGAACGTACTGCGCCAATTCCTAATAGAATTGAGAATTGTTAAGTAATGATAAGGCTGAAGATGAAAGAGAGCCTCTCCCGGAATCATCAACTACTGAGGAACTGGCTATCTTATTTTTGACTGCCGCAACACAACAATGTTGAAAACATTGTTATTGTGGCGTCATACTTAGATAAGATGGTGGTAGCTATCCAGGCGGACTTACAACAGTCCTACCACCAACCAAACCAAATACAATTTGTAGCTCCGCTGGGAATCGAACCTGGGACCCCTGGGTCTGATACTGGTGGTTGTTACCACTAAACCACAGAGGTGGTTGATTAGACTAATCGCCGTTAAAAATATCCAAAAACAAGAGTCTGACAATTAATGAGGTTATAATACCGGATATAGGTCGAGATACAACACATCATCGAATCCAAAATCTCTACATATATTTTTTTTAAATACATAGTACATTTTCGTATATGTCGAAATGACATCGCAATGGGCACGTCAGCTGCAGTCGTGCAAGCAAAACTGTCTCGTTTTCAATGCAGGCGCGTGACGCCGCGTGATCGATATACGGCGCGTGACGCGTGACACCGTGATAAATGGCGAATGGCGGGAACGCGACCAGTCAGCTGTTTGCAAATGGCCGTGTGTGCCACTAGGACTTGGTGATGATTTGGCTTGTGGCGTTTGCGTTTTCTATGGTTTGAAGGCTATATGTAAGGAATTTACTTTATAGACGATCTTCTTATCTTGACTGATAGTCTTAGTCGACAAAAATATTTTCATTGCAGACAATATCTTTTACCCAACCAATGCCAAATTTGGCATTTATCGTTGAAGTGTGACTCCGAGAGTGGTGTTCATACGTTATTTATTACTCTCTGGCTGCACCTTTGATGTAATGCTAGCCCGCAAGTGATATATGTCATGAAGGTATGTACGTCAATAACAATATAGTACTACACTAATTTATAGAGTAGTGTCACATTTCATTATGTATGTATTTATAAAAAAAGTATATAAGTATGTTTATTGTGCCGTGTGATGACGGCCTAAGAATACTAGTGTCACCACTCCCTTACATGCCTGGGATGTCGTAAGAGTCGACTAAGAGGCTCGATGCATTGAACAGCTGTGCGAGAGAAGGAAAACTTGAAACAAACTCTCTACAAACCCGTCTGGCCAGCGTGGTAGCAGAAGGCTAATAGCCTCCTATAAACGCTACAATAGGCGTGAGCTAGGAGAGGCCTATGTCCAGCAGTGGACGTCCACAGGGTGATGATGATGATGGAAGTATGTTTATCCGTTATCTAAGTTCTTCATTAAACTTAACTTGGGCTAGAGAAACGAAAATAGTAAACAAATACAATAATTCGAAACTCGCGCAGAGTCATTGTAACGTAATAAAAAGTGTTAATTTTAAATCGGACGCGTGACACGCGCGTGATCGACGTTTCGACCGCGTGTCGCGTGACAAATGGCGGGAAAGCAGCCGACGCTGATTTTTAATCGAAATTGAGTGCTGAAATTTAAATGAACACGACAGAATTACAGCAAACGGTGTTATTTATTAAAGATTCGGTGGGCATGATGAATAGGTTATGAATCTGAAATGTGTTTGTTTATATTGTGCATTGCGGGACAGAACATTTATTTAGGAGTATATTTATATTTTACTGACAGTAAAACCCAGAAACATTGTGTGTGATGATAATAGCGTCAATTTAACCTAAGTCATTGTTTATTTATACCACAGACCTATATCGACCATAGCCATGAAAACACGCGTCACCCAGAAACGAAAATGGTTAATTGTGTAGTGCTTTCTTGCAAGAGCTCGTCAATAACATTTAAACATCACTGACACCCATATTCTAAGTCGTTCCTCCAAAACTTACTCGTCCTCGACTAAACGAAACCTCATTGAAAACCTCTTCGAAATACTCCTCGAAATCGGTATTCTAAGTCATAACTCCGTAAGGACCTAGAGGAGCCAAAGAGTACGTAGCCACTCCGTGTTAGGCCTAGCGCATACTACCATTTTTACTCACGACGAGGTTGAGTGGAGTGTAAAAAGTTTTGGAGGAACGACTTAGAATATGGGGGTTAATCTCGCTCGTGACGTCATTGTACATACTAAAAATTAGACATGCTAGGTTCTCATACAGTTTGAAGCGATCTTTTCGTCTAACTCGATATAGGTCTCTGATTTATACCTTCTCAATATCAATTCTATATTGGACTGGGAATAAGAGAAGCTTTCGAGTTTTCCAGTGCAGATAGTAAAAGCTTGTAAGTGGACAAAAAGAAAAGAAAACTAATCTAGACAAACTAGCCGGTATTACAATATCGTCTTATCTTGAATTGATCCAAGATTGAAGACATGTTCAACTTATGTGAATTTCAATTTAAAATTAAAGTTAAGTAAGACATATTCCTCTTATATTAAATATATTTCAAAATTGTAAATTTGTGCTTGGCAACAACATGTTCCATTGTAAATGTTGTTGTTTCTGTTAAAGCTGATAAGTTTCCTGCGGCCGTTCTTCTTATCAGTTAAAAGATGTCCTGAATGGCTAGTAGGGAAAAAAAATTTTGGACTATTCGAAAGTACTTATCTATAAGTCTATTTGAATAAAAATCTTTGACTTTGACTTTGACATAAAGTCTATCCTAACTAGGCAAAATCTAAGCGGAAGAATTCAGTGATTTAAGTTCCGATCCGGGATTAGTTGCTATGGTAACTAAATTTTGATTAGCAAAAAGCTATTTTAGTTGTACATTTCCATCGTCAGCCTGTGGACGTCCACTGCAGGACATAAGCCTCTCCTAGATCACACCTGTTGTGGCGTTCATGAAGGCTATTAGGGTTGGTAGGTATGTATTATATTTTTTTTCAGGATCAGTAATAAATACTTACGTTAGGTTAAGTAAATTCATAATTTATTTAATTACCTTGCTACAAATTATTTAAACAGTGAATATGGAGAGACATAGTGCCTGCCTCTATAAATTGGACCTTCTGGCTCATTGATGGTGTCAAAGATAACCCGTTTAATCACTGATAATCTTGCAGGCGGATCACTGGTTGTATTTTTCACTGCACCATGATCTACACAAGCCAAAGCTACACATATGTGAGAGACGTCGAACAATGAAATAGTTGTTTGAACGCCGCGCGAACAGTATAGTGATTTAATAAGTGTATTTAGTTAAGCGCATCCGGAAGTGTTCAAAGAAGACTTATAACTTTTTAATTTTGCATTTTACAATGCTATTTTTATGTGATAATTTTTAATCAAGTAAATATACTAGAAAAAAGCAACTTGTCTCATGTCGCCCTGACGGGAGTCCCGTCAGGGCGACATGAGACAAGTTGCTTTTTTCTAGTATATTTACTTCATTAAAAATTATCACTGTTCAAAGAAGAGTTTAAAAATAAGTGTTTAATAAGAGTTCTGAAGAGTAATAAGAAGTATTTAAACAAGTGCAGCGAATTAGAAGTGTCAAGCGTGAACTCTTTTTAAGGAATAATAGATTTTAAATTATTCAAAGTGCAGATAACTTAGTGGTCGCGAATTTAGCCGGTTTATAATCCTTATTGAAGTGACTTTGATTAAGAGCATTTATTTAGTAATAAAATATACTGAGTTAAATAATAAATTATAATTAAATAATTAGTTAAATAATTAATTAATAAATTTGAACTGACCAACGGTTCTTCAGCGTATCATTGGACGTAGTGGTATTTTTCCAGCCTGCAATATCTAAGCGTCAGTTATGCGACTAAGCGCTCGTGCACGACAACATACCTTATATCCACGGAGTCCTGGAATATTTGGTTCATCGAAGGCATATCTTATATATACTAATAATAGGTCAATTTCGAAACTTCTTTCAAGACTACATTTAAGTCAATAGCTTTTGGTCCGGTCGCGACATTCGTTCGATATTCGGCCCCGTGATATCGACGTGACGTCGACGTGTTGACGTGATCGATGGACGCTCGCTTCGTCGGAGACAGAGCGAGTTTTGATCGATAAACGAGCGAGCAAAATTGAAAATTGTTTTTAAAACTGTTGGAAGCTATTTCATCACTTTTATATCCCTCTGTTTCTTTAATCGAATACCAATTGCCTTTAAAGTAAAATTCTTGTCTGACTCTTTTCAGTGATGGCTTTCATTTGCTCGGCTTGCTATATTATTTATAAAGCAACGTGAAACTGCTGGATTATCGGATTAGCCTTACTGTGCCCGAAGCACGAGATGAATGTAACTATTAAAATGTAACTATTAAATCAAACAAGTTGTAAATGTAAATAAAAAGTATTTTTATTTTAACTACCTTTTTAAAAAAATATATATAAATGTGCAATGTTAAATTAATTAATTAATTGTGATAAATATTAAACAAAAAAATATACTACAAAAAAGCAACTTGTCTCATGGATGATGGACATGAGACAAGTTGCTTTTTTCTAGCATATTTTCTTGTTTGATATTTATCATATAAAAATAGCATTGTAAAAATCAAAATTAAAAAGTTATAATTAATTAATTGTCGAAAATTATCGCAGGTACTTCTTGTCACGGTAAAGAAATCGATAGATAAGCAGACGACTTACCGATAGCTTTTGATTTCGAATATAGTTTCCCAACATATTGATTAACACGGTGTTGCCAAACTGCAAACCACACTTTTGAAAAATAATACAGCTAAAAAAAAACGGGTTGCACTCTGGGAGTGCCGGCAGAAGTGAAAACTGCTTAAACGACAATAACGATCAAAATCCACTACATCTTGATATGACCACAACTTCATTAAAAGTTGATGAAAACGGAGACCAACTTGATTTGGCAGGTAAATCCATTAAAACTGACCTAACATCAATATGAAAGTTGGTAGTAATATTAGATCTTTATATAATGGTTGTTATTAAGTAATATACGTAGATCTTTCATGTGTGAGACTTTATGTAATTTGAAATAGGTCAACCGTAAATAGTCTTACGAATTTTCGATCAGGGTCACGTGCCCTGACGCGACTTTAACATTTTTTACCTACCCCGTAAATTTAAAACTCTGATGTGCACAACGCCGCTAAAGAAGTTTTCACTTCAAAAATTAGTAGCCACAATATAGGAATATTTCAAGCACCGTTTCAAATTGTAATTACATATTCTTAAATTAATTTAACTCGCAAAGCGGCTATAAACGAAACATGTTTACGCAACAAACAAAACATTTGAAAACATAAATTGTTGAGGCAGCGTATGTCCCGCGTCACGTCACGGCCCCAAATGTTTCTTACACGCGCGCCATTAAAACATAATTGGTCGACGATCTCTGCTAACTTGCCATGATACGTTTTCAGAACTTGATTTTTTTTTAATTATTTGAAAACTTTTTAAAGAATAAAAAATCTTTGAGGGAGGTTTATATGGCCAGCAGTAATTGGGTGCGACTGACTGATATGATGATGAACAAAAATGGTGGTCAACATGTTGGTAATATAATTGTTGACTTTTCGCAATCATACTTAAGAAAATAGCGTCAATAATGCAGCGAGTGCGGGGGAGCAGCAACCAAATTCTGATGATGATTGCCGAGAGGTTGGACTCGGCGCTGTATCACAGGTTAATCGACTTGCCTGTTAAACATGTAGGTCGATGATTATTTATATTCTGATTTATCATCTTTTATGTAACTAACATAGTTTTAAGATCACTGTCACTAACCCTATGGACTGTAGTTGTCTGAAATAAAAAAATTAAAAAAAAATAAAAAAAAATTACGAGGAAAGCCAGGTTGCGATTTCAAGTTTCATCAAAGTAAGTTAGGCTAAGCCATCTGATATTAATCTGGGAAAACTTATTCTGAAATAAAATGTTATTATTAATAATTACAACATAAATCGTAACATATTTCGAAGGCCAACCAATCATCAAAGAGATGGACTATACAGGGTGGAAATTTAAAACGGGGCACGAAGTGCAGGTACCTTATCCGTAGTAGCTACATGAAAACGTTCTTAGGAAACCATCCTTAATTTTCTGAGAAATGTTGAACTACGCATTCACGGATTTTGAAAAAAAAAACAGTCAGATGTTTTTTTTTTTTACTTTTTTACGCTTTTCTTTCCTGTTCCTTATGAAGATCAAAACGGTCTAAGACACCAACTGAGGTATGAGTACTAGAAAAGACCGAAATCGCGAAAAAGTATTTCCACATATTCGCTATGAAAATAAGTTCCGTCAACGAAGGTACTCGTCGGTGAAGCGGTTACGGCGGCGTGTGGCGCGAGCAGAGGACGTGTGCTATTTGCCTTTTTCGCGTTATCTGACTTTTCTAGTACACATCCTCATACCTCACATACCTCAGCTGGTGTCATAGAGTGTTTTGATCCTCATGAAAAACAGGATCGATAAGAATAAAAAAAAATATTTTTGAAAACTGACCATTTTCTGCTGACTGTATTTTTTTTTCAAAATCCGTGAATGCAGTTCAATAATTCTCATAAAATTAAGGATGGTTACCTAAGAACGTTTCCATGTAACAACAACGGTGAAGGTACCTGCCCTTACAGCGCCGTCTTAAATTACCATCCTGTATATAAGGCAATTTAGGTACATTTCTTTAATCGTGGCTCTGAAATTGTAAATCCTAATGGTGGGCCGCTAAACGGCCACCAATCCGACCCCACTTAGTGCCAACATCTGCGGAAAACCTTAGCGAAAGGTTGTAATATATATGTCGCAGGGTAATTAGTTAAATCGTTTTTTTACGACAATCCTAGGGATATTGCTTAAACACACACGGATAATTAGACAATGGTGTTGTCATTTCTCAATCCTACTAATAAAAGATAGGGTTTTAAAAAACGGGTTGCCTTAGTGAGATTGCGAAATAAATAGCTGGCTATTATGAAATAAGAAGACTGATCGGACCGTCCAAAACAACTTCTTCTCTGATTGGTTGACGACTTGACGTTTCAAATATCAATCCATTCTCTAATGTGTAGTTGTATAGTGTAGCAAGCAAGCAAAAATTAAGCCAGTTAGACTTAAGAATAGCCAATGTTAGTAAAGAAACCCGAATTTTTGCAAAAACCTTATCTTTTTCAGAAAGATTGAGAAATGTCAACACCATCTTCTGTTTATCCGTGTTTCACATTATACCTAGGATTTTTGCGAACATTCTATTTATCAAATCATCCTACGACATATACAAATTATTTATCAAGCGGCATACCTATTACGATTTGGTCACTTATGTAATTAAACTACTTTAATAATGCCGTGTGGTGACGGCCTAAGAATACAAGTGTCACCACTCCCTTACATGCCTGGGATGTCGTAAGAGTCGACTAAGAGGCTCGACGTATGCAACACCTGTGCGAGAGAAGGAAAACTTGAAACAAACCCTCTACCAACCCGTCTGGCCAGCGTGGTAGCAGTAGGCTAATAGCCTCCTATGTACGCCACAACAGGCGTGAGCTAGGAGAGGCTTATGTCCAGCAGTGGACGCGTACAGGCTGATGATGATGATGATGAATAAGATAAATATGTTTGCTAACAATTTGTGTTACAGACTATTGTCAAAAGTTGTAAGTATACCAGCGGGCCTACCATCATCTATTAGAAACCATCATGTCCTAACTTTTTGCTTGCGTTTTTGTTTTTATTGAAGTTGTCACATTTTGACCAACTTCAGACTTTGGAGGCGATAATTGAGCGAAGACGTCACAAAACTTCCGTCTAAAAACAAGCTTTCTTTAATAGATTCGTAGTACAAAATAGAATGTTCTGTTGAATTGGGTTAAATGTATTTTTAAAGGTCAAATCATTATTTTTTCGTCTTTGCATTGGTACGAATAAGTATTATTAGTATCCAAAGAAATAAAGAACAAAATATATAAAGAGATTTCTTCCGATTCCCTATTTTTTTAGGGTTCCGCACCTCTAAAGAAAAAAAAGGAACCCTTATAGGATCACTTTGTTGTCCGTCTGTCCGTCCGTCCGTCCGTCCGTCCACGTTTATTTCGTCAACAGTCTGTTGAAGAGGTAAAAAAAATTAAACTTGTAAATTATCTTTAAAAAAAGATAGGACCGTTTATGTCGCAAAAAACGTAGACTTCTACACTCTCAAGGGAATCAAAATTCATAGGGTACTTCCTGTTGACCTAGAACTAAGAAGTCTCGGTAGCTCAATGATTAGAGCATTGGACCGGATTTCCAAAGGTCGTTGATTAGAGTCCCATCTGAGAATTCACTTGTGGCCGAGTTAACTTTTTCGAATATTTTTCTATTTTAAATTAATCATAAGTATAAAAATAGCATTTAAAAATGCAAATAATCAAAAATTCAAAGAACTAAGTTTTTTTTTAGAAAAAATCTGAAAACCATACATTTGTAATTAAATCACGATAAATTTAGTCTTAAGTTTTGAAATCTGATTTTCGGAAAAACTGCGAGTCTCAATTCCTGAACTATTTATAATATTATGAACGAACAAAGTGCGGAACCCTCGGAGAGCGAGTCCGATTCGCACTTGTCCGATTTTTATGTCAGTTCATCAAAAATTCAAAGAACTAAGTTTTTTTTTAGAAAAAATCTGAAAACCATACATTTGTAATTAAATCACGATAAATTTAGTCTTAAGTTTTGAAATCTGATTTTCGGAAAAACTGCGAGTCTCAATTCCTGAACTATTTATAATATTATGAACGAACAAAGTGCGGAACCCTCGGAGAGCGAGTCCGATTCGCACTTGTCCGATTTTTATGTCAGTTCAGATTCAGAGCAAACATAAAATCATCAAACATACATTCAGACTTTCACATTAATCATATTAGCCTGGTAATTTGAGGGAAATTCGTGAAACTTCAAAGTACCCAGTGTATTCTATATTACCCTAACTTAGTCCCATTGGTTATATGAAAATGCCTCCTGCCAACACATTTCGCGAGCTGAACGCACTCGAGAACATTCCTGCAAGACACTGCTTCAGCCAAGACCAAGTTTCGAATAGTGCTGACCAACCATCGATAGTTATGTAATATCGATATGAAAGGTTCCAGGCAAACCAAATGTGATTTTAATAGTCATTAGTGGTTAATTACTTACTTTCATTTTAAACAAAAAATAAACTTGCCTTTAACACTAGACTATCGGTTAGTTAGAAGGAAGGAGTTTATTAGATTACTAAATATTAGATCAATAGCGCCGCGAATGCAAAATCTTTAATCATAATGCTTCCTGTAAACTACCAATACTTGAAATGTTTCCCAAGAGTAAAGAAATACATAAATTTTTTTTTTGGGAAACTATATTCGGATTTATGATTTCAAATCATGAAGCGCTCATAGCCGCGCTTGCCAGACTGATCGTATTTGTTAAGCAACGTTCGACCCGGTCAGATGTCGGATGGGTGACCGTAAAGTGGCATTATAACTGAGCGCTTCTGTGCTTCGGATCGCACTTAAACCGTCGGTCCCGTCTGTTGTCATTTGATTACAGTCGTTAAGCCAAGTCAGAGGCCTTATAGTCGGCTTGATAAACTCCAACACACCAGAGGTGGCCACTTATCGTCATTCGATAAAAAGGAGAAGAAAATTTCAAATACTGAAGCATCATTACTGAGAGTTGCAACATAAAGTCTATTTGTCAATTTGTAGTACTTAGAAAAGAAAACTTGAAAATATTTTATCGTTTAATGAGATAATAATTGTTTATTTTATTTATCTTTATTTAGAAAACGAACAGCTTTATCAATGCTTATATAATAACTTATGTAAATCTATAGTAAGCCAATAACAGGTTTCCCTTAAATAAACCAATAATTTTGTGACAAACGACTTTTTGTGATGTAAACCATAAGCAAAATTATTCTTACAAAATTGCGCAAGAAATATATTTATATTTATGAAAAAAAACTGCGTTAAAAAAACCGACTTCAAAAACTAAAAAGCAACAAATAAGCCTTTTGGAGTCGGTGCCAGCCAAGGCAAGAAAAATAAAAGAATAGGAGCTTAAAGTAGAATGTCTTGGCTGCCACCGCAGTTTTTTTTTTACTTTTTAGTGTCTGTAATAGGCTGTTTTGTAAACTACAGCAGGGTTTTACTAGATTAGATAAGGTTTCATGTACATTATAAACAAAATTATCGTAAATACTACATCGTCCAAGTCAACAATGAAATGAAATATATAAAAATGCTCATAACATAAAAAGTACTGGGTCATACGAAACCAATTTTTATGGGACCAATTGGCAACTATTCTGCATCGAACAAAAAAAGAATCATGGAAATCGGTTTAGAAATCTCGGCGTAATCGGTGTACATACATAAAAAAAAATTAAAAAAAAAATTATACCAACCGAATTGAGAACCTCCTCCTTTTTTGAAATCGGTAAAAAATAGTTGAACATGGTAGCCCGAGAGCAACATGTACAAATGTGAATGTTACTGTTGTATTTATGTTTTTATGTACAATACAAGTTACAATGAACCAGCACTAACATTTGCCTCCGTGACACAAGCAAGTAGTTGTAACAGCCCAAACTAAATAAATGATATTGTATTTAAATTTTACTACTTAGTGAGTAAATAAACAAAAAAAACAATTAAAATATAATAGTATATATATTTACTTTTGTAGCCTATCGAAAAATCAGGTTATTTACTATAGTCTCGTTGCGCAGGCCAAACTTAGAGCGAACACAAGCGAAAATAATTTAATTACATTTTGGACCTATGGCAAAGTTTAACAATTAAAATACTACTTAATAATAAGTTTATTTCAATAAAAAATAATACATTGACTTGAAAGCACCAATTACAAAAATGCGCAAAACGAACCTTTTAAAGGACTTGCGCTCTTTATCCATTGCCGCGAGTAAGAAAATATATTTATTGGCTTTTCGACTTATATCGACACATTTGAGACTTGCTCACAACACTATTTTGAACTAGAGCGCGCTTGCCAAGTACCATAACTTGGAGAGGTAATTACAAGGCGTTTAACATAAAACTTGGACGATTTTTAAACTTCCGTTGTACCGACAAATGCAAACTAATAAATTACTTATTCAAATTACTTATTAATTAGTGAACTTGACGTTGACTTAATGAGATTTCATGTGACTGCAAATCTAGGCGTAAGAGCTTCCGCTCACACTTCTTGCTCCACTTTCAGACTTTACATTATTATAGTAAGACTAAAGTAAGTTTGAAAAACAAGTTGAAAAATAGTTAATAGCAGAAAAAGTAAACACTGGTTTCTAAGTCCCATCTGAGGGAGACTTTGAGATCCCTAGTTGTTTTTCTTAGTATAAAAATCATATTTGATATAAGCCAGTCAGCAAATTTTCCAAGCCTATCGACTTATCTATAATGCTAGTCTATGAAAATATTACTGCAGTAATGTATTTGGTTGGCACGCAAAACTCATAAAATAAGTACCTACTTAAATTTTTTCATGATTATTTCAAAATCGATATTAATATAAAACAACTTTTACGGATATCAAATGCGCTATATTTCCACGACCTAAGTTGTATTTGTCCGTATTTTTAGGTTTTTTAGGGGTTTTTTTTATTTTCCCGACGTTTCGGCACCTTTACAGCTGCCGTGGTCACTGGATGCCGTTCGTGGAAATATAGCGCGTTTGATATCCGTAAAAGTTGTTTTATTTCAATGAACAGTGCGCGCCAAAACATAAGATGTACGTATCGATATTAATATTATGCATTGCAAGTGTGCATTGAGTTACGAGAAATCAACATTTTCATTTAATTATTGATCCTGATATACGTAATGTTAACTGTGTAGGTATACTGTTAACTTAAGAGTAATCAAAGATAATTCATAATTTCACAAAATTAAATAATTTGTCAGACAAAAGCTGTTCGAAAAACTGATGAATAAATAATAATTTAAATAAATACACACTTGGTTAAGAAAAATTAAATTCTCTAAACTAGTATCTTGCAAATACTCTTAAATTTTTCTTCAACTTCTTGCTCCTTTATTGAAAATTGTAAGCGAAGGATATTTTGGTAAAAATATCTTCAATTGGTGTGTCACAGCCTGCAGAATATTATGCCAGCGATACCGTATTCAGAGATCGTTGCGTGATGCGGGCCGGATGAAGCGCAAATCGGTTCGAATCACTTACGATTACGGCCACGAAACGAGAGTTTAATCAGGGAATTTTATAAAAATTTAAAAGTTACCTGCTCCCGCCATCCTCTAAAATTACATCCGTTACATTTTTGGCCGCTTATTAATTTTGACAGCACGTGCGAGTGAAAATGCCTGTAAACGTAACGCCAATAGAATGTGCCAGCTGCTTGCTTTCCAGGTGCTGATAGTAAATCCAGTCAATGGCAAGGTATACTCGAAAATTTATATGTAGCCGATGGGCCAGCAATGGTTACAATGGTGTCAACATTTTAGACCCAATTGGTGCCAAATGTGAAACCACCCCTGAAATGACGACCACGACCACTCTGCCAAGAGTGTGACGACGAAGAAAGTGCCAAATGTAGCGTCTTTAAGGAGTGGCAATGGAGTGATGTATGGGAGGGATTGGTTGTCGTTTGCATTATATGCAAGTTGTGTTAGATACAAAACGACAATCAATGAATTAGAATTATGAATATTAACTACAAAATTAGATCGCGGTAACTCATAATCCATAAAGAATTCTTATTTTTTTATTATTTTTCGAAATGCTTCGTTCAACGTAATATTCCAAATCGCCATCTTCGTGGCCCCACACATTCAGTGTTGCAACCGATTTGTCGTCCACAATCAGCGACTTTTGTCGTCGCGGCCGTGCCCCGTCCGCGCCACTGAGCACGCTGGATTATTTCTGAGCAACATTGCCGTTTTTAAAACGGACATTTGCTAGCGATCGCTCGAATGGACTCGGTTTTAATTTTTAACGTTAAGTTTCGTTGGTAGGTATGTATCTACTGCATTTTTGAAGTGAAAACTTCTTTAACGGCATTGTGCACATCATACTTTTAAATTTTTGGGATGGGTAAAAAATGTTAAAGTCGCGTCAGGACACGTGACCTGATCAAAAATTCGTAAGACGGAGGGAGAGTAGACCGCCAGCGCGGCGTAGGAGAGGAAGTAATATCCGTTCTACCGCGTTTTGTTTGCGCGTTTCGTTTAAACGGTTTTCATTTCTGCCGGCACTCCCGGAGTGCAACCCGTTGTTTTTTTTGTGAACAATCTGCTTAGTTTTACCCGCGTGGTTCCCGTTCCCGTGGGAATACCGGAATAATTAGTAGCCTTTATTACTCTGCGTCCTTTCAAATAACTCTATGCCAAAAAACAAGTCAATTGGTTTCCTAATTAGGGTCTTAAGCTGTCTCAATGTGTGACAAACAAACACACTTTCACATTTATAATATTAGTTAGGATTAGGATGTGGCGGTTTTGAATGATTGTGTGACGTATAGATGTCACACGACATTTGACGACCTGTTTGGCGCAGGGGTACTGACCCCGCCTTCTGCGCCAGAGGTCCCGGGTTCGATCCCCGGACAAGACGAATATTTGTGTGCATGAACTTGTCTATTTGTCTTGGTCTGGGTGTTTAATATGTTTATTAAGTATGTATTTACAAAAAAAGTATTATAAGTATGTTTATCCGTTATCTAGTATCCATAACACAAGTTCTTCATGAAACTTATCGTGGGGTAGATAATTGGTGTAAATGTATGCAAATATTTATTATTTATTTATATAACCGAAGAGTCGTGACAGTTACTGCGCACTAGCCGACTCGTATGAATGTGTATTTGTATTGGGGAAAATTATAGATAAAATAAATTAGTAGTTTTTACTGGCAATTTCGGCTTCTAATTGAAGTCCAGTGGCAGTAACTTCCAGATAGTGTAGGATCCTCACATTAACATATTGATAAATAAAGTTATTGAATACAAAGTAAAATCAGATTAAAATTTTATTAGAATATATCACTGCATATTATGAACACGACATCTTACATTGATACTTACAAGATAAATATTAAACAGGAAAATATACTAGAAAAAAAAAACAACATGTCTCATGTCGCCCCGATGGGATTCGAACCCGCATCCTTGGGAATCCCGCCCAATGCACTAACCAATTATGCTACAGAGACCTATGAGGACACGTCGAATTTTTCTAGTATATTCACTTTCTACGGTGTTGGCCACCGTCGTTTCATCAATAAGAGAAATATCCTCGCATTCGACAGAAACATTTTATGTTTGACTATCGTTTAGGATGAAACAGCCATCTATTTTAAGTGATAAATATTAAACAGGAAAATATACTAGAAAGTCAAAGTCAAAGACAAAGATTTTTATTCAAATAGACTTATAGATAAGCGCTTTCGAATCGTCCAATTTTTTTTTTCCTACCAGCCATTCAGGACATCTTTTAACTGATAAGAAGAACTGCCGCAAGAAACTTATCAGCTTTAACAGAAGCAACAACATTTACAAAGGAACATGTTGCCAAACACAAATCTACAATCTTGAAACATATTTAATATATGAGGAAAAAAATACTTACTATATTTATGGTAAATTTTAAATAGAAAAATATTGGAAAAAATTAACTCGGCCACAAGTGAATTCTCAGACGGGAATCGAACCCGCGACCTTTGGAAATAAAATTTTCCATAAGTATAAAAATAGCATTGAAAAATGTTAAAATTACAAAATCATAAAAAAACTCCGGGAGTGCCGGCAGAAGTGAAAACTTGATTATTAACGTTGAGCATGTTTGATATTTTGGAATGGTTAGGGAATAATTTTGCACCAATTGCTTTATCAGTATAAAAGTACTATCATTTATGTGGTAGAATACAATATTCATTTATTGCGCTATCGTACACAAACATGACAAACCATATTAAAGTGAACGTTAAGTTAGGTAATAAGATATAAGAAAACATTAGTTATTATAGAGAATCGAAAAATATATATTGACAATAAAACAAGAGACAAGTAAAAGACATTATCAACAGTCTGTCGCTAAGCAACCGAGACCATAGTCAACCTGTCACCTCAACATTCTCCATCCGTCCTACGCTTTTTCGATCAGGTCACGTGTCCTGACGCGAGTTTAAGATTTTATACCCATTACAGAAAAAGTGCTCAACGCCGCTAAAGAAGTTTTCACTTCAAAAATACTTACTATATGTTATGGTTTTTCCAGAATTTTCCTCTTAAAAACTATATTTGAAATCTAAACGTGATGACGCGTGTAGTGAGTATTTATATCAATCTATTTTTTATTTTTTTTTATTTATTAACAGCCGCCATTACCAAAGGTTGAACGGCCATCGTAGGTGCTTTCGGCGTCTCGGGTTTATTCCATTTGCATATATGAATCGAAAATAAAATCCGTATTTTTCCCCATCACATCCACAAAGGGCTACCTTCGGTCTTTTGAATGAGATTCAGATGCAAGTCATTTTATGTTGTGAGCAGGTTGTAGTAAATACATAAATATTTGAACAAAATTACAAACGTACCTATTTAAAAGAAAGAAAGAAAGAAAAATCTTTTATAACTTTTTAATTTTGCATTTTACAATGCTATTTTTATGTGATAATTTTGACGGTGGCCAACACCGTAGAAAAAAGGTGAATATACTAGAGAATTTCAACGTGTTCTCGTAGGTCTCTGTAGCATAATTGGTCAGTGCATTGGGCCGGATTCCCAAAGATGCGGGTTCGAGTCCCGTCAGGGCGACATGAGACAAGTTTGCTGTTTTCTAGTATATTTACTTGATTAAAAATTATCACATAAAAATCTTTTATTTTGACACTGAACGACAATAGACAACATACATATTAAAAACAGCAATGTACATAAAACAAAGACGTGCAGCGTCAAAACTGTGCTCAGCTCAGTATACGCAGCAGACGGGTAGGTCTTCTGCACTAATATTATGCCGAGCACAGTGGTGACATCAGACACACGATAAACATAAAACAAACAAATAAAGATAAATAAACAAAAGCACGATTAACAAGAAGGCAATTATGCAAACAACATTATTCCTCAAAAATACAAAAAAAAAACCCAACACCAAGCATAATAAACAGACAACAAAACAAATAAGCACTGGCGAAATCCAAAAGTCATGTGTCAATGTCAGTCAGACATGTCATGTCACTTGATGTCACTCCCTTTCCTTCCCTGACGATATTTGGTGATGGTCGTGATAAATGTAACTTGCACACTTGCATAATAGAAGAAGGAGGTAAAAAGTAGTAAGTCCGCTGACCCGCATCGCCACCAATTTGCCACAGTCTAAACAGTCTTTGCACTGCATACAACCGGCTGAAATAACGCACTTACACAGATACGCGCCGCTACACGCGCGCTACTACGCGCTTGCAACTGCTTTACCAGTGAAAACCAGTGAGATCGATGGGCTGGCGGCCGTTTAGCGATAGCGAGCGTGTCACCGCGTCATGTCGGCCGAGTGCAACTTGTATTTACGTTTAGATTGCTTTTGCGCTGAACATAGAAGCAGTCAATATATTTCTGTTTATGAAATTTTGAAATTCTTCGTCACGACAAAGTGCTTGTTTTCGATGCTTCACTTCTTTTAGTACTAAATGCACGACATTTCTCCGTTTTGAAGTTACAATAGTAAAAACCAAGTTGTCTCCTTCAACAGCTTCAACTTTGGTTGTCCGTCTGTTTCTTCTTATCGTATTTTTTTTTATGAAGACCGGGTAGACTCTTAGCCTTCATCATACCTGATGTTAAGTATTGATAAGACTGAAGATGGAAGCGAGCCTCTCCCGGAATCCCTTATCACTGAGGAACTGGTTTATTTATTTATTTATTATTATACGGACAACAAAACAGATTACAATCAGAATTATATGTATAGGTACATTAAATTATTGTTAAGTGTTAGACTGTAATCCAAACTATGTTGACACATCATTTACAAAGTGATTTAACAAGTAAGATCTACTCTTCAAAACAAATTGATTAACTTAGACATTAATTTAATTTTAAACTTAATTTTAAAAAAATAATTTACTTAATACGTAGTTACACTTATGACAGCGAGCGGTGTGGGCGTATGGTGTGTTATTATGATAAATTTAGTTGGTTATCTTATCTTTAACTGCCGGAACACAACAATGCTGAAAACATTGTTGTTATGGCGTCAGACTTAGATGACATGGTGGTAGCCAGCCAGGCGGACTTACAACAAGTCCTACTACCAACCAAACCGAATACAAATTGTATACCCGCTGGGAATCGAGCCCGGGACCCCTGGGTCTGATACCGGTGGTTGTTACCACTAGACGACAGTGGCGGTTAAAAAGGCAAATTCTCACATTTTTAATACAAGTAACTTTGAATACGATATCATGTTGTTAAAAAGTCTGATGCTGAGTCTATTTCAATGTATGTCGTAGGATGATTTGATAAATAGAATTTTCGCAAAAATCCTAGGGATACTGCAAAACACGGATAAATTTGAATATGTTGTTGACATGAACGGTTGCGTGCGTACATTTATTTTTAAGAGACATTCGCGCACGATTTTTGTAAACTCACTTATCTCACTATAATGATCACTGGACAATGCACCGGTCGCTCTGACCGGAGCAGCTGCGGGCGCCGCGGCCGCTGCCACCAGCACATTTAAACATTTTTTCTAAATCAGCCGTTAATGCATATCGATGTTGTCTCCACTTGAGTAGTAAATTCTGCAAATCCTGCTGCAAATTTGGACCCCGGTATATGACGTCATTTAACTAAGGCCCGTCGATGTTTTTTCTGATATATTAAAAACAACGCGTAACTTGGTAGTAGTTGAATCAGCGCGGCGACGCTGTGGTGCGGTAAATAACAATTACTTAATTTGAAATCTGAGTCGGCCGGCGTCATATGACCGAGCGATAAATATTCTTTTATAAATAATTTATAGTCATTTGCTAATTGTTTATTTATTGATAATTTTTGTTCTAATTTATAAAACTGTGCTATGGCCTTGGATTTAGAATGACCTAGTTTTGCTTGATAGTTAGGTTTTAAAGGCAGTCTGACCTCATATCGCCTATCCTGTCGTCTTTTCGTAGTCGACCTATAAAATTGACTGCATTGTTCGTTCATCCTCCATCGATACTGTAGCTTCATCGGTGTTGGTGACGTCCTCGATATCCCAAAACTTATGCATGTCTTCCATGTTGTGAAGGACCACGTTACATTGAAGCTTCTAAGCGTGCCCACTTAATATCCACCCGAGTTGTGTTTGTTGGGCAATGGGTAATGATGAGTTCGCTCTACGTACACCATCAAGTAATATTATGGAATATATGTCGGCTACGAGTAACAGGTCAACTGGACGGCTCTTAAAAAATTTAGGATCGGCTAACTGAATTTGATTCAAATAGGTCCAATCAGGATTACTGAATGACTGACTAGGCAGATTTTAGGTTATCATTTTCTCAAATAATTTTCCGAAGACGCATAACTTTGAATTAGGGCGATATTGCGTTATATTGTTCTTTTCTTTACCTTTAGATATTGGAGTGGAGTAGGTTATTACCCCTCAGCGTGGAAAACGGCTAAAGTCATTGCACTAAGGAAGCCTGGTAAGGATCCTCTGTTACCATCCAACTATCGACCAATCAGTCTGCTTCCATGTCCGGGAAAGTTATTCGAAAAACTGATTTATACGCGACTGCAAAACATATCTAGCAACCTTCTTATCAATGACCTATTTCGTTTCGCCCATCTCATTCCACAACACAACAGCTTGCTAGGGTGACCGTACACATTTCTCATCATCTTAATTTAAAATAATCAATGGGTATGTTTCTTTTAGTTATCGAGAAAGCATTCGACACGGTCTGGCATGAGGGCCTTCTCCACAAGCTCGTGCAACTTGTCTTACCATGATCCATAGTTAAGCTTATCCAGTCGTATCTAGCTGACCTTTATGGTTCACATAGGTAATGTTAAGTCCAGTGTCCAGTGTGTGGTAACTCTGTACGATACTTGGGTGTAACGTTGGACAGCAAACTGAATTGGTCTAAACATATGCATTCAGGGAGTTCAAGCATTTGGAGCCTTGAGCCCCATTTTAAACCGCAAAAGTAAAATTAGTTCTACTTTTTTGACCCGAGTGATGTTCCTGGGAAACAATATTTCCACGCAACCAGTCGTGACGTTGTTGATTATAGGGAAAAAAATCAAACGTTTTGGGCCCTGTGTAAAAAAAGAGTATAAAAAGTACACAGTTGTTATACCACGAACATTGGCATCTTTCAAACACCTATGGACTAGACTGGCCAAAAGAGTGTTAGCTACATCTGGAAAAGCGATCATGAAGCGTGCTGCGGTTAATTTGAGAAAAATTGGGTACAAAGGCATCGCTAGAGCAAATTTGATATAAATATAGGAAAAAATTTGTTTTACTTTCATTTCAATTTCAAATTCACATACTATCCGATTATTCTGAATAAAATATTATTAATATTATTTTGTCTCTTTACTTCTGGGACACCCCAGTATTTCTAAAATTCACAAAATATTTAGTACGTAACAATCTATTTATTTTTAACAAATAAGAGTAAATGTTTAAAATCGGGCAAAAGTACAGTCATTGGCACTCTTAGTACAATCATTGGCAGCCATAAGGTACAAAGATTGGCACTTAACCACACTATCTTATTTTGTTGTTTCTTTTGTGGTTTTGCTCTAAAGGGTTAATGCAATATTTAAATTCGTGACCACTTTTGGGTCAATGACCAAATTTGGTGGGATCAGTAGCTATATTTGGGTCAATGGCCACAGCTGGATCAGTTGCCACATTTGGATCATTGGCCAAATTTGATAAGTGCCACATTTCGGTCAATGGCCACATCTAGGTCAGTTGCCCTTTTTTTTTGTAGCCACATTTAGATCAGTGGCCACATTTTTCTCCCTAATTGTCACATTTTCTCTTATATTAAATATGTTTCAAGATTATAGATTTGTGTTTGGCAACGACATCCTCTGTAAATGTTGTTGCTTCTGTTAAAGCTGATAAGTTTCTTGCGGCCGTTCTTCTTATCAGTTAAAAGATATCCTGAATCAAATCAAATTTATTTATTTGCAAAATATGGGTAGGTACATAATTAAGGTCTTACAAAAATATGACATATCAAACACAATAGAGTCGAGGAGTATAATCTTGAATAATATGTAATACTTATAACTTACAACAGTCACTATTTTAGTACATTTTCCATATTAAAAGGGTAATCAAAAACACCAAGAATATTCAATTTCATTTTTTAACATTCGATTTAAAATAATAATAATAAATATGTAATACAATATTAACCATGTCATGCAAATGTAACCAAATGTAAAAAAAATTAATCTAAAAGAATAAAATGTCAGTTGATATTTATATAAAAATTTGTTACATGTCAATATATGAATGGCTGGTAGGAAAAAAAAATTGGACGATTCGAAAGCACTGATCTATAAGTCTATTTGAATAAAAATCTTTGACTTTGACTTTGGGTAAGGGTGTCATTTGGTTCAATGTTCACATTTGGATAAGTTTCCATATTTGGGTCTGTGGCCACATTTAAGTCAATACCTCATTTGGAGCTGTGGCCACAATTGGATTAGTCATAACATTTGGCACTGTAGCCACTTTTCGATCAGTGACTACATTTCGGTCAATGGCCTCATTTGGGTTAGTGCCCACATTAGGATCACTGGCCACAATTAGATCAGATCAGTGGTCAAAATTGATCACTATCAGGTGAGTGACGACATCAGCGGCCACAATCGGTTCAGCGGCCACAATTGCCCACAATTGGGCCACAAGGCAATATAAAGATACACATTATCAAGACTTGCCCCAATTATCCCTTTCAAAATACAATGGTTGGCATAGGTGCCAATCATTGCACTTCTATAAAAGCGTTTAACTAATAGTTGGCACACAAATCAATTAATGTTATGATCACAAAATAAGTATAACTATAAATTATAAGTGTAATATCACTTATAAACATATCAACTAAAAATAAATATTACTCTTACCTTTTTAATAGTAAAAAGTATAATATAATATAGGTATACAAATAACTTTTGTATACCAGCCTCTTATCAAATCTGTTAAAATTGTCATGAAAAGTCAACAAAAAAATCCGCGCAATCTTTTTTTCAGTACTGTGCTGCCATATTAATCTGGTAGAAAAACTCAATGAAGTTTTTGGTGTTGCAATGTAAGATTTAAATTATATTAAAAGCCGCATTGTATTTCTATGAAAATTCATTAATAATTGCGTTTAAATGTCAGAGTGCCAATGACTGGAGGGGTGCCAAAATTAGTACAGGTTACCCTACCTAGGTAAGGTGCCTAGTAATTTGTGCGGAACCCTCGGTGGGGGAGTCCGACTCGCACTTGTCCGGTTTTTTTATCTGTGACACCATTTAAACTTTTAATGATTTTAGCCAATTCCCACTGACTGCATCGATTTCCCTGTTAATCGGTTTAAACGAATATAAAACTATTCGGTATAATAATATTAAATAGATTAGTACAGTCACCGATACATCATCATCATCAGCCTGTGAACGTCCACTGCTGGACATAGGCCTCTCCTAGCTCACGTCTATATTGTGCATTCGTAGGAGGCTATTAGCCTACTGCTACCGCGCTGGCCAAACGGGTTGGTTTGTTTCAAGTTTACCTTCTCTCGCACAGGTGTTCAATGCGTCGACCCTTTAGTCGACTCTTACGACATCCCAGGCATGTAAGGGAGTGGTGACACTTGTATTCTTAGGCCGTCACCACACGGCACACTACATCAAGTATAGCTAATAAAAACGAGGTCATTACATTAATGTCCTTGATGTTTGAATGTTTGTCCCGCATTTTAATTAGATTGTTTTTATAATTAATTAATAAATTACCTATTTATTTAATGTTTAAGATATGACCCATATGACCCCTCGCCGTCTTTAAAGTTAAACGCATGTTTTCCACTTTCTAGAATTGGGAACGAAATAAGTATAAACTAAAGAGGAAATAATAAGTTGGCTGTCACGAGTCGTCACCCCTTTGCGCGAGACACATAAGCAGTTTATTAATTCAGTTTATCAGTTCTTTGTGTGAGTTTACCAAGATGGCGCTGTTTGTTATATGTTATAATAATGTTGACAATTTGTGGGATTTTTATTTTCCTTTTTTTTCTAGAATGTATTTAATTAAATCTACTTAATATAATTTTATTAATAATATTATCGTAGCTAGGAATCTTCGCGTCCAACTTACCTCAGTGTCTCAAGACGAAAGTCTACGACCAGTGTGTGTTGCCAGTGATGACTTACGGCAGTGAATCGTGGGCGCTAACTATGGGTCTGATAAGGAGGCTCAAGGTGACTCAGCGTGCAATGGAGAGAGCTATGCTCGGCGTTTCCCTGCGTGATCGAATCAGAAATGAGGAGATCCGCAGGAGAACTAAAGTTACTGACATCGCTCGAAGGATTGCTCAGCTGAAGTGGCAGTGGGCGGGACACATAGCGAGAAGAACCGATGGCCGTTGGGGCGGAAAGGTTCTGGAATGGCGACCGCGTACCGGACGACGCTCCGTGGGTAGGCCCTCCACAAGGTGGACCGACGATCTGGTGAAGGTCGCGGGAAGCCGCTGGATGCGGGCAGCGCAGGACCGATCGTCGTGGAGATCCTTGGGGGACGCCTATACCCAGCAGTAGGTGTCATGTGGCTGAGACGACGACGACGACGACGACGAATAATATTTTATATAATTCAACAATTTATGTAATCTTTATGAGAATTTATTTAAATTTGGATGGTATGAATTGTTATGGTAATTAATTTTGTAATAATAATAATGTTTAATAATTTAGTTTGTTAATGTAAGTCATTGTAAATGAAATAATGTATTAATTTAATGAATAGTGTGGCTTCTCTATTGCATTAGGTATGACCTGTAAAAATAGTGATAAGCTTATGCGAAATAAATAAATAAAAAAATATCCCTTTCAACGATATGGATTTTCTTCAGGTTATAATAACAACTTGCTTCTTTTTTAAATAACCAGGGGGGCTAATTGTCTAATTTTAAAACTTATCGCAATCCCTTTCAATTCGTAATTTGAAAGATATTCATATACTTCAGGTCGTCACTATTTGACATTTGATAGTGATTGTGATCGGGATGCGTTTTGAAAGGTTTTTAATGAACGAAATTGAACTGTCTAAGCAAAGTCTGTCAGACGAAAATATCTTTCATATGTCAAATGAAGCGTTGTTTAAAAACTTCATTCGTTCCGAAAGCGATTGTGAGCTGGTTTCCCTTAGTTCAGAATTTAATGCTGGATGAATTCCAAAATAATATAAGCGAAGACGCCACGCCATCGGACCGCATTACTTCAACAAAATTAACTAAAACAGCGTACCAACTCCGATAATGAACTTACGTAAACACCAAAGTAACTTGACCTACATTTCGCGATGTCGCCTTAACTCATTCTCGAGTGGAACCGTAAAGAGGGGTCTTTCAGACTGGTCGGTTCCCGTAAGCAAGGCCAAGATGCGCTCATTTAGTCTTAATACAACCCATCAAGGGTTTTTGATGTGCTAAGAAGGTAAATCAGGTGCTTTTGATCCGAGATTGTATGCTAACGAGACGTTTTTGGCGTAATCAAGGGTACCTGTTTTGTGGGATTCGTCTAGTTTTGGTTAATTAATGGTGGAGCTGGGCCTTGGAGAAGAGATAGCATTGTTCTGCAGGCCTACCGCCATCTTTTAGAAACCGTCATGTCGTAAGAACGTTTTGTTTTCCTTTTGTATCAATAATGTTTAAATTACTTTATTTGACACAAGACGTCGTAGTAGGTTTGATTGATAAAAATCTTGTTTGAGGGAATGATTGAGCGATGACGCCACAAAACTTCCGTCAAAAGACAAGCTTGTTTTAAGAGGTTCGCGGTACGATATGACATATAACAACATTGCGCCGATACAAACTGACATTAAACAATATTGAGTTAAGAGATGGCGGTAGGCCCCCTGGTAAGGTTAAGGAAATGGCACAGTTTACTTGGTAAAAAAACTATTTGAATGATGACAAGAAGTTTTTTTGTATATTTTTATTTTTGACGACCTGTTTGGCGCAGGGGTATTAAGCTCGCTTTCTGCGCCAGAGGTCCCCGGTTCGATCCCTGAACAAGACGAATATTTGCGTGCATTAACATGTCTTTATGTCTTGGTCTGGGTATTTGATATGTTTATTATGTATTTATTTACAAATAAAGTATATAAGTATGTTTATCCGTTATCTAGTACTATGTTAAAAGTTAACGTGGGCTAGATAGTTGGTGTGATTGTATACAAATATTTATTATTTATTTATTTATTATTTTTGGAGTAAGAAAATGTGGAAAGTATTTTTCTTTGACAATAAAGGAAACTACTTAATATTATTATCGTTTTAATGTAAATGTCAAACAAAAATTGATGGTGACTGGCGCCATGAGAATATCTCGTAAAATAATGATGTACTTGATCAAAAAAGTTGAATTTTAGCATTTTTCAATGCAATTTTTATACTAATGATAAATTTTAAATAAATAATTGCATTCAAACACACCAATTATCTAGCCCACGTTTAAGTCTCATTAATCAATCAATCAATCAATCAATTTATTTCAGGCAGTGCCCATAAAAATATGTTAGTAACAATAACCTTACAACTAGGGTTAGTACCTAAAATACAAATACACAGAAATACAATAATAACATAACACACACACACACACAATCAGTTTGTGTGCATCTGCACCCAACCCTGTAGAAGAGGTAATTCCCATCTATCAATGAATACCCTAAGGATACCACCTGAGCTGCTGCGCAGGCGTGACAGTGCAGAGGCACACCGTTTCCGCATTATAGCAGTAAAGCCATCTACTCTAGCTTTCGCAAACATGTTGGAAGCACTGCACCGCCACGGAAGCCCCAGTAGCACCCTCAGGGCATTGTTATATTGTACACGTAGGTCACTGTAAGCCCGCCGCGTGTAGTTGACCCATAGGCTGCACGTGTAAAAAGACTGGCAATACGCTTTGAATAGAGTAACTTTGACTGATGGGGTACAGCGTGCAAACCTACGAGCCAGCATATTGCAGCGAACTGCCAGCGACCTACGTTCCCTCTCAATATCATCATTGTCCTTCATGTCTTCGGTAACCCAGTGACCCAAGTACTTAAAGGACTGGACTCTTTGTAGCGGTTTTCCACATAAGGAAATAGTCGGTAGGTTACTATATGTTTCCGACCCTGGTGATTTAAAGAGTATCCATTGACTTTTGCTGGTATTATACGTAAGTCCATGGGCCGCCGCATACTTTTCACATATAGAAAGGAGCCTCCTCAAGCCATTGACCGACGGGCTCAATAGGACCATATCGTCCGCATAACTGAAGTTATTCATACATACTCCGTCTACATGACAGCCAACGCTGGAACCATTAAGCCCGCCAATCAATTGGTTCACATACAAATTGAATAAGCGAGGAGAGCTCAACCCTCCCTGCCTTACACCACATTTTTGAAAGTACATGTCGGAGTGACATCCTGCCCATTTTACAGAGTTTTGCTGACTATCATACCAAAATTTAAACAAATCAATAATTTCTTTAGGTACATCTGTTTCCGAAGAAAGTTTGCTCCATAACAGGTCATAATTAACAAGGTCGAAAGCCTTGGATAGGTCCAAGAAACAAGCCCAAATAGGCGTTTTTCTGGCAGTATAGTAATGGGCAGTCTGTTTTAGAGCCAGAATAGCACTTTCTGTCGATAAACCCTGTCTAAAACCAAACTGGTTATCATGTACTTGTATGTGATCAGCCAAAATTTTGTCCAATAGACAGTCCAATACTTTCGCTACAACAGCCGCCAGAGAAATAGGCCTATAATTACAGATGTCAGATGCATCCCCCGTTTTATTTTTAATTACTGGTATTACAATTGTCCTAGTAAGTTCTGATGGTAAATAACCATGACTCACACACAAACTAAAAAACATTGCTAGCACTCTCGGCAAGTGCCCACCCGCGTACTTCAGATGCTCAACGCTTAAACCATCATGCCCCGGGGATTTACCCCTTGACATCGTTTGTATTATAGTTGCAATGGCTTTAGCTGAAAAGGTGGTAGGATTACTGCTGGCTTCCGCGCTGCACACCCGTGCCACGTTAACCGCAGGTGGTGTAATCCGAAAGTGCCTGCTAAATGCATTTGCTATATCAGTTGGCTCATGCACACCCGCCACACTCACTGGGAGGCCCGCCCTATGGTTCAACTTATTAGTAGATTTCCAAAACTTACTAAACTGCTTGTTAGAATGAAATTGAGCCAACATATCCATTTTAATCTGCTGTTGATTATTCTGAACAAATTTTAATTTATTTTTAAATATTTTCCTAGAAGTACACATTTTTTCGTACAGGTAACCTACTTTGGGTTTTCCATACAGTAACCAATTTTTAAAGTGCAATCGAGCTACACAATGCGCCTGGCGGACGTGCCTGTTCCAACCTAGTAAGCCTTTTTTGTGTTTATGGCAATTCGACTTAGACACATATGAAAGTTCAGCACCCTCCTTAAGAATACATATTAATTCGTTATACATTTTGTCCAAAAGTACTAAATGACCAGCATTATCACATAAATTGTTAGCACATTTACAACATTCCATGGGGAAATCAATCTGGCGTAATTTACTGTTACAATAGTCGAGGTACTGTTTTATTTGATCTTTATCCCGTTCGCCCCAAGTCACTCTACTACAACTGACAGACGCTGTGACAATCTTGGGTCTAATTAATTTAATATCACACTCAATTAATACAGGGATATGATCAGACATGTAAACACCGTATAATACAGAGGCATTAACCACTAAGGGCCTAGCGGCACTAGTTACAATACAGTGGTCCAGCCATCGAAGCGAACCATTAGCTGAACTCATGAATGTATATGTATCAGGTGGCAACAGCTCGACGTCAACGCAAGACCACAATTGTTCGGCACAAATAGTAAACAACTCACTTGAGAATCTGGTACCTGGATGGGCATTGTAGTCTCCCAGCATTATTACACTTTCCACGTCACTGCTCTCAATTATCGATATAATTTCACCTTGACACTCCGTAAATTCTACGAGATTTTCAGCACTATCAGTTGGCATATAAAGGGAAAAAACTAATAATGGCCGATTGTTTAGTTCAATTTTGATACACACTAACCTATCACTCCGGCAAGGTATGACACTAACTGACGGAAACAATAATTTATTCCACAACAAGGCTACTCCTCCGTAGGGTCTCCCTTTTAAAATACCAGTAGATGTATCCACCGCTGATTTGCCCACGTAAGAAAAGTCCTCGTCAATACTTCCCAGGTAGGACACGTCGTGCGGCAAGAGCCAAGTCTCCTGAAGTGCTATGACATCAGCCAGTGCACATAACTTTCTTACGCAGCCAGTCGAGCTTATAACATTTTTACAATTAAATGTTAAAAGTTTTATAGTTTTCTCACTTTCCATTATAATATATTGGGTTGTTTATTTCCTTCCATCACAGAATTATCTCTGTTTTTATTATTTTTAAAATAGATAAAACGCCTGAACCTTATCCCTTCAGGCCATAGTTTGTCGTCTAAAAACATATTCGTTTTATGTTTGGAAACAAATAGTTTAAATGCATTATAGGGCCGCTCGGTCTTCATGTTAATTTTTTCCAACTGAACTGTTTCATTCGTCTTTTCCCGGATATATTCACTGATGTCATTCTCCGTGGTCTCCTTACACACATTCGAGATAAAAAGAGGAATTTTGGTATCAGCTACTTTAAAATTACCGGTCCCCGCAGTGATTGCAGTCCCGGTTTTCCCATCAACACGATTTCTGTATCTTTTACGTTGAACCGTTTCCCACTCATTATCTTGTTTATTCTTTTGCCACTCGCCCTGTTTAAGCACAGTCGCTATCGATGGTTTTACATGTTGTGTATCTGTCCCACAATTGGTTGGACTAGCGTTTTTCATCACAGATGTTGTGTTGACCGCCTGGACAGGCGAGATGTTTTCCTCTCGCCCAGCGGTAGTACTGAGAGTGTGTGCGCAAGCGAGAGAAGGATATTTCTGTGCAGTGTCAACAACACTATCTAACACTGTGTCGCTCTGTGCTGCTTCAGGCGTGCACTGTGCCTCGGGCGCTAACGGTAAAGAACTTGTGAAGAAAAGAACTTGTGACTTGTAACTTGTTGAGAAATTAAGAACTTGTGTTATGGATACTAGATAACGGATAAACATACTTTTTTTTTTGTAAATACATACATAATAGACATATTAAACATCCAGACCAAGACAAATAGACATGTTCATGCACACAAATATTTGTCTTGTCCGGAGATCGAACCCGGGACCTTCGGCGCAGAAGGCGAGGTTAGTACCCCTGCGTCAAACAGGTCGTCATGGAAAACGAAAAAACGTCACTAGTGAAAGTCCCGTCTGAGATTTCACTTGTGGCCGAGTTGACTTTTTCCAATATTTTTCAATTTAAATTTTATTTATTTAAAAAGATCTATATAAATTTGACTACTTAGAAATTCTCTCTAGTGTATAAAATTAAAATTTTAAGCAAAATTTTATATCAAAAATATCGTATAGCGATAAGTTATAAATTGCAAAATATCAGAAGATAAAATAGATAAGTTTCAATTACATAAATCAATAAAATTTGAATATCCCAAAAAATTATTAAAGTGTTATATTCTTTCAAAGACATTTTTCCCAGCAATATTCCTACTATATATTTTATTACTTAGAACAAAGAATAAAAGCAACATTATTAATACAATACGACTGCTATTAGGCTCAGAGCTCTCTAGCGAATTATACCCCTCTGTCACTGTCGACGATAAGATGAATCATTACGACATTATTCGATTTAATTTTTAGGCTTTTTAACAAAAATATTTTTATTGGGTAATTTTACAATATATACCTACAATAAAAATTGAAAGGAAGAAAACACATTTATTGAATCACACACACATACGATACAGACAATGACAATAGAAAGGAGGAGAAAAAAAAGTATAAATACAATAATCACAACAAAATATAACTAAGAACAAATTGTGTAGGGTCTCTATCTCAGCGTTTTTGCCTCTGTGTCATTCACTGGTGGGCCGAATGAACACAGAGGCGCTGTAAGTCTGACAGGGTTAGTAAGAAGGGTAGATGACCAGAAAAGAAATAGCTCGATGCCGCGACATTAGCCCCGAGGACATTAGAAAAATATACATAAAATTTTATAGGGATAGAAACTATCGTATGCTTTAATCCAAACTCAGACGCTGAAAAGAGGCATAGTGAAAAAAAATCTGTTAAGTAGCCGGTTATCAAACTTTAGTTACGAATATGGCTGAAGGGGCTGTAACGGTTCTAAAAACCGTACACTCCTAAATCTTAATCTAGTACTTACTTTTAACTAAATTAAATCAAAAACCATTCACTTCACCATTCTTACTTGTTTTTTTACTTTATTTTGCTTTGCTATCACTTAACGCTGGTTGTTAATTAATAAAATATTCCTGTGTACTCTCGATACAAACTGCTAACTTCAAGGCTGGGAGATTTCGTATTTCGGCCAATTTAATTAGACTACGAAAATTATTTTCTTTTTAACTAACTATTTATGTATAGAAAAAATCTACATATTTTTCTATAAAACTTTAATATTTCGTACTTCTACGGCCATAGACAAAAAACCGTGATAGAATTTGTGAATCATCTCCCACTTAAATTTTTGAATACAGAACATTCTGGATAGATTTTTGTATAAATCTCACATCTCCGGTGAAATTCCCTCTTTTCAACATTTCCACTAGCTACATAAAGTCATTCTGTTTTACTTGTTGTGTGAATTCGAGATCCCCGTACTAGGGTGAGGGTGTGTTTTAAATCTTATCGTTTTGCATTTCACTTATGCTCATTTGATTGTAGTTTTTCCGTTTGTAATCTCTTTAGTTTAAATATCGTGATATTTGAGTGTTTTTCATGTTCAATGATGTGTTTAGTTCTATTAAATGTATGTATGTTCAAATAAATAAATAAAATATTTCTGTACAATGATTTTATATAGTGGTCATATTTTATTTTATTTTAAAAAACAACTTTCACGGACACCTCACTTTTTATCAACACTTTTAGATTTAAATTAAATGTTAATATAAGTTCTTATTATGTTTTTGGATATCCCGACAAAGGAGCCATGTTCACGGGAAAGATCACATTTCAATTCCTAAAACTTGTCTATTAAATTAACTTTACGCAAGAAAATTTAAGACGTGCTTAAGCGTTAAAAATAAACTAGTGAAAATTTAAATATTGAATAAATTATTAGAATGCAATTCTCGAAGTCCTCCGTGTTGAGTTGTATCTTTAATTCTTCGGACAGACCATCTATCTCATTACTAATAACTCCAAAACATGACATACGCGGGAGCGCCAAGATCTTACAACAGGCAAGTAATAAGCTACTTATAAGTCTAATCAGAGAATATCACTCCGATATACAAGTTATTAGTAACGAGATAGATGGTTTGTCCGAAGAATTAAAAATACAACTCACCACGGAGGACTTCGATTTATAATTAAAAAACGGGAAACATCCGAATTCGATAAATGCAAACATAGACTTTTTTTATGAAGTACGGGGAGACTTTTAGCCTTCATCACACTTGATGTTAAGTATTGATAAGACTGAAGATGGAAGCGAGCCTCTCCCGGAATCCCCAATCACTGAGGAGTTTCAATATATCAGAAATTATACTTTAAATATTGAATAAAATTTAATAAAAGTCACCTACTCTCAGTATTTCTGCCAAAGCCATACTTTCGCTGAGTAGCGGTGGAATAAACGTGCTCAATCCCCTTTTACATCACAACTAGTGCGAAGTGAACACTTCAAGTTCCTGAATTCGCACCTGCGACTTCACAAGTTCAGCCAACTGCATTCGAATTGCATGTGCAATAAAATATTACAGTCGGGAAACTGTTGAAACAGGTCTGTGTGAAGCCGTCAGTGTAGGAAGATTCTAGTGGCTTTGTGTTATGGAAAAAAGGGTAATATCGAATTTAGAAAGTTTTGCTTTTGCAAATTCATTATTTCATGAAATTGGGTTAGATGGTATAACTAAAAAGTTAAATACAATAAGTCTTATCAATTCAAATGCTGGAAATGCCTATTTAAGCTTCAGGAAGTAACTGTTTGAAAATTAATGTTATGCCGAGTGGAAATTTTTGCGCCTAAATTGACATTCTTTTAATATTGGCTCAATAAATTAGGCGTGAAAATGTAACAAATACCTTCCATGTTATATTTCTTTTTAATTCCTTCTTTCTTCTTTTATGTGGTGGCCATTATGTAGAAAATATTGTCTACTTATCTCAAAAATTGTTTAAAAAAAACCATTGTTAATATAAATTACATAATGTACGCCGTTCTTGTGATTGTATTCAACAAACAACAATTGCAGCATTGAGCTGCACAGGGGCTCCATATTTGAATCGATCGATCGTCGAGCGCTCGTTTTTATAATAATTTTCGTTCGACACCGGATATTTTGCTGCTTTTTCTCCCGACTGCATTTTTACGAGAACCACACCTTGTAAGCAAGAAGTGTGATAAAAATGTGTTATCTGACCTTTATTAAATTTGAAGGACTAGGAGGAAAAAAGGAATTAAAAAAAAAGACGACAGCTTTGTTGTTGTGGTTAATCCTTCAAGTATTGGATTACTGATCATCTCGTCGTGGATTCGATTCCCACTTATTGCATGTATTTAATATGTCAAATATAAAGAATTCTGCAAGTCTGGGTGTTTTGTTATGTATAATTGTATTATCTACTGTCGCTCTGCTTGGTTTTTTGGTGATACTTGAAAGTAGTTTCAAACTCGAGTCACACACAACTATAAACATTTTATAAATCTGTGTACGACATAAATATTAAGTAATGGAGACTTATTGGATGATCAAACGAACTTACCTGAAGTGAAGTTCGATCTTAATTATCCTGTCTTCGTCTGAGAGATTTATTTATATTACCATGTAGTAGCCCTGCTACGTCACGAACCAACCGCACAAGTATTCAGAGTGGGGGAAAAAAGATAGTATCTTCCATCTCTTTCCCGCACTTTCCTCGCAGCGCGGCGTGCGCGCCACTTCATTTTTTTTTAGAGTTAGCAACAATGGTTTTTATATTTATATATATATATATTATTACAATTATTATTTTAGGGTATAGGGATGGGAGGGACCTTAAATCTCTCAGACGAAGACAGGATAATTAAGATCGAACTTCACTTCAGGTAAGTTCGTTTGATCATCCAATTATCCTGTCTTCGTCCTCGAGATTTATTTATATTACCATGTAGATGTTTAGAGACCATTAGGTACCTTTTTGAAATATTTGTAAAATAATAAGTATTTTTTTTCTATATAAAACATATATTTAATCAGTTCTTTAAGTTTCAATAACAAAAACAAATCTTAATTTCAGTCTTCTTTTTTCAATATTAATTTAACAAGGTTTACACTACGGAATTAACGAATTAGCATTTATGATGGGTCTATCATAGAAGTTTGCAAAGACTGCTGACTGTTCAGTCCAGCCAGCAGCTCGTCTTATTGCGTCTACGCTAATGCCCGCTCGACAGGCTGCCGAGGTTGAAGCATGGCGTGTGCTGTGAGCCTTGAATATGGTAGTATCAACCCCACTTCGCTCTAAAATTTCCTTTAACCAACGCCCGAGTGTTTGTGAAGAAGCCGCTCTGTAAGGTTTTTTTGAAGAAATAATTAACCGGTCTTCATCATTCGGTCTTACCGTCGAAGTAGCTGATATGTACATATTCAAGGCTGTTGCGGGGCAGACATTGAGCTTTTGCGAGAAATAGGGTAAATTGAGCACGGGTTGTGCCCGACCTACTCCCGAGGTTTTAATCAAATCGGATATAATTATAACTATTCGATCGTTATACCGTTTTATATTCGAGATTTTAATTAAGGACAATGTCTGAGTTCTTTGTCCGGATGCTAGAGCTAATAACATTGTAAGTTTTTTACCGAGTTCTATGAAACTAATTGTATTGTTGTCTAAATCAGCTAAATAATTTAATACAATCACCGGGTCCCACGTTACACTATATCGGGGAAAAACCGGTCTAATTTTGAAAATACCTTTAAAAAATCTCTTAATAAGATCATTTTTGCCTAAACAGTTAGTAGAAATTAGAGATATGGCTGATCTATGGTTATTGAGCGTTCCGTAGGATGAGCCTCTATCAAAATATTTAGTTAGAAATTGTAATAGTTTACTTACCTTATAAAAATCACAATTATTTTGTGTACAAAACAACCACCATTGCTTGAGACTTGTAGCATATTGGGATTTTGTATTTTTAGATATTGATGAGAATACAATGTCTAGAGCTGTTGATGGTACTCCTCGCCTGACAAACGCTTCCCGGATAACACACTCGCTGCCAGGGAAAGGTGCTGATGCAGCGGATGGGTTGTCCTGAAAGGAGACGAAAGCAGATTAGGACTAGGAGGAAATATGAGAATTTCGCTCACTGAAAGAGCCTTAAAAAGGGGGTACCACGGCTGAGATGGCCAGTGGGGAACAACAACTATGCTAACAGCTTGATCAGTTATCAGTTTTTTTAAGGTTTTTAATATTAAGGCAAATGGTGGAAATGCATAGGAAAAGAAAGGGCCCCAATCAACGGTAAATGCATCTATATTATATGCGTATGGGTCTCTCTTCCATGAAATGTATTTTGCACACTTGGCATTTATCCTTGAGGCAAAAAGATCAATTTCTGGGGCTCCAAATTTATCTTGTATTTTAACATATACTTGCAATTGTAGCTGCCATTCAGTGTCTACATTAAGTTTTCTCGATTCCGCATCTGCTTCTACGTTTAGAGAAGACTTAATGTAGGATGCAAAAATAAATACATTTCTTGCCTCGCACCACTTCCAGATCATATTGGCCACATAGTTTAAGTGCGGGTATTGCACTCCGCCCATGCGATTTACATAAGCTACAGCCGTTGTATTATCTATTCTCAATAAGATATCGCTATTAGATTTCTGATTAGCAAATGACTTTAATCCTAAATAGACTGCTAACAATTCCAGATAATTAATGTGTTGAGTACGTTCCTTATCAGTCCACTGACCACCAGTTGTTTCCCCATTGCATGCTGCTCCCCAACCCGTGGTAGAAGCGTCTGTGAATATTTCCATAGAAAATCTGTACTGCTTTATTGGATGAACTATTGTCAAACTATTGTTTTTCCACCAACACAAATCTTCACGTAAATTATCTGGAATTGTCATTAAAGCATCATAATTATCTTTATTGTCAAGAAGAGCTAAATATTTAGCTCTTTCGAGCGATTTTGTGTGTAACCAGCCATAACTTACCGCTGGGCAAGCAGCAGTGAGACAACCTAAGTATCTAGCAAACGCTCGAATAGAAACTTTTTCTTGTATTTTTGCAATATTTTTTTTAGTTTGTTCTAAAATATTTAACCTTTTATTATTTGGCAGTTCTATTGTCATTGTCTCGGAATTCAAGATAAAACCTAAATAAGTACAAGATTTTTTTGGTACAAGTTTACTTTTTTTATAATTAAGGATAAAACCAAGTTTTGTCAATAAGTATTCTGTAGCCTCAACGTTTTTTAAACAATGTTTTCTCGATTGTCCTACGCAAAGAAGATCATCAAGATATCTTACTGAACTGTAACCTTGTAAACGCAAATAAGATATTACAGGTTGCAAAACTTTGGTGAATACAAATGGCGCTGAACAAAGACCAAAAGGGAGGACAGTAAATTCATATAATAAATTGTTAAAATAAAAACGTAAATACTTTGTATGTTCTGGAGCAACGGGTATTAAAAAATACGCTTCCTTGAGGTCTATGTTCGCCATATAACAGTCCTTAAACATAAGTTTAGTCGCTGTTCGTATATCTTCCATTTTGAAGTGGTTAGCATAAACATATTTGTTAAGTTTTTTAAGATTCAAAATGAATCTTTTTGAACCATCGCTTTTTGGGATTAGGAAGATATCAGAAACAAACTGGCCCGGCACTGGATCACAGCGTCTTACTGCCTGAATATTTAATAAATGTGATAGTTCAAATTCTATCGACTGGATATCATTATTTGAAAAGAACCTTTTGCGATACTCTATTGGGTCCTGGCTGGGGATCTCTATAAAGGGGATTTGATATCCCAATATAGTATCTAATACAAAGCTATCATTTGTGATCGATTGCCAGTAAGGTAAAAAATATTTGAGACGGCCGGCATGTACCTTAGGGATCAAATTTGATTCCGTGTTGAATTCCGTTGTGTTTGAGCCAGTGGGCGTCGTGCTGGAGGCGGCCTCGGCGGCGGCGGCGGAGGCGGTGGAGGCTGGCGCCGCGTTGGAGGTGGCAGGTAATGGCCCGCTCGCCGAAAGCCCTGGTACATTGCTCGTTGCCCACCACCCCGGTACGAATACGCTGGGCCGCTGCGCGGATGACCCCGTGATGATGAGCTCTTCACGTTTAAATTTGTAGTTGAGGTTGATGAGGTTGTAGCTTGAATCATTTGCCCTGTTTTCTTGATACCTCTTGAGTTCTTAACAAGCTCGCTTAAGTTTTCTCCAAAGAGAAAAGTATCTCTTTTTCTACTCTTGAACGGTTCCATGAGCGATTTGTCAACTAGGGGGATAACCACAGTACGACGAGTATCCGATTCGCTGTAGTGAGAGTCTGCTATGAGTTTTCCAGCGTCATCCAATGTCTTAACAGCTTCGGATATATCTGGATTTCTTTTTAGTAAACCTGTGATCGATCTTCCAATGGCGGCGAGGGCTCTGCCTAATTGATCTTGTTTGACAATAAGCCTTTTGTCCCTGGCCCTGCATGTCTCTGGAAGCATAGCACTAACCTCCGGGTTCAAGGTTGGAGGTTTTGATAGAGGTACATTAACCGGGAATTTGTATTTTTTTATTAATTCTTGTTTCACTTCCTTTCTTATTCCATTTGTGAGGATATACTGGTAACGTTTAGCCAAATCATCGTGTATTGACTCTCCAAATTCAATTGGATCACTTTCGACATTTCCGAGTATTTCCAATAATGTGGGATCATAATTGTCCTGCTCAAGCTGGGCTGATTGTTCCACTGGTGGAGCTGGTCCAGCTATGTCAGATATATCTACGTCAGTACAGTGCGATGTCGCCTTTGGGACAGATTCCGTTACAATTTGTTCAGCCTCAGTGTCAGTGTTATAAAGATATGCACTAAAATTTTCTTGATCCATGTTATCTGCAAATTAAATTTGCAATTTTACGTAATGTGCCAAAATAAAAACCATTGTGGGTAGATAATATAATGTACGAAAAAACAAAAAAAAAAGAAACTTGAAATGTTAATTCCATTATAAAAATTGATTCCTTCAAATTTTGCACACGGAAATACCTCTTGGCTAAAGCGAATTAACATTACCCCAAAGAATGCAATGGGTATGCAAAGCATAATGGGTAGGTAAAATATTTTTGTAAATGTATGCTCGAAGAATTCAACGAGCAGAGAAATGCAACAATAGCTCCCGAAGAATACAACGGAGGTTGCGTTACGTGCTTAGTGCGTGATGGCATGAAATTATATTATAAACTAACCTTGAATTGGTGTATCCTCCTCTTCGCTAGAATAAATTATCATTTTTTTTGACTTGTTTTGTAATTTATTTTCATATTTTTTTAATTTTCTGAGCCATCGATCTTCTTTACTTTCTTCGATTTTTCGTTTCGACATAATATTTTCGAACACCTGTGCGGAGGCCGTGCGCGCACGGACAAGAATGAAGTGGCGCGCACGCCGCGCTGCGAGGAAAGTGCGGGAAAGAGATGGAAGATACTATCTTTTTTCCCCCACTCTGAATACTTGTGCGGTTGGTTCGTGACGTAGCAGGGCTACTACATGGTAATATAAATAAATCTCGAGGACGAAGACAGGATAATTTTTAAACTTGTCTCAGTCATTTGGCTGAAGTATCTCTAAATATCAAACGAGTGATTCAAAATAGGACCCCGGATCTAGTTTAGAGTCTGTGAGTTAATGTATCGGCGACAGTTCTCGAACCGGCGACCACCGCCAAATGGTGCTGATCTATTGCGGGATTAGGCCCGCAGTCTACAGCGGGCTGATAATGGTGAAACATTAACACGCAATGGAACGCTAACGTTCTAATCTGGTGATTTTGCAGCTGAGTGGGCTTATACTTAGCTTGTCAACCTAAATATTTATGGGTCTTGAATTCTAATGCGTACTGTTTACTGAAATAAAACAACTTTGCTTTCAATATTTACTCATTTAGTTTATATAGAGTGTGTGTTTGTTGGATTTCCCAACGTTTCAGATCGAACATATCTAATAAATATAATCGATATTTTTTTGCTACAGTAATAATTAACTTTACAAATGGAAAATGCCAATTTTTTTTTCGAAAGTAGACTATAACTTGTTAGTCTAGCCATCACGTGACCAGGGCCCTGAAAAGAAAATTAAAAGTATACTAGTGAATCTAAAATGCACCATTAATGAAGCTGGCACAGACTGCAACAGGCTTGAGTAGTTATATTTTTTTGTAATAGTTTTAAAATAATATTTCTTGTAAGTTTTCATATGCGCCACCAATAATTTACCTGATTATGTGTTTTCTAATTACTTACAAATTTGGAGGATCTATAGATCACGAGTGAATTTTCTAGACATAAGCGCGTTTTATCCTTCATCGCATTATTGCACCATCAGACCACATAGACAACTCATGTTTGGAAAAACACGAACACACGCTAATCACATAGAAAGTTATCCTAATTAGCATACGGGCCAATTAATCACCTGTAATCTGGCCAGCGCGAGGTCAATATTTGGGAGGTCATCCGTCATCCGCTGTGTGATGTTTGATGTTTGTGTTGGGAGGGCTGGAAGTGATAGGACACTTGCCCTTTATACGCATAAGGTTATAGAAAATTTCGTGAAAATAAAAAATGTATATATATAATATTTTAGAATATTCTTATATTTAGTTCTATTTTGTCGTTTGTTTCTAATTGTAAATTTATATTTATCTTTTAAGTCTACTAGTTATACCATCACATCTTTTGATCTCGATTACCTATAATATCCGAGATGGTGGGAGCCCGATGACCTGTGCTTACGAGTATTTTAAACCTATTTCAGGCATCAGTCTCACACAAACTTAGCTGAGATTAGTACCTAAGATTAGTAAACTTACACCCATATTCTAAGTCGTTCCTCCAAAACTTACTCGTCCTCGACTTAACGAAACCTCATTGAAAAGCTCTTCGAAATACTCCTCGACATCGGTATTCTAAGTCATAACTCCGTAAGGACCTGGAGGAGTCAAAGAGTACGTAGCCACTCCGTGTTAGGCCTAGCGTACACTACCATTTTTACCCACAAAGAGGTTGAGTGGAGTGTAAAAAGTTTTGGAGGAACGACTTAGAATATGGGGGTAAGAGTTTGTGATGAGAAATAAAGATTTATTTATTATTATTATTATAATTATAGTTTATCTATAGTTCTCTTTTTATAACACTTGATGTCTTTATTCCGTTAGTTAACCATTTCCCATTCAGTCCATTGTTTATACTTTTTACCACAATCGTAGGAAAACATAAGTTAAAGAATAACTTATTATGTTTCATAAAAACTACCATAACAGTCATCTGATATCTTGTTTGTATACATCAGAAAAACTTAAACAAGTTATTTAAGTGATGAACTTGTTTAGGTTCATAATCAAAAGCATGTACTTTTTGTGCCTTAACTGGAATTGATAAGGTTTGTCCAGTTTTATGTTCAGAAAGACAAAGATAATACACAGACTTGACCTTTGGAATGTTGCTCGCTATCTGGTCTAAGTACTCGTATCCTTGATTTCTGTTTTTTTTTAAATGTACATCTATATTGAAATAAAATTATTTAATAAGCCTAATAATTCACGACTCGACGAATTACATTTCAAAATGTTTATGTTCCAAACTTCGAACAGAACTTTTTTTTATTTTTATTTAAAAACAATTTATTTAATAAACAGTATAATTTGTGTAAAAATATCGCCTTGTTACTTTTTGGTATTCTTTAGACACATTTTATAATATATTCCATCAATCCATCCATCCATCCATCATCAGCCTGTGGACGTCCACTGCTGGACATAGGCCTCTGTGGCGGTCATAGGAGGCTATAATAATATTATAAGTCATTAATTCAATGCCACAACATTCAAAACTGTTCTGACACGCAAATTCTGTGGTAAGGACAATTATTTCATAGTCGAGATATGTTTTTCTTAGAAAACATACATCAAAATTTAATAAATAAAAATATAATAAATTAAATATGAAAATATCTTCTAAGAAAACTTATCAGTAATCCAGACTCCGAAAATAATTATTATGCAGTTATAACGACATAACACTATCGTTCTTCCATACAACACCAATAACAATCTACCAACTCCCAAATCAACATACACTCCAGCTTTTGTTAGTTAAACACCTCCATTAGTTGCGATAAGGGCCCGCGTCCCGTCCCGTCCCGTCCCACATCGTCCCATTCGGGACAGCTTTACTGCAACACCGTTTGACAGTTGCGCCGCGGTAGCCCGACGTCCCGACTCAACTTTTGGACACTAAATCTTCTCCGAAGGTAGGTAGAGTAAATTTCGTTGTTACAAACTGCTATAAATGTTAGTGAGGTTAACTGTCTGGTTTAACTGGAGATTTTATGTTTGATTTCTGTGTCAATTTACGTTAATTAGGTTAGGTTAGAGGTTAAAGTTTAACTCTTAATATAAATTATCGTTACCTACTTCTGATATTGGGCTAGGATTTTAAAAGCATTTTTACCAGCGGTCCATCATCTATTAAGAAACCGTCATGTAATGAGTGTTTTGTTTTTATTGTAGTTGTCGCATTTTGACACCTTTCACACTTTGGACTTCCGTCAAAAAACAAGCTTACCATAAGAGATTTGTAGTACAAAATAGTAATGGTAAGATTGAAACAATACTGCACTAAGAGATGGCGGTGGTACCCCTGGTGTTACCAGAATTTCAGTAAGAACTTCACAGACTTATTTTTACGTTCTTAGCTGAAACTATTTAACATCCTAATAGCTGCCAATGCTCCTACTTTTAAATAATTTCGTTATATTTTTTTTATAAAAAATCTTTTCCTGATTTATTTCAACGAAAAGGCAGAGACAAACCATTAAAAGTATTTTTTTAAAACAACTAATAAAATTTCCGTAGAATACATGTCCAATAAATATTGATTCCTCACTGTGTTACAAACTAAAATTAAACAAGGACAACGTTATAAAATGAAACATTAACGTCACTTTATAAAGGTGTACTTAACCACAAAACATTAACAAAAGTTCAACTTCAAACTGGTATCAGCGGCTGTTAGTGCTAAAGCGAACAATTAAAGCTCCTTTATGGCGCGATAAAAACTATATTAAGTCTTTATCTGCTCTGCACGGCCGCTATACAGCTAGTATAGGGCTTTGCATAATGATAACTGCATAATTTTTAAAACTGTAGTGGAGAGTATTCTTTAAGCTCACTGGTGCAGTGGTTCGTTCGACCAGCAATCAGATCACCTAGTAACCAGTTTCCTCACTGTCATTACTGACACGTCTTCATACCTGACGACGACCTGTTTGGCGCAGGGGTACTAACCCCACCTTCTGCGCCAGAGGTCCCGGGTTCGTTCCCACGACAAGACAAATATTTGTGTGCATTAACATGTCTATTTTTCTTGGTCTGGATGTTTTTTGTATATTATGTATGTATTTACAAAAAAAAAAGTATATAAGTATGTTTATCCGTTATCTAGTATCCATAACACAAGTTCTTCATGATACTTAACGTGGGCTAGATAATTGGTGTGATTGTATGGAAATATTTATTTATATTTATTTATACAGTATGACAGCCAAAATAGCGACGAAACTGAACCGTGTTTTTGATACATAATCAGCCCTCGTCATGCAATTTGCGGTTAAGCAACTTTCGCAATGGTCGGTCACAAGATGGGTGACAAAAAACCTATATTCTAATGCTCCTCCGTGCTTCCGAAGACACGTTAAAGCTGTCGGTTCCGAATGCATGCAAAGTTGTTACAACTGATGGCCTCTCCCACAAGTGAGGCCAGTGTACCAGCAGTAGTGACATTACATCACATAGCTGATGATGACAATTGTTTAAGTGAACTCTTCATTTAAATAATATGATACATATATTTAGCTGAGACAGGGCCTATTAGCAGCACACTTATTGTTCTTTGTTTGTCTCAGTTCGTCATTTTGTTTTGTTATATAATTCATGTCTTTTTGTCTTAATTAAGTAGCTACTTGTCTCATTGTATTACTGTTTTTTGTGTGTGTTGTTAATAAATGGTTTCTATTCTATTCTATTCTATATACTGACTCGTCTAAGCACAGTACAAATCACTAGACGTTTTGGTTTGATTGATAATATTTGAAATATTTTCACAGTTCACAATTCTTGATTTTCAGTTCCAACATTACTACAAAGCATGATTGGAGTAATAAGCATAATTCTGTAAGCTTTTGACATTTTTCCTTTTTCGATGTGCGATGTATCTAAGAAGGAGACAACACAGTCTGTAGGTAGATAAGCGGGTCTACCGTTATCTTTAAGAAACCATCATGTCATAAGAACGTTTTGTCTTGATTGAAGTTGTCACATTTTGACACACTTCACACTTTGGTGGCGATGATTGAGCGAAGACGTTACAAAACTTCCGTAAAAAAACAAGCTTACTCTGACGTGGTAAGTACACCGGTTTCAAGGTTCGCCTACTCTGAGGTCCCAGGTTTGAATCCCGGTAGGATTTGTTAGGCAAATGTTTGTATGACGATTACGAGCCTAGTATCCCATAACACAAGTCTTACAGTGCTTACTTTGGGGCTAGGTTAATTGGTGTGAATATAAGAAATATTTATTTATTTATTACTTTAAGGGACTCGTAGTTTTTTTATTTATGAATGACGGGGAGACTCTTAGCCTTCATCATACATGATGTTAAGTATAGGCTGTAGATGGCAGCGAGCCTCTCCCGAAATCCTCAACCACTGAGGAACTGGCTATCTTTCTCGAACTGCCGGAACACAACGATACTGAAAACATTGTTGTTATGGCTTCAGGCTTAGATAAGACGGTGGTAGCTAGCCAGGCGGGCTTACAACAAGTCCAACCACCAACCAAACGAATACAATATGAACCATATTTGAACCCCCGCTGGGAATCGAACCCGGGACCCCTGGGTCTGATACCAGTGGTTGTACCACTAGACCACAGAGGCGGTTAAATCGTAGTATGAAATAGCATGGTAAGATTGGAACAATACTGCGCTAAGAGATGGCGGCAGGCCCCCAGTGGTATGTGAAGTCATGTTATACTTTTTAACGCTCACAAACACGGCACATTGAGTATCATATATTTGAGCACAACTTAAAATTAACACATCTACCAGAATACCTACAAAACTGAATTAAATCAAATCGGTTATTCCACTCATTCCACAGCTGGAAATTGAAAAGATTAAATTCCATACCATTCATATATGGATCTTTCCATTTGAAAGGAATCCTATATTTTCCATTTCCCACCTCGGGCGGCGTAATCCCCGATAACCGGTGCTTGGGAACTAATAAATCATTTTAAGCCTCGCCGCGGCGGAAAAATGGAATTGTTTCATTTGTCTCTGACGACGCGGTGAGATGCTGGGACACGATGAGACGCTGCGGCGCGATAAGACACCGCGGCCCCATGAGACTCTGCGACGCGATGAGACGCTACGACGCTATGAGACGCTGAAACGCGATGAGACGCTACGACGCTATGAGACGCTGAAACGCGATGAGACGCTGCGGCGCGATAAGACACCGCGGCGCCATGAGACTCTGCGACGCGATGAGACGCTACGACGCTATGAGACGCTGAAACGCGATGAGAAGCTGCGGCGCGATAAGACACCGCGGCGCCATGAGACTCTGCGACGCGATGAGACGCTGAAACGCGATGAGACGCTGCGGCGCGATAAGACACCGCGGCGCCATGAGACTCTGCGACGCGATGAGACGCTACGACGCTATGAGACTCTGAAACGCGATGAGACGCTGCGGCGCGATAAGACACCGCGGTGCCATGAGACTCTGCGACGCTGCTACGCGATTAGACGCTGCGATGCGATGAGACACTGCGATGTGATGAAACGCTGCGACGCAAATTACTTCTTCTGCTTCATGGCGTGTCGACTCAGATTTTTATATGTGTGACGACCAGAACTCAGCCACCAACACAGCACTCTCAGTGGCTTTGTGAAGAACCTCGCATGTACAGTCGCAGGGCAGAACAAAAGGTTTACCATTTCATTGTCTGGGGGAAATACCACATAGAGGTGCAAAAGCAATTATTTGAAGTATGGGTAGAGATGTATTAATTAGTAAGTAAATAAGTAACGCTCTGTAGTAGCACGAAAAAGTATCGAAATAGTATCGAGCACGTTATGTCACAAAATGTATAGGAAAATGTAGTTCTGTTTTCGTCCGGTAGGAACGCTGCTCAATTTGTCATATAATAGGTCTTTATCGATGAAATTGCCGTTTTATTTTCTTGCACTTCTAGATAACCTTACTACTTCTATAATAAAAATACATCAATTGCTTAATTTTATATTAAAGTAAGATCATAACGGTTAAGAATCAGTAATCATAAGTTTTTTTCTCATACGATAAAAATTACATCATAAAGTACTCATTATTATTTAAGCAAAAATTACCACTTTATTTCGTATAATTTCTGAAATATTTTTAAAATAAAAATATAGCATTAGATTGCTTAGTCTTCATGTAATGACTGTACATTAAAAAAAAAAAACAACGGGTTGCATCATAATAAATTTTAAATAGAAAAATATTGGAAAAAATTAACTCGGCCACAAGTGAATTCTCAGATGGGAATCGAACCCATGACCTTTGGAAATCCGGTCCAATGCTCTAACCGCTGAGCTACCGAGACTTGAAAAATGCAAAAATTCAAAAATCACAAAAAAAACGGGTTGCATTCCTGGAGTGCCGGCAGAAGTGAAAACAGCTTAAACGAAGCAGCAGGAGCAGGCATACATTTTCGCTGCGCGGTAGAAAGAGAGGGGGAAATATTACTTCCTCTCCTACGCCGCGCCGCCGGCGCTCTACTCTCCCTCCGTCTTACGAATTTTCGATCAGGGTCACGTGCCCTGACGCGACTTTAACATTTTTTACCCATCCCAAAAATTTAAAACTCTGATGTGCACAACGCCACAAAAGAAGTTTTCACCATGAAAAATTAGGCATAAGCATTTGCGCTAGTAACTACTGGATAAATGGTTAGTATGGAAAACAAACTCTCAAACAAAATCTTCATACAAATAGGCAATTTCAATGGTAAAATCCTAATATTTTTTTTTACTTTACTTCCTCGATATTTAATCGAAAGTATAATGCATAAGCAATTACAATCATTTAACTTGCGCAGTGCACTCTAATACACTTTTGAAATAAGCAAACAAACCTTAATGTTAGCATAACTACGTTCGTTTTTCCGTTAATAATACAAGCGATTCGAAGAACCAATCCCTATCTGTAAGCGAGTAAACAGACAAATAGTTGGACAGCAACTTCCCGCGCTTCGCAAACATGGTGATTACAAACAAGTAATTTACTAACGGCATTGACACAATAATGCTCACACACAATAACGATGGGTGAAGCGTCGGATCGGATGTTCTAAAAGAGTGTCGGCGCCGATTTTGCCACATTCAGACTTAAGTCCCTTGCACACTACCCTGCTTCATCATCACAGAGCACAAGCATACGTTTTAAGGAGAATAATAACGTATCAGGACAGTAGAGCTATCACGAAAATATTTCGAATATTCAGTATCGACGACGTAATGTCAAAAAATGTAAAGGAAAATGTAGGAACGCTGCTCAATATCTATGTCATAATTTTTTGATGATACGTTCTCGATACTTCCATCATCAGCCTGTGGACGTCCACTGCTGGACATAAGCCTCTCCTAGCTCACGCCTATTGTGGCGTTCATAGGAGGCTATTAGCCTACTGCTATCACGCTGGCCAGATGTTTCAAGTTTTCCTTCTCTCGCACAGGTGTTCAATGCGTCGAACCTCTTAGTCGACTCTTACGACATCCCAGGCATGAAAGGGAGTGGTGACACTTGTATTCTTAGGCCTCGATACTTACTCGAATGTCTTCCGTGGTAGACCTACTTAAAGCGGTGTCACACCGAACACAGGTACCTACTTATGTTGCCATGACAACATGAAGATATTCAAAACCGCACAAAGAATGTACCTATCTATGGACTTATTGTTCTTTTGTACCAACAGTAGATAAATTAAGTTTCGCCAGTAGTGTGGTAGGTACATCAACTACTTTCGTGCTGGCTTTGACCAGGTCTCGTCGGGTGCAGGCAGTGGGGAAGTTTGGGCAGGAGACCATGCAGGTATGGATTGCTTCTCTGTGTCGCACGTTATGTCAGGTAGACACGACGCATTGTTGACTCGAGCGAGATAACTAGCATTCGTGAAGCGTTAGTTTTCTTTATGTTTTCGCGCACGCATGCGAGCTTTCAGGAATCATCTAGAAGCATTTCTCGTGCGTGAAGTCGCATCGTGTCAACCAGTTATAACAGCGCGTAAAAGAGTAGTGACGCGTAAGAGACCAGTTACTTCTTCTAACCTTCTTTATTTTCAGTCGATTAAACACAAATTCAATACATTTCATTTCACCGCCTCTGTGGTATATTGGTACAACCACCGGTATCAGAACCAGGGGTCTCGGGTTGGATTCCCAGGTTTGGATTTGATTCGGGTACTATTGTACTCGGGTTGGTATGATGAAGGCTAAGAGACACCCCGACGACAAAATATATATTTGAGCTTAACCCAGATGTTATGGACTTAAAATATTGCATTTGAATTTAATGATTTTTGTATGCGGCTTAATAAATACGTATAATAATAAATGACGTGGGCATAAAATTATGAAATAATATTTTCGTAGTGGAAATTCGGAAAAGTGTTTTTTTTATGTAAAGCTAGTAAAATGTAAAATACCCTCATTTACTTCAATATTTTTATAACTTATGTATATTCTGATGCGTTGTTTCAAAACGACGGTAATAACAAGTGGGTTAAAATCTATTTACCACTTAGTTGCATCATTTCAAACCTCCAAAGAAATCAATAGCAGTAACAAAACGTACATTTAAACAAAGAGATCCGGGTTACTCCAGACAGTCAGATCTCTCATCTTGAGTGATGGCCGTGAAAGATCTAGATAAAGTACGAACGAGCCGTGAACGTTTGCCTGAAAAAGTCGGCTCGTTCCACGGTTTTTTGTCCGGAACGACTAATACGGATCGCCGTCTGACTCAAGCGTTGTAATCGCGAAGTCGTTTCATGAATTTATTTTGCTCATCCCTCAGTTGTAATGGTTATTTGAAACAGTATGTCTTGGTGAGGTACTTGTAAGATATTTTTATTACTAGGTAAAAAAACTTCGTTCAATTGCTAGACCATTGTCTTTTGGTATCGCGGTCTCAAACGACCCCCGTCTCTCGTGGCTAAGGCCCCCGAAAGGAAGGAAATAAAATATAATAAAACAAAACAACACATAACTTAAAACGAAACGTGTTGATGTTCCCATGCTGGGCTAGGTGTACCATGCTAGAAAAACATAGAATTCCTCAAGACTGGTCCACGCCTCAGGAGACCTGAGAGCTGGTGCCTATCTTGCCCAGCAGCTGAGCTTTGTATTCAGCGGGCCAACAGCGCCAGTGTTCTCGGTACTATGCCACGCGGCTGCGAGTTGGACGGCGTTTTCTTGTTATATGTAGTGTGTAGTATGGATATATATGTTTATTATTTATTTATTTGTCACATAGAATGAGATAGTTGTTAGCTTTCCAATGAATACAGTAAAAACGGACAGAATAGGGGATGGGCTAGCAACGTGATACTATTGCTTTCGGACAATCTTAAACCCTTACCAAATGACGCATCTCGTCGATAATGTGTCACTCTAGAGCTGCACTTCTGATGCTTTGCTAAACCTGCAAGGAGTTTAAGTCGTGAGAGTATGCCATAAAAACACCGGTTGCACTCTGGGAGTGCCGGCAGAAGCGAAAACCGCTTAAACCAAAATAACGATCAAAATCCACTATATCTTAACTACAACTTCATAAAAAGTTGTCGAAAACGGAGACCAAACTGACCTGGCATCAATATGAAAGTTGGTAGTAATGAGAGAACTTTTTTAACTAATATACGTAGATCTTTCAAGTGTGAGACTATACGTAATTTGAAATAGGTCAACGGTAAATAGTCTTTCGAATTTTCGATCAGGGTCACGTGTCCTGACGCGACTTTAACATTTTTTACCCATCCCAAAAATTTAAAACTTTGATATGCACAACGCCGCTAAAGAAGTTTTCACTTCAAAAATTGAAATTGATATGGTTTGTGATCGTGTATGACCGTTTGTTGTTTATTTTGCGTATCGCAATCAAAGAGGAAGCGTCGCTAGGTGTCGGTATGTTCACGTGAACGAACGAAACGCTATTCGAAATGTGTTGATATTACTGCTGCAAGTCGCTAAATGTGGGGGCAGAAGGTCAGTTTTACATTGAATAGCCTTGTGAGGCCACTATGTTTAGAGAAAAGGTAAGTACCTACTTCCTCCCAGCTATGTGTCTGGGCTTGGAGACCGCGGTTCAACTTTTCAATGTTAGAACTACCTACATTTACCTTCATAAATACCAACATTTAAGGCAAGCTGAGACACTTCTGTAGAGCGATTCATGCTTCCATACAAATCTGCTATCTTGACGCATGTGCCTCGTGTGTTTATATTAGTACTTTCAAGAAACACACAAATACTGAAGACTTTTGTTATCCTGACTTGAAAATACGTGATTTTGACGGACACAAATACTATTTACGTACCAAATGTATTATGTAAATAACCTAACATCCTAGCATTATCACTGCTAAGTATATCACGCGTTATGAATGGCATATGATGATCTCTGTGTGAAATAAAACAGGGAGAAAAAACAGCCCTTGACGAGTTTCCTGCCGGTTCTTCTCGTTACAAGGTCTCCCGTCGTAGGGTTTGTGAACCGATGGCGTGGCTTCTTTGACGTTTGTAAGTGTTTGTAACAGCCTAGACTGAATAAATGATATAGACTTTGACTTTGACTTTGATGTCTTGTTTACCCCGCTAATAAGTGATCGGAGTCGGGGGGCGTTTTGGACCGGGATCGCGGTCCCAGAATCCTCTTTGGATTTTTTTTATTCGGATTTCATACCACTAACTATGGTCCCAAACGCCACCTTAATATTATTCAATATTTTTAGTAGTATTTCGAAAGCTAAATTAAAAGTAATACCTAATTGATTTCGAATGTGGTCCCGGTCCCAAACGTCCCCGACTCCGTTATCGAACACGAGCGTCGATAAAAGGACTACTAATTTCACACTACATGTTGTCAAAGCGAACCTTCTGCTATCAAATACTAGCTATGTAAAACAAATGAAACAGTGCATTATCGGCGGAACAACAGGCGGCGATCAATCGGAACGCGCCATTTTAAATGAGCCTTTGTTGTCGCGACACTCGCACGACTCTGCGATTGCTGCTGCACAGCATTTTGATTGCTGAAAGGTTTCGAATTAACCCTCTACTGCTGTAAAAGAAATTCTTACTTGTGAAATTGGAACTGATACGAAAATATGGTTGAGGTTTTTGTGATTTTTGCTTTTACAATACTACTTTATGGTACGCATTGCGTTGTATTCTAGACAAATATAACTAAACAGGAAAAAAATGAAGTGACTTCCTTATGACGCTATTCGGAAAAAGTATGTAGTTTTTTATCTTTGTATCTGGGATGGTTAGAGATGTTATAAATCTATCTTCATACCTTTATCTACATTTTTAATGTACCATAAAAACGATTTTATGATTTTGCCTCGACACATTTTCTTTTCGAAATGACCCTTTAAAAAATACGAAAATCAAGATTATTCTCAAATGGGGTTAAATATACTACTGGAAATTGATTTAATAAATGGACATCAATAATATTTAGCAACGTATAGTTTTATTTTCTCTATAATCGCTATAGTTATTTACTACGAAATGATTTCGTGTTTTTTTTTTTAAACAAACAGTCGTCTACGTGGAGTTTAGACTGCATTATCTTGTAAGGCTGAAATGGAAGAGGGCGGAACATGTTGTTATAAAAACAAAACGTGGACGATTGTGGCTACAAAATAATTAGGACCAATAGTAACACGAAGCAAGATGTGGGATGTCGTGGAAGTTGCTGCGGCTAACTGGTCAAAGGTTGCCCTGGACAGAGAAAGATGGAGTGGCCTTGAGGAGGCTTATATCCAAAAGGGATCCGTAAAATTATAATTATTAACAATACTAACACAATAATAATGTAATGAATGAAGAATTAACACTAGTAACATTCTGTTTTATTTCGCTAAATTAGAAATGCTGTTTTTATACGAAATCAGTGAGTCAGACAGAATACAATCGAAAGCGCGACTTTTGTCTTTTTCTTTCAAAGTTTGTAATCTGTATTCAAATCAAATAAATTCAAATGATCTTCAAAATAGTATTTTTACACAATCATCCATTTTTAGCTGAACATAAATTGTTCTGTTGCAACACTTTTATTTTCATGTCTACCAAATTTTTACCAAAATCGATTTAAAGCGTAAACTGCTGATTCTTCAAGTACTTTTACTCTTGAAATAGCACCGTTTAAACGTTTTATTTCTCTACTTGCTCACTATACTCGCAAGGTCAGCTTTCGAGCACTGTCTGACATTATCAAAGTGTTCATCTCGAGTGCCCGCTGCGATAACAACTCGGCGGCTGCTCAAATAAATGAACCTTTTCGTCAATTTTCAGCTACGACAAATAGCCACATTTTTCAAGAGACTTTTATCGAATAATGAAAGCTCTCATTGGCCTTTTTTGTACTAGGAGAAATACCCTCGTCCCCAGGTGTAGGGGCGATTCGTATGTTGGACTCTTGGGTACTACCAACTAAAACTCCTAGTACTTGCCCTCCTGGCCGCCATTGGTCACGGGGGTAGGGTTCGCAATCACCCCTAAGACCAGGCGCCGTGGCCCGGGTAACCGGGCCCACTCTCGGCTGGAAGCTTAACTGAAGCTCTTATTGGTCTAGGTACTGAGTCAAGAAAACGAAAGATGAAGAACGATTTTTTTTTCTCACACTTTATTTAATCACCCCGTCAGTCCATCATGGACTATGCAATGGATCGACTGTTATGACACACACACACAAGCGCGCGCACGCTCGCACGCACACGCGCACACACTTTTGTTAATAGCGTTAGTGAATAGTCTTAAATTATTCTTGTACCTCTAAAATGCAAACAAGTGTTTATTCTTTAAACTCAATTGCAATGTACGATGGAAGAGCGAGGTCTCTTCGCACAAGTATAATAATAGTTAAAAGGAGATCTCATTTTAATATGGTTTTTGGAAAATTTGATGTTACTGAATAAATATTTTTATTTATTATTTTATTTTTTAAAGGACTCAGGTGAAGGAAAAATTATACTAGGATCCATCAATGGGGGTCCCGCCCACGTAATGTTTTCAAGTGGACCACGGCTCGAAAGGTGTTAAAACGTCGTCGGGAAATACAAATCAAATAACGTGCGACGTGGTAATAAAGTTTTAATTAACTTACACTAATTATCTACTTATCTAACTTTTTTTTTTTAATTAAATACGGGGAGACTCTTAGCCTTTATCATACCTGATGTTAAGTATTGATAAGGCTGAAGATGGAAGCGAGCCTCTCCCGAATCCCCAATCACTGAGGACCTGGCTATCTTATCTTTAGCTGCCGGAACACAACAATGCTGAAAACATTGTTGTTATGGCGTCAGACTTAGATAAGATGGTGGTAGCTAGCCAGGCGGACTAACAACAAGTCCTACCACCAACCAAACCGAATACAATATGTACCCCCGCTCGGAATCGAACCCGGGACCCCTGGGTCTGATACCGGTGGTTGTACCACTAGACCACAGAGGCGGTTAAAACTAACTAACTTCTTAGCTAAAGAACATTATTTCAGATGATTGATTTTTACAGCTTTTACTACCACACGCAAACCTTGATGGTGGCAAAAAATAGACAGTGTAATCTTTACCGACACAAAAAGCTTTAAAAATATACAGTGTAATCTTTACCGACACAAAAAGCTTTAAAAATATACAGTGTAATCTTTACCGACACAAAAAGCTTTAAAAATATACAGTGTAATCTTTACCGACACAAAAAGCTTTAAAAATATACAGTGTAATCTTTACCGACACAAAAAGCTTTAAAAATATACAGTGTAATCTTTACCGACACAAAAAGCTTTAAAAATATACAGTGTAATCTTTACCGACACAAAAAGCTTTAAAAATGTAAGTTAAAAAAAACTCTTGTCATTACGATAGGTACTTTATAATAAATAATATTCAAAACTTCAACAAGCATGACCGTGACAGAGGAGCAAAAAAACATTGAATACATTGGACCAAAAGTAATTCACATTCAAAAACGAAGCAAATAAAATAGAAAATGAAAACGGACCGCTAACAAGCGACGTGGAAACACCACAACAGAATGCCTAATATCATTTATTCATCCGCAAATTCTTTATGTCTTCGGCACGAATTACGACGTTATATTTTTTTTGCGTTCGTGGAAAACACATTATTCCCCCCTATTGTAGATCGGGAGGGATTATTAAATTTTATAAAGCATTCTATTTGTGTTTTCTCTTATTTATGAGTATTTTTTTATGATAATGGATTCTGTATTTTGTACCGTTTGAATCTGATGGTGTGAAATGGAAAGGAATTGAATTTGTATTGCTATAAATTAAGTGTTGTTAATAAATAAAGGAAATACAATTTGCTTTCATGCTCGTATGACGACGGAAGAAAAACCTCTTTAAAAAGCAAAATTTATATTGGGTGTACAAACACGGATAATTACATACGAATTACATAATTTGGATGACACCTTGATTATAAGGAAATTGTTTTGCACATAAATGACCTTCATGTTTTGGTAATTTTGTGAACGGGTTAAGATCCGATTTCACCAACTGCGGTTAAATAATCTTGGCTTAAGGCGCTAAACGTCTGAAGCTGATTGCAATGAGAAAACGACGCGCAGGAGCGAGACAAATTTTGCACATCGTAGTAAAACCTATAGCGATTTTAGAGAAAATGTAACCACACGATGCTAAATATGATTGGTGTCCATTGATTAAACCAAATTCCAATACATCGGGTAAACAAAGAGAAGCATAGGGACCCCCGTTAGGGAACATGTAGCTGACGTGAAAAATAGACGCCAAAACAAGTCTGCAGTGTGTGAACATGGTTTTGAGGGACTACATATAATTTAAAACTTAGATGTAGTGGGTGGGTCCACTAAATTATAAATTAGGGCTATCACTAAATTTATAATAAGGTACCAGACCATTTTAAGGAACATAAGATACATAAATTCAGAACTTAACAGATGGAGAGTGGTTGGCAAAACAATGTTTTTTACAGCATTCAAGAATATTTAGAATATGAGTAAAATTAGTAATTCAGTTTGCCTTGCTATATTTTTTTTTCATTATAGGTTGTCAAATATATGAGAGAGATTTTGTTGTCAATTATAATAAAATCATAAAAGCAAAAAAGATTGAATCTGTATTAGTTTACTATTTATTTACGTCAACAATAATTATAGAAAAGCCATAATAATAATACTTGTAACAAGATATAACACTCAGCCACTAACCGCTTGATGAAATAAAGAAAACAAGCATTTATTTCACATTTTCCTTTCCATCACAGAAAAATAAAGTGTAATTACATTTTTCTGTTCATTTAGCTCCACGTTTAATTAGTTTTCTTGTTTGAAAACAAGTCGTATTGCTGTTGTCTAACTTTATTAACTTACTTTTAAAATTTAGTTAAGCTTGTTTTGTTCAAAATTGTACTTCTAAAAGAAGAGCACTTACTTATAGAGATTCATTGAAAAAGAGTCATTAGTTAATCAGCTATGTCATTGTACGGGACCGGTCGTTTAAAGCGACGGTAGTCCCGGTGTACATATACTGTCGGTGAGGGTTCTTGATATGAGGAAAAACCAGGTGCTTGTTGGGAGTTACTTCTTTATTGTTCTTCATTAGTTGGTTCAATTTCCGACCTCTGGGCTCGTCTTTTATAGCCGATTTTGCCCAATTCCTGGAAATTTAGGACTCGATTCCAGGAATTTTATTGTTTTCTAAATTCGCGTGCACTCATGTGCCTAACTGCGCCGCTAGAGGCGCTGTCATCGCGTCACCTAACCGCGGCAATACCGTGAAGAGAGCCCCTCGGTCTTACAAAATAAAAACTTAAATTATTACTTATCTAAAGTTATAATGAACAGTAAACTACAAATCTACCTACCTAAACCTATTAATAACGAGGTAATAAAACACATGACTTTAATGATGTTTATTGTTTATACAATCTAGGTACTTAAGTTTATTATTTACAAGTGTGTAGCCCGCACAGTCAGCATCATCTCAGCCACTGGCAAATGGTCGATACTTACCGGCCTATGAGCCCTATCAGCTTCACTATTAAATATTTCTTACACTCACACCAATTAAATTAACCCTAAAGTGAACACTGTAAAGCTTGTGTTATGGGATACTAGGGTAACGGATATAAATACATATAATTATACATATATAAGTATTTATGTGTAGAAATACATATAAACGTCCATGACTCAGGTAAAAACGCTCGTGTTCATCATACAAGCATTTGCCCCAACCGGGATTCGAACCCTGGACCTCAGAGTAAGCCTCAGAGTAAGCCTTGAAATCGGTATACTTACCACTCGACCACAGAGGTCGTCTTCAAATAACGTTGTATAAATTAAAAATATTCACTTTTTTCATTTTCTTACTCAAAGCGCAACATCATTTTCTTGCAGATATCGGGATATATAAAATTGCAGTTCTTTCCCGAACAATCTTTGTAATATGCTGTAAATGCGAGTTTTCTTCGCCGCAATGGTTCCTCCGCTCAGCCTCCGAGCAGGCCGCAACTAAGCGTCTTTCACAACGAATAAATTAAACAGTCATAAAGTTCTTTGCGGTCTCTCGAATTGCTGTCGCGACGTCTCACCGCAAATGTGACTCTGGCTGAAGTAAATATAGCTAGCACCGTTATATTTACCCTTCATTCTGTTGTTACAAATATATTTACGTAATAAAAATAAAATTTACTCGAACTAAATTCACGTATCCATTTCAAAGTAAATTCAATAAGAACTTGTGTTGTGGTTGATATGGATACCAAATAACGTATAAATGTACATATATAATAGAGTCAGTAAACAAGAGTCATGTTTAAAATCACAAATAACGAGAACAGAACCTACGATCTCTGCGCAGAAGACAGTATTCCTAACCCACTGTTGGACGTTTCGCTACATAGACCTTCTGAATAAGAGAGCATCAAACAGGGCATCCTGTCCTAATCTTAATGCAAACTAATATTTATAAATGTGAAAGTGTGTTTTTTTGTCCTTCCTTCACGTCCTATCTAAGCAACTAATCGATCTTCTAGTACAAGTATTCTTTATACTTAAAAGAGGATCTCCATGCAATGTTATAGTCTGTAGTTCTATTGTTACAAAATAAACACAACAAAAACACAGGCTACTTTATATCCCGATATTCCCACGGGAACGGGAACCACGCGGGTGAAACCGCGGGCGGAAGCTAGACAATAATAAAAGGAGAAATTGTAATATGGTCTTCTAAGACCATGATGGAAGGTATATAATACCTAATCCTGGCCTCCCCACTTCCCTATAATTACAGCTATTAAATTGGCAAGTTCACGCAGCAATCATATGAGCGATCAAATCGCTTGGAAACAAGCTGCAACCGTTTATCGATCATCCATGTAGAACGCGCATTTGATTTGCAGCCGCGGCGAGCCGTCTGCGGTCTGCTATCGAACAATATCATGGTTAGGTTCATTGGATTCGAATGCCTGGGCTTACTCTGCACTGAAATTATGATGGCATTTAGCCTTTCAGTCGCATTAAGTTAGTTGGTGGCTTGTTTTAAGTCCGCCTGGCTAGCTAACAGCGTTTTATCTGAGTCTATCGCCATAGCAACAATATTTTCAGCATTGTTGTGTTCCGGCAGTTAGAGATAAGATAGCCAGTTCCTCAGTGGTTGAGGATCTAGAAAAAATGCGATTCTTACTCCAGCCTCTATATTTATTATTAGGTAGCGACATGGCAATCAAATGAGCGATCATATCGCTCGGAAACAAGCTGCAACCGTTTGCCGATCATCCGTGTAGAACGAGCATGTGATTTGCAGCCGCGGCGAGCCGTCTGAGGTCAGCTATCGCACAATATCATGGATAGGGATCAAATGCCAGAGCTTACTCTAAATTTCGTACTGAAATTATTATGTCATTTAAGCTTTCAGTTGCAGGATGTACAGTCAGTAATTGCAGGCTTTAAAATTTCGCGTTTTAAATATTATTATAGGTCAAAGCAATTTTTAATACTATAGGTACATACTAATTGATACGCATAGCTCTTGATACATTTGCTAGGTGAAATCTTAAACTGATCGCTTCCATAGCAGCTGGAAGTAAAAAAAGCTTCGTTTTAATGACAGCTTTAAAACATTCTGTTCTTTACGGGTTCACTATAAGTGTCGTTTAGTTTCTTTAAAAGATTTTCGGCGCAGAAATTGAATGACAAAACTTCCTTTTCCGAGCTGTGGTAAAACATATATTTACAACTATAAGCCTTTTTATTGCCACCATGATATCTCTTTTATATCCTTTCCGTAACCTTCAAAATACAGCCTTCAACCCACGCGTACAAAGTTATGCCCTTGGTTTAACAAAAAAATATTATTACATAAAAACATTTTCATAAATTGTAGATACATAGTAATAAAACACTTTCTATGAAAGGTATACTTATACAAAATATTGTGCTCACAAAAAATCCGCTTGCAGGAATATTGAGATTTAACTAACTCATTTTAATCTTATTATCTTCGAAGCAAAAATATTCTCAGCTAATTGCTGATACCGTAATAGCCAGAAAATAACCAGCTTCAAAAGATAAAAGGTTTTGTGCTGTCTATTAAGGAAACCTAACACATGGGGAGGTAGTCGAGGCACAGGTAACAGAGGCAGCGGTTGAAAAAATCGATGCTCCGAGCCTCGGATGCAAAGATTATTGTTTGAAGCATGTGAGCATATGGCCAGGCTTATAACGAGGTACTTGCCTTTTTATATTAGTTCGTTTTGTATTTTTAAATTGCGAAAATTGCAACGTGACGGTGGAATTTCGGAAATCATCTCAACCCTCGAGAGTGGTTTACGGAGAACCGCTTTGCTACGCTAAATGCAAGAGGAGGAGGAAGGTAAGATAAATGTGGTTTGTCGGACTACAGAAGAGGAGAATAAGGAATTTGATGAGGGGAGAAGAAGCAAGAGAGATCTGTGAAATATTAGCAGGTTGGAAAAAGTGATCTCTGATCACCGAATTGTGATATATGTGACACTTTGGACGACTTACAGCACATTATGTTAGAATGCAGAAAATTGGAAAGGGAAAGAAGAGCGTTATTACATAATATTCTGAAACAGAGCCCCGCTGATGTTGGCAGATTACAGAGTATCCTAGCTGAACCTTGCTCTAGTTCAGCTATGATGCTCTATATTTTAGCCTCTAAGTATAAGTTTAACTAGCTTTAAGTAAATACATTATAAGTCAGTCAGTTAAATAGTTTATAAGGTTCGATGGAACTGGCATGTTTTTTTAATAAAAGTTCCTAATAAATAAAGAGGAAAACAAAAACGTCTTTACGCATACCGATAGGTTATGTTGGGTTCACCTGAGTATCAGACCTTTAGTCTTGGTCCAGCAGCCTATCTTTGGCCATCTTACTGCCTTCTCAGCCTAATAGGCTTTGGGGGGTTGGGGCGATGGGGGGTTTGGTTCGGATCGAACAAACTCCCAGTCTCAGATTAGGGCTCAAAGGCGAACGAACCGATAGCGAGCGTAAAATGCTAACAAAATCTTCGGAAACTCGCACATAAAATCGACTATCGCCGCCGCCGTTCAGCTTACTGACCGCTGGACTGTATTTTTTTTCTTTCATCATGAAAAGCGGTTACCATTTTCTACTCTAGAGCAACAGCCTTTATTTCTGCAGGTTTGTTTTTCTTGTGGGCGGTTGTTAATAACCGCACGAGTGTTTGTTCCGGAGCGTGCAGTAATAAAGTGTACAAGTTAGAACAGTAGCTTTTTTTTTGTTCCTCGCACAAAATGGACTTTTCACATCGATAGTGCAAGTAACAAAGATTTTACATAAGCATTTTTGTGCTAAGAACGTCATTGGATATTACATAGTTGTAATTTTTTTGTTTTCTAATAAAATAGTATTATTTTAAGTGTCTCTCAGCGTTCAAATTGTTAAAATTCGTTTTATTATTTTAAAACAAGTAGGAGCAGAGCGAAATCTCGTAGAGAAATAAAACTACACAATATGGTGTCCACTAATTAAACCAATTTCCAATAGTATATGTACCCCCATTTAAATCTTGATATTTCGTATTTTCGCGCTTTTCGAAAAGAAAAAGTATCAAGGCAAAATCATAAAATCGTGTTTCTGAAACATTACAAATCTAGATAAAGGTATGAAGAAATATATCTTAATACCAGGGGGGGTTTCAATCTTACCATGCTATTTCGTACTCCGAATCTCTTAAAGTAAGCTTGTTTTGTGACGGAAGATTTTTGACGACTTCGCTCAATAATCGACACCAAAGAGTGTCAAAATGTGACAACTTCAATAAAAACAAAACGCAAACAAACCATTTATATGACATGATGGTTTCTAAGATATGATTTGTAACATCTCTAACCATACTAAGTTTTAAAACAGAAAGTACGTAATTTTCCGTATAGCGTCTTAAATTGCTTTGTTGATATATGGTTGCAATTTGAAATTCTTAATTTTGAACTTTGATAAGTTCTTTACGACACGGATGGAATGTGTTTTTAACCAACAAGAAACGATTCACAAACCTTTTTTATTTTGAGCTACATTTTGCCTATGTTGCGATCACAATAGCAACTTAACAAGTGTCAATGTAGCCCAACTTTTTGGTGTCTTTTTTAGTTCCGAAACTTCGGTTTAATCACAACACAGAAGGTCTTCCTCCATTTTTTTTTTATTGGACTCGCCGACGTTGTCCAATAAACGACGATGTAAGTACACATCGTGTGCATTCCATTAGTCGTTAGTATTTTAACGTTTTTTTAAGAACTTCAATAGATTAGCTGATGGTTTGGTTGTTTAATAACTACACCATTTATTAAAAAAAAAAAAAAAAATGTTTTTAAACCTTTTTCAATATTTTCGATTGACAATGTTGCTTTTTGTTCGAGAAAGCTTTGATTGCAATTGATTGACAATAATTATTAAATGTAGAACAACTGTAATATAATAAAGAGGAAATACTTGTTTGTTTGCATTGAATAGGCTCCGAAACTTCTGAACGGATTTGGATTAAATTTGGTACACAGACAGTGGGTAGCGTGGTCATGAACATAGAATATTTTTTATTCCGATATTCCCACGGGAACGGGAACTACGCGGGTGAAACCGCGAGCCGCAGCTAGTCTTCTACATTTTATTTAGAAAACGTTTGTATGGGAAAAAGAAAAGGGCTAGTTTTTAGGGTTTTCCCGGCAATTATTCGAATTTTTATTTATATATAAAATTATATATATATATATATATATATATATATATATATATATAATGACGTGTCATGTCACACAGCACAACACACGGAGCGGATGACATGGCATGTATTGGGGCCCTTCACAGATTAAATTTTACGTGTTTTAATGTTTTGCGTTTTTATTTTTTATTCATTATTTTCTTTGTTCTGTTCGTCTCTGATGTCACTTCTGTGCTCGGCAGAATACCAGTGCAGCAAGCTATCTGATGCTTGCCGCTAATACTGAGCTGAGCACAGTTTTGTCATCACACGACTGTACGCGTTTCTTTTTTATTGTTATTTTGTTTGAATTCTTTATTTTTTGTTTAATTTGTGTTTTTTATTTCTCATACTTCTATGTAATATGTTTGTGTTAATGTGTACCTTTGTGTGATGTCAAAATAAATATTTTTCTATTTCTATTCTATTTCTATATACACATATATATATATATATATATACAAATCAATTGCTGTTCGTTAGTCTCGCTAAAACTCGAGAACGGCTGAACGAATTTATCTTAATTGTCGTCTTGAAATGTTCGTGGAGGTCTAGGGAAGGTTTACAAGGTGAGAAAAATTCGAATAATTGCCGGGAAAACCCTAAAAACTAGCCCTTTTCTTTTTCCCATACAAACGTTTTCTAAATAAAATGTAGAGTCAATTTGAACTTTATTGCTATTAAATAAAGTTCATATTAAATTATAATCACTCACTCACTGTTGTCTAAGCAATGTAGGTGTGTTCCTAACCTCAAAGAGTCAATTTGCAATTTATTACCGCTGCACAAAGTTCAAATTCAATCATATCTATCAAAATAGTCTTCGCGTGCGCGTTGGAGGATCAAATGTCGCGTTCCGAAACTCAACAAAAGTGATAATATCGTATCGACATGTTTCCCCTCGAATCCAAACGATTTATGGGTTAAGTATAGAGATGACATTGCATCGTGAACGCCATCAAACTATGAATCCTACACTACTAATGACTGCAGAAATTTACAATGAGGCATTGATCATGATAGAAGATATGTGTTAATTGGTGGCAAATAAAGTATTGTCGTGTTTGGGAATGACAGCACCAAATCGTCATATGCACGATGCATTAAAACACGAGTTGCAAAGAGAACAACGTATGAAATTGAAGCATTGGCCGAAACAGTTCGTACAAATGTTCCACAATTAAATCAACAACAAAGAATTGTGTACGACACTTTGATAGAAGCTGTGAACAGTGGATCTGGTGGAATTTATTTCCTTGATGCTCCCGGTGGAATCGAAAAAACGTTCTTAGTTTCATTGCTTTTGGCGAGGATCAGATCGCGAAATGACGTTGCTCTAGCATTGGCTTCATCTGGAATAGCTGCGACTCTGCTAGAAGGCGGGCGAACTGTACATTCTGCCTTGAAATTACCATTAAACATGGAAATCACCGAATCACCAATTTACAACATCGCCAAAAATGGCCAAGATCCTACAGGTATGTAAATTGATTGTTTGGAATGAATGCACAATGGCCCATAAGAGGTCACTGGAGGCACTGGACAGAAAGTTGAAAGATCTTCGCCACAACCAAAATATTTTTGATGGGGCCATGATTGTGTTGTCAGGTGATTTTCGTCAGACTCTTCCAATTATTCCCCGATCTACTGTTGCTGATGAACTAAATGCATGCCTTAAATCATCGAATTTGTGGCAGTACGTAAAGACACTCCAATTAACAACTAACATGCGAGTATTTTTGCAACAAGATGAAACTGCAAATGAGTTTGCGAAGCAGCTGTTAGGCATTGGAAATAATAAAGTTGCAGTGGACACCTCGACCAGATTCATCACCTTACCCACAGATTTCTGTCTCATCACAGACTCAAAAGAGGAGCTTATTCAGCTCGTTTTCTCAGATAAAGCGCAAAGGTTCAATAACCATAATTGGCTGGGTGAACGAGCAATATTGGCGGCGAAAAATAAAGAGTCTCAATGCGACGATTCAGAATTTTCTTCCCGGACAGTTGGTTTCCTTCAAATCAGTCGACACCGTTATGAACCAGGATGACGTATTCAACTATCCCACGGAGTTTTTAAATTCACTGGAATTGCCTGGATCACCACCTCACAATTTGCAGTTAAAAGTTGGATCAGATGTCATCATGCTGCGTAACATTAATCAACCTCGACTGTGCAATGGAACAAGACTAGCTGTGAAAAAGCTGATGAATATCGTCATTGAGGCAACAATCAAAGGAAAATACAAAGGAGAGGATGTCTTGATCCCGCGGATACCGATGATTCCAATGGATTTACCATTAGATTTTAAACGCTTACAATTTCCAGTACATCTGGCCTTTGCGATGACCATAAATAAATCGCAAGGACAGTCGTTAGAAGTTTGCGGAATCAACTTGGAGTTTCCCTGTTTCGCGCATGGACAATTATACGTCGCGTGTTCGCGCGTCGGAAAACCGTCTTCTTTGTTTATTTACGCACCACAAAACAAAATAAAAAATATAGTTTATGAGAAAGCTTTAAATTGATTAACAGACTGTATCATAACAGTGTGTGTCTGTCAATATCAAATTTAAACCTTATAAATAGCCAGTATTTCAGGAAAACTCTGTTTTGTAAGTAAGCAACATGATGTGTCGAAAATAATAATAATAAAAATTCATGCTTCATTAAAAAAAATGCTTTTTTATTAAAGCGATTCGTTTTGTTTGTTTTAAGATTATTTTATACAACAGTTTAGGTATTTTATTTATCGATTGAGGCAGTACGAAGTCTGCCGGGTCAGCTAGTAATTAAATAAGCTGGAGTCAGGTACAAAAAAACAATTAAAATTTACTTGAAAAACATTTTAGAACCAACCATAAATAAGTAAGCAACTGACACATATCTTTCGTTGTAAAGTAATCAAAATAAAACTTCTTTCGTCATCAGCCACTGCTGCACATCCGGTATAGGCTACCCCTAAAGATCTCCACGATGAGAACATAATTAAACACTCTCACACAAACTTTATTAATGGAACTGAACTCTCGGCCTTTTACGAGAGCTTGATTGGGAAGATCGTAACCAACTGTGCCGACAAGCCATAACTTTAGTTCATCTCGGATGGCTTTATGCATGAGCATTTCAGCTGCAGTCCCAGTTTTTCGACAAAAAGTCCCGTGCAGTTTGTCCCGGGCCCAGTCCTGACAATGGGACGCAGTAAATTCCGGGACAAAGCGTTGTTTGCAGTTGCGTTGTTTTGTCAACGAGACGATCCGTTATGCGAATTATGCGTGAGATATACTACTGATTCTTTTTAGTTTTTTTTAGAAGTATTTCTTTGTTTTTTTGAATAAGAAAAACCGGACAAGTGTGAGTCGGAATCCAGCACCAAATTTGTAGGTACTAGTAAGGTAATAGTTCAGTAATCGAGTCAAGCAGTTTTTTTACCGAAATTCAGTTTCCAAAACAAGACTATATTTATATGATTTTTTTTTTATATGTTAGTGTAAGCCTCTTTTACGTTAATGAATAAATTATCACTTCCATGTTTAAATGTTTTTGAAATGGGAGTGTTTGTTAATAAGCATTTCGATTTATTCAAATAAAAAAAGGATTATGCACATAGAGGTAGAAAAGGGGAGGATATATGTATTCCAGAACAAAGACTTGGAGTGTTTTCAAGGAATGCTTATTTTATGGTCATTCGTATATACTTAAAATACCTCAACTAAATTAAGGACATAGTTAACGTCAGTTTTTAATTGATAAATCATCAAATTACTCCATTAAAGAGTTTTAAAATGATAGAATGGTATTGAATAACATATATTTGACATTTTGATTAATTGTAATATAATTCTTTGACATTTTTTATTGTATTACATTATCATCATTGATTTTTTTTTGTTTTTCAGTCAGTTTTTTGTTTATTACTTTCACTGACGTCATTTAATTATTTTTTTTACTAGTTTTTGTTGTAAAACAATATTTGCACATTGAAATCATCAACGAAATATGCTGGATGCTTATCTTTGTAACATCTTATTTTACCATATTTTGACAAATAAATAATTATTTATTTCCTTCTTTGGTTCTTCCCGAATTTGTCAAATTCCATAGTCCTTGAGAACGTAGAAAGTACGTTTTTTTGCGGCATAAATGGCCCTAAATTTTTTAAGGTTAATTTACAATTTTGATTTTTTCACAGCTTCAAGAGACTGTTGACCTGAATATATGGTTTTAATTTCAACTCAATATCTCTACGCGTTCCCGAGTTATTCCCGAAACTCAGTTTCCAAAACTAGTTACTATATTTATATGATTTAATCACAAATGTATAATTTTAAGTCTTTTCCCTGTATTTGTAGTACAAGACAATATTACTTGCCCAATTTCATAGGTTTAGGTCAAGATAGGCTTTTACTATGAGCCTATCAATGCTAGTCATTCACTCCCAGTATAAGTGATTTTTGAAAACAATATCGTAATATTTATAACTTAAAGAGTACAGTTACGTGCATAGAAAGTAACCTTGTCACATTACAATATTGAATGACATTAGTGGACAGAGAGAGCTTTGTTTCCGTGTGCGTTAATGCGATAAGGTTCTAAAGTGTATTTATTTATTTATTTATTAGGACTGTCAGTGAAAAATTACATTGAATCATACATAGGATTAACAACGACAATTGGTAAGTTCATGCAAAATGTAAAATTCTATTAAAGGCTGCCACATCATGCTTCAATTAATTTTTTATTAGTAAATTATATGTTTCATTTCAACGCATTTCAGTAAATATATTTAATGAGCGTACCTCATAATCGCGCTTGACCGTCAGGTCGAAGCTGTCTGCGGCTGTACTCGAAAGGATTAACCAATCAGCGACGAGCTTTTGTTTGACCAGGCGGTGACATCAAAATATCAGGTACAATCAAAAACAAAATATTATCTTATAATGAATTCAATTCAGTTTATTTATTTATCGCAAAAATATAGGGAAATAATAACGTGTTCTGTCGATATCTGTGAGATTTCACAAAACGATATGAATATACAATACTTATTTTATTCCTGTTGCTTTATGTGGTCTAAACGACAAGTCAAACAATGATGACCGTGCCCCATAGTGATGAGCGTGGCACTAACATTTTTCGTCTACAAAAACTACTTTGTTATTCATAGTGTTTGTATCAATAACAAAGTTATATTTGCGGTCACGGAAAATGTGCTATATCTCTAAGCTTTCGTTCGAAACAATTTTTGTTAAAAGTTTAATTAAGATCTAGATATTTTATTTTAGATTTTTTACTTTCTTATTTTAAAAGCTAGAGGGGGGGGCACACATTTTACCACTTTGGAAGGGTACATCTTTCAAACGGTTGACTTTGAGAAAAAATCGTTTTAGGAACCTCAGTGTCAAACAAGAAAATATACTAGAAAAAAACAACCATCCTCATGTCACCCTGACGGGACGGGACGGGACGCGACAAGACTGGTTGTTTTTTTTTCTAGTATATTTTCTTGTTTAATATTTATCACATGAAAATAGCATTGTAAAATGCAAAATTAAAAACTTATAACCTCAATGTCATTTATAATATCCTATTTATAGGTTTGATGAAAAAAAACAGTTTCCTTTTTCAGTTCCATGTATGGGGAGCATATATGTATTCTGTAAAGCACTTTACGATTTTCACAAAAAAATTAAAGATTAAGCTTTTATTTTTTGTGTGAAAATCGTAAAGTGGTTTACAGAATCTATCTATTTACCAAGTTTTAAACTGCATAATTTTAAAAGTTTCGGAATAAAGTGGCTGTGACATACAGACGGACGGACAGACAGACATGACGAACCTAAGCGTTCCGTTTTTTGTCATTAAGCTACGGAACCCTAAAAAGGGTATACGTGCAAGGGCAGGTGAAAATTTGTTGTCTTTTTTCTTTTTACACACCTCTATATAAATATCAATCAACGGTAGACAAGTTAAGTAGATTAACAATTTGTCGGGATCAAACCCACGAGCCCTGGTACAGTGTCATTAGGCATGATCCGTATCACTGCGCCATCGGACCCATCAAAATATTGATTACAAAAAGTCAGTTTCATATGTAAAGAAGACCTGTATACAATTCGGTTGAAAGGTATATTTTTAATAAAACAAGTCTAAGGCAACTCGATAGTTTTAAAACAACATTGATTGCAAACATTCATGAACTGGTAAAAGAAAAACAAAAGTCTATACCTATATTTAATCCAGTACTAAAAGTATTTTTTTTCAATAAAAACAAACTTCAAATAGGTTACTCTTTTGACGTTTAATCGTTTGACTAGTGATGCGACACATTTATGAAGGCAAACAGACTGTGTTTGCATTCGCGCCATTTCGGTAACTCGGTTGACACGGCAAAGGCGAACGACGACAAACACACAGTAGTGACTACTTTGACTGTTCATGTTAACATAAATCTTTATGGAAGTAAAGAAAGTGAAATAGGTGATAAATATTAAACAAGAAAATATACTAGAAAAAAAGCAACTAGTCTCATGTCGCCCTGACGGGACGGGACGGGACGCGACATGCGACTAGTTGCTTTTTTTCTAGTATATTTTCTTGTTTAATATTTATCATATAAAAATAGCATTGTAAAATGCAAAATTGAAAAGTTATGATAAGTGAAATAGGTTTAAAAAAAATCTGCTGTTGAATAATCAGTTTACAATAAAACATACATTGATACGATTCGAAGATAGGAGTTCAAGAGTTTTTGTTAAAAATATTAACCAGCAAATATTTATATATTTTGTAATTAATATTAATTACCAAATGTATCACAAGAATATTGTGTTTATTTGAGTTGTTAAATTGCGATGTTTTTTATTGTATTTTTGTTTCATATGTTTATATTGTAATATCCTAAACGGATGTATGTTTCGCCATAAAATATCACAAAACAACTATGTTATTACAGATATAAATAAGTTTTATAAAAATTCCTTTTAAAAGCATATTTTTTTATTTATTACCATACAATATTGGAAATTCAAAACAAGTTCACGACATTCACAAAAAACCACGCAGGTTTATACCAGGAGAATACCAGCAGGTTAATTCCTAACCCTTTCTTTGTTTTGGCATAAAAGTATGTGACGTTTAAGGTTGCAAAAAAACCAATCAAAACCCAACTCAAACTTTCACCAAATGGAAGCTCATTCGCACATCAGAAACAGCATTGTTTCATTTTTAAGGTTTACCCGCGACCGAACCCTTCGGGAACAGAACCATACATCAACTTTTCACCGACAGATGTTTGCACACTACATCGCTTACCTTACAACTATCAAGGAAAAGAAACTGCACCCTAACTCTTTTGCTCAAGGTTCAAAATGGAGTAACTAAGCTACCCCTTTGCTAGGGTAATAGTTGTATTATCGACTCAGATCTTTGATTATTAATGTCGTTTGTGAAATGGTGGATCAAAAGGGGTTCGGTTTACAAAAATATGTCGGTAATGTTTATCAATGTCGTTGTATTATTTTGATCAGTGCGGATTCATATTTTATTACGCCCATCTTTCTTGTATTAAAACATGACTTTGTTGAAATACTAGCTGTTGCCCGCGACTTTTTGTTATTACGATCGCGATTAAGTAGTTTTTAAATAAAATATACGTAAAATCACTTCAGAAAAAAGATAGACATATACTGTCGCGGACTTTTTTTTAGATCATTTAAAGAGTAATAATTCTTTCATACATATTTTTTGGGTAACTTGAACCGTTTATGCAGCGCACGCAACGGAAGCCCACAAATATGGATAATTTTCCCCGTTTTTTGCAACATTTTTCACTGATGCTTCGCTCCTATTGGTCGCAGCGTGATGTTATATAGTCTAAAGCCTTCCTCGATAAATGGACTATCCAACACAAAAATAATTAATCAATTCGAACCAGTAGTTCATGAGATTAGCGCGTTCAAACAAACAAACTCTTCAGCTTTATAATATTAATTAACAGTATAGATTTTGAATTTAACTTTGAAAATAGACACGGAAAAAATGGATTTTAAGAGCTTTATTTGAATCGGTGGCTTCACACATTTTTTTTAATACACTCGGACCTTTTAAGCTCCATAGACATCAAAACATTTTCAGTACGTATAGCTCCATTTTCCCCGTCCCACGCTTGGATTAATAATACCATAAAAAATACATGAAAACCGCATTTCACGTCGGCAAACGAACGCCACGAGTTAATATCGCGAAAATTTATTCTTCAAGCAATTTATGTAAACGTTTACCGAACAAATAATGCGAATGTTCGCGGAACCGTCGGTTAACAAGGAGCGTGAATAAATTACGGGGACGGGACGTGAGCGCGACGTGAGCGCGCTGAGCGCGTGACGAAAAGAACGGCACGATTGATCGAAAATCGAGGTATTGAGTGCGGAACGTAGAGTTTGGTACTGATAGACAGAGCCGGGGAGAAATAATTCTCTAAGGCTATATACGCAGAAATACGCTTAAAAATTAAAGCTTTAACTTAGCACACAATTAGTTAAAAGTATATAGAATCAAGCGTTATGACGGAAATCCATATAAAACTAACTATGAAACCAGGAATATTTCTTATTTAAGGTTTTATAGTTAATTTTAATATTACTTCAAAAACAATCAAAACTTCAAAAATAATAAAAAAATATATCAATATGACAAAAATATAAAACTTTCAAAGAATTTATTTCCTTAAAACTTTGTTAAAATATTTGAGTCTAAGAGCAGGAGAAAAAAAATTATGGCACTGGAAGGAATTTATCTTCATACTTAAGACTATCATTGTTACCATAAAAGGACAGGATGTATTTTTTCTCATTTAATTCCCGGTATAGCTAAATAAAGGAATGTTTCGTTTCAGTAATATGAGCTAACCAAAGGATTTAAGAAGTTCCCCTCCAGCCCCCCTAGCATGACCACCGCTATATCACGCGATATGATATGGCGCATGATGCTGTCTTGCTTAGCCCGTTACGATGTGAGTGAGACAGTGATACGTTATCGAGCTTTTGAGTCGATAAAAGTCGCTCATGCTAGGCTAGCAGGCCCCAGGGCCCACCGATTTTTCCATGCTGTCTAAAACAGCCAAAATCAACCCGTGTCCACCACGGCGGCCCCAGTAAAGATGCCAAAATAATTCTCATGAAATCCAAACAAAAATGTGAAACGGAAATGTTTGTTTCATTTAAGAAAACTGTACTCGCAAAGTTTTTTAATGTGTTTTTTACCTCGCTTCGTAGGTCTACGTACCAAACGCACATCAGAAATAAAATGTAAGCGAATAACGGCGGGAGCATTACGATTGCAATTCTATTCCGGGGGAAAGAGTTTCTATTCGATAATAAACTACGAGGTTACGATATTATTTCATACTCAAACCTGACTAGCAAAGACCGTGCAGTTTATTTCTACGTGAAGAATGTTTCTTTATTTCTTTTATATGTTTGATTTGTTGCTTTGCGGAAATACATATCTAAATATGAAATAAAATTAACCTTGATATTTTTGGATTCATAGTTGATGTTAGGTATATTGTTAAACTTAAGCTAACCCACCAATCCGCATTGAGCCCGTGTGGTGGGTCATGGCCCGTTCTCCTTATCCATCCATAAGAAAGATTAGTGCCCCAGCAGTGGGGGACATTAAAAATGGCTGATGACAATGACGATATTGTTAACCTAGCGGCCGTCCACAGTTTCACCCGCGTGATGCTCGTTCCCGTGGGAATATAAAAAAATCCGTTCTTTATGCTCATCTACATCATTAAATTATCATGTACGCAAAATACTGTTTTAATCGGTTCAGCTGTTTGGACTGTGCGTTGTTTGTCAGTCACGGCATTGCTTTATTAGTATAGATAAATGTTGTGATGTCTATAAAACAATAATACAACAAAGGTCGCGGGGTCGATTCCCGTCTGAGAATTCACTTGTGGCCGAGTTAATTTTTTCCAATATTTTTCTATTTAAAATTTACCATAAGTATAAAAATAGCATTGAAAAATGCAAAATTACAAAATCATAAATTATTGGCTGTTGCATCTTAATCGATCGTTAAACACCTGAAAAGATGTTTCTTTCGAACGCAAGGATATTCCTAGCATTGACGTAACAACGCTGGCCTACAGCGTATTAAAAAAAATATAAAAGTATTGGAGAATTTCGACGGTGGTTCGCAAGCCTCGGTAGCTCAGCGGTTAGAGCATTAGACCGGATTTCCAAAGGTCGCGGGCTCGATTCCCGTCTGAGAATTCACTTGTGGCCGAGTTAATTTTTTCCAATATTTTTCTATTTAAAATTTACCATAAGTATAAAAATAGCATTGAAAAATGCAAAAATTTCAAAATCATAAAAAAATGACATTAAAATAGATGACAATATTTTATTGAATAAACTATTTGTTTGGCATTTTGGCGCAGTCTTAGGCAGAATTCAGACACGTTTTGTCAAAATTAATAAGCAACAAATTAAATTACTATCCTTGGGGATGGCAGGAGCCGTCAATTTTTTTTTTTTTTTTGCCTGTATTTTATCCTCAAGCCCATAGTTGAGAGCAACACAAATAGGTTGGCCTCCCCTGGATAGCCTATGTTACAGAATAAAGGCCGTCAATGCGGCCTCAGGCACAGTCACAGCAAGGGCTGTACACACAGTCTTCCACCAGGGTTGGTCACACTCAATTCGGGCTGCTCACAATTTTTTTTTTTTGCGATGACTTCCATTTAAAATCTGTTATCTCTTGATGACAATAAAAAAAAAACGCAAAATTGCATTTTATTTTAATAGTTTTCATAAAATAGGTAAACAACTTTAATTTTGAGACATGTTTCGAAATTCTTCTGTAATTGATAAGAGTAACGATTTATTTATAGACTGTTCAGGTAGTCTAAGTCTTAAGACTGTACCGACCTTTTTAGCGACAAAGGTCAGTTACGGTTAACATGAAATTCTTAAAAAAAGTTTATTTACACAGTTTATTTACAAGTTTACATAGTTAGTACCTCGGATAATGTGTCTACACTGTTTGTGAGGACAAATTTTGAAATAGGGCACAGTTTTTTTTTAATGAACTCGTCTAAAGTTGCACAAAATCTTCAAAAACGTGTGTTGGCGTTTACGAGATTTATATTTTTCCAAAGAAATATTATGTAAAAACTAATTTTACTTAATGTAAGTAATCTAAAACTTTTGCGTCTTATATTTTCAATTTAAGGTCTAAGAGATTTAATATTATTTTATTGAAAATGCACTCCAAATTCCCCATACAAATTTACTATGGACGCGATGTGCCTGTTTTTACAGGTGCAACGTTTTGACGTTTTCATCTCATACAATAATATCATTAGGGTCGGTGGAGTCTTAACTAATTTACTGCTACTTCAATTCTCCAATTTTTTATCAAATTTCCAATTTAAACTCACAGCCCTGCTCTCAAAGGCGGCTGCAAAAACCCCTGGCTACTTTGTCCCGACAGAAGGCGTTGCCGTCGGCCGCGCTGGCCAAACGGTCGTAGGGCTGCCGCTAACACATAGCGTTTTCTCATTTTTCCGATCCGATATCGGTATCGGTGCCGATAGTCAATAGTCGACATCCGATATCTGTGTGTCTTCACACCGTTATCCTTCTATCGGCCGATAAAATCTGTCATCTCAGTGTCATCATCGACTCAAATAAAATCTCATTAAAAGCGTTGTGAATGCTAAACCTTAAATCACATTAATGCAATAGTTATTTTTAATCGAAAATTTCATAAGGTAAATTAAATGTGATTGAGGCAAGGTATAAAATACAATACAAAATACAGAAGGGAAGGAAGACTCTAATGATGTTAAATTTTATAAACTCAATAACCAAAATCGATAAAAACGGCATTTACAAAACTGACTACACCTTTATTTAGAGCACAGGTCACGATAGCGCTTGCCCCGCGCCATAAACCAGCGAGCGACAGCCCTAGCGGGGTCGACCCTGTTCAATCGTTTGTCTTGCTTACGTGACGTTTCCGAACGGCTCCGGCTGCACAAATGCCTCGCTACATGCTCTATTTTTTGCGTAACCGAACTGAGTCTTGTTTTGTTTGTTTAGTGAACAAATACAGATTATTTCAGAGATTTAGTTTTGAAACTGATATTGAAGGCCTGCGCTCACAACAGCCTCAGCGCCTAAATATGCTTAGAAAGCGATCGGTCTGTAGTGTGCGATAGTTCTTATAAAATGTACAAAAGTGAAGTAGGAGGATTTTTGTAATGCGATGTGGTGCGGTGCAGCCCGCACTGATATGCGCCAATTTTTAGGGAATATATACAGAAGCATTTCAGTGATATTGTTTTAAAACAGGTATTTTTAGAACACTAGCGGCCCGTTCCCGTTCCTGTAGGAAATTCGGGATAAAAAATAATGTGTGTGTTAATCCAGGCTATTCTCTATCAATCTACATACTCTTATCCAAATCGGTTAAGTAATTTTTGCGTGAAAATGTAACAAACAAACTGACATACGTTAGCTATTTTAATATTAGTAGGATTCTTGTCAAATATTTTTCAATCAAAACAAAAATTTATTGGATATTCATAATATTTGACGTGAAATTAAAATAACACTAGCAACAAATATTTTAAGAAAAATATTTTCCGACCTCCTTCCAAATAAGGAAAAACTGTAGAATCATTTCATTTTCCGTCTGTCTGTCATTTAAGGACCCTTTCATCAGGAATGCGCAGAGTTGTCAAGTAAAAATTACTATTTAATTAAATTTTATTCAGGGTCAAAAATAGAAAATTCGCTCTCGATAGAAATGGTAAAGACTTGCAACACGAAAGTGTTTTCAATTTTATTTTATTTTGCTTTTTTCCCAACAGTAACCCACCGATTACATTCAATATACGAGGCACATTGTTAGTAAATATGCTTTACATCCCAATGATAACAATATTGACTTATACCACAAAAAAACGAACAAATAAGATTCGTTCCACGTAACGTAAGGTTATGTATCAAAGCGCGCGTTGTTGACACCGTTATTTTGTTTCCATTACGAGCGATGAGAGATCTTACGGGAAATAACAGACATGGCATCGGCCTCACATCAAAGGAGGCCCGAAAACGGGGGCCAGGAATGAAATGAAATTGTGTTCCGTAATTGGCCCGTCACTCACTGGGACTCGGGCCCGGGACGTCACAATCGGAACGTGTGAACCTCGCTTATTAAATATTTGTGAAGAAAGTCATTACAATTTAGTGAAGTTAAATTTATTTTTGAACTTCCATTTTGACGTTGTTTTTATTTAAATATACATTTCTGTCATTAAACATTATTTTTTTATATTTATACACCAAGTTGAGGGAATCTTAGAAATAATTTTTATATATTTTTTTTATGATAATAATGTTTATTATCAACTTTTACGGATATCAAACGCGCTATATTTCCACGAACTAAGTTGTAATTGTCCGTATTTTTAGGTTTTTTAGGGGTGACTGTGATCCCGTGACCACGGCAGCTGTAAAGGTGCCGAAACGTCGGGAAAATCGAAAATCCCCTAAAAAACCTAAAAATACGGACAATTACAACTTAGTTCGTAGAAATATAGCGCGTTTGATATGTTTACTATCTCTTTACAAACAGTCTTGTGTCTAAATCCAATACCAACAAATTAAGTAAGTATCTATTTGTAAGGAGACTGGCACCTAAGCTAAGCCGAAGCCTGTATTATAGGATACCAGGATCTCCGCCCTCGTGACAATTTTGGTATCCTTATTCCATACATAGTATATATAACTAATCTAAGACAAATCAATATAATTAGAAGCTGTAAATTTAAAAACAATCAACAGTAAAAGTTATTTAGAGCTGTTTTAGTTTGTCTGTTCTTAGTTTTAAGTTTTGTTTGTTTTCTCTTTTGTTTCTAAGTAATGACTCAAAAATGTATTTTGGTTGTTATGTGTTGTAGTGGTGTCTAAATAAATATTTTATCTATCTATCTTTTATATTAAATATATGTACTTAGGTAACGTAAAGAAAGAAAAGAAAATATATTTATTTGACACAGACATTAGAAACATGCTTAACAAATTATGAAGGGAAAGAATAAAAAAAAAGAAACTAATCTAACGGCTGCGTCAAAATCGGATACCAATTCAGCATATGTCGGGTTTGCGCGATCAGCGAGACCCGACGCTGATAATATGACGCAGATAATACGTATGTATAATTTATATTGTGTATAATATGTATTAAAGTGAATTTAATTTAAGACTTCAGTTTTTTTCAGATTTCACCTAATAGCCGCCTAATACCTAATAGTGTAAGCAGCATAATGTTAAATAAGAGAAATCCTTAAGTCCCTAGAAACTGACCCCCTTTAAATTTTTGGAATACAACAACGCTGAAAACATAGTTTTAATCAACATTAAAAAAAATCTTTATCCTAATAATATTGTTTTCTAACGTACGTCTCCAACTACTTCAGAAGAAAAAGATAAAATAAAACACCAATGTAAGTGGTTAAAAATGAACTGCACAGTGGCGCCCTCTTGCAACAGAAGTGGGGGTATAAAAGTGGGGAGTGGGGACGACGTCAGATGACGTCCAACTTTGTCAGCGCACAAAGTAAGCGGCGGGAGACGTCAACTGCAGACCTGCGACTTGCACGTCGCAATGGCCGCACAAAACTGGGTCTACTCTGACAACTTGACACGATAATCGAACGAAGGTTTGTTTTGCTTCGAGGATATCAGTAATTCGTACTTATCGAAAATTTTGAGATTTTTTTGTGACATAATTCACTGCTTTGCCCGAGAGTGTACATAGCGGTTAAGTCACTGGATGGATGATCAATTTATTATCTATAGCTCTTCCGTGCTTCTGGAGACAGGTTAAGCCGTTGTTGGTATTAAAATAGTTGACTATTGACTTGACTTGACTTGACTTTGACTTTTGATGATTACTCGTAACACGATCGTGCAGCTATCGCGATCTGACTTTCATAGTAGACTCCCATTGCACTAGCCCCTGACATACTGAAAAGGTTGGATAAAAGATCCTTAAAAACTGAAGGCTTACCGCCAATATTTTAGTGCATTGTTTCAATCATACCATTCCAATTTCGTACCACCACCCTCTTAATATAAGCTTATATTCCGACAGAGGTTTTGTGCCTTCAAAGTGTGGAGTGTGTCAAAATTTGACAACTTCAACTTGTTCGTTGGCACGAACAATGAATATAGAAGTACATGGACCTGCGATAGTTGTCTTTAGAAACTTACATTATACAAATATATCATAAGTATTTCGATATCGGTTTTTTTTAGCGAATGTTCAGTAGCTGCCTAGTTAGGTCCGCCATTACAAAGTATCATCGAGGGTAGATAAGCACAATTTTTTTGGAGGTATTTCGTATCCATAGATAAGTCTCAATGGACAGGAATAACAAAATTTTACTTTGTCGAGGGTCATATTACGATAATTTTTAATCAAGTACATCACTCGAAAAAAGCAACTTGTCTCATGTCCCGTCAGGGCGACATGAGACAAGTTGCTTTTTTCGAGTATATTTACTTGATTAAAAATTATCACATAAAAATAGCATTGTAAAATGCAAAATTAAAAAGTTAAAAGTCATGGTACAAATTATTGAAAACAAAATGCAAACAAAGGGTTTTTATGACATGATAGATTCTAAAAGATGACAGTAGGCCCCTGGTTCTTGTACAGATTTTAGTTTTTCACCATTGTCTTGCGGTTTTAATTTTACAGTTACGCACGTTTTCTTGGTACACGATAATGTTTCCTGTTTTATTTCGTCACTTACATTTGTGTTTAAAAGTTTTTGATGATTGTTTGTTCGGGTTTAATCTGTGTGGAAATACGAGTAGAACCACTTCATGACAGTCGATTCGAGTGGGCTGTTTTTTTTTTTCGAATATGCCCTTTTCAATCATTGCCCTTTACTATATGCACTAAAAAGCTATGCTGTTATATTGTATGTTTTCTATGACGTCACGCCCAGTCCTACAGGTCTACTATCATCTATTAAGAACCATCATGTCATATGAACGTTTTGTTTTTATTGAAGTTGTCAAATTTTGACACACTTCACACTTCGGAGGCGATGATTGAGTGAAGACGTCGGGAGTTTATTTTGCAATGAAATTTGCGAATTTTATCGCGAGCAGACCATTAATTAAGAAAGAAGAAGTGAAGACGTCACAAACCTTCCGTCAAAAAACGAGCTAATTTTAAGAAATTCGTAGTACGAAATAGCATGGTAAGATGGAAACAATACTGCACTAAGAGATAGCGGTATGCTTCTATTTCATTTATATTCGTCATCAGCCATTTTTATGTCCCCACTGCTGGGGCACTGGCCTTCCTCATGGATGGATAAGGAGAACGGGCCATGACCCACCACGCGGGCCCAATGCGGGTTAGCGGCCCAGCCGGGTCCAACGGCTTAACATGCCTTTCGAAGCACAGAGGAGCTCGAGATAGTATTTTTTTAGTCACCCATCCCGTGACCGACCATTGCGAAAGTTGCTTAACCTCAACAATCGCAGGCAGAGCGCGTAAACCACTGCGACACGGGCTCCTCTCATCTCCATTTATATTACCCGTACCAATTTAAAGTAATCACAAGAATAGAATAAAGCAATAGTGTTCTCGTCTCGTTACACATATAGTTCATACACACGTCCTAACCGAACAGTTTTGTGTTATCTTAGGATGAGACCCAGTTGGGACGGTACAGGTGCGAATGTTTACATGTTCCGTGTACCTCCGGCCTTCTAGCTATAAATGGATACGAACTAAATGGTCTGTGAGGATGACGCATGGAGGGCCTAGTGAAATATTTATATTTATTAACCCAGTTGTTACGGAAATACAATTTTTGTACAATACCTGCGATTTTTTTATAGATAGGCTAATAAATGCATGTATGCAACAGAAAAAAATAATTAATAAATAATTCTTGCAGACAAAGGGACCATTCAGCAAACGTTTATCAAAATCATTTTATCAGAAAATACACATACTCTTTAGAATATTTTAATTTTGAAGTATCAAGTGGGTAAAGCAGATTTGTGCCGTGTGGTGACGGCCTAAGAATACCGAGTGTCACCACTTCCTTACATGCCTGGGATGTCGTAAGAGTCGACTAAGAGACTCGACGCATTGAACACCTGTGCGAGAGAAGGAAAACTTGAAACAAATCCTCTACCAACCCGTCTGGCAGGCGTGGTAGCAGTAGGCTAATATCCTCGTATGAACGCCACAATAGGCGTGAGCTAGGAGAGGCCTATGTCCAGCAGTGGACGTCCACAGGCTGATGATGAAAGCAAATTTAATAATGAAGCACATATGAATCGTCAAAATTTTGCTACCATCGGACAATACTTGTTTTAAATATACAAACCCTCAAGCCATAAAAGCCTTGTGGGGTAGACAGTAAAGTTGCCTGTCTGTTGGTCTTTTACAGACTATACTTCGGAGAGCGTGCTCAGGAGCTGCATGAGCTCATACCATCATCCCCTTTTATCCATCGGATATCAAGACGCATTTTCTTTCTTGGTATTAAATTCCTAAGTGACCCACCAAGCGCTACTCAACATACTTTATATTGCGCACAGCAAAGGAGTGGAACTCCCTCACTGCGTTTGTGTTTCCGAGTACTTATAACCCGTCCATCTTCAAAGCATAGCAGTATAGCCAAATGGTTATAATTTACTAGCGGCCGCTCCTGGTTTCACCCGCGTGGTTCCCGTTCCCGTGAGAATATCGGGATAAAAAATATCCTATGTTTATAGCCAGGCTATGTATTATCTGTGTACCAAATTTTATCCAAATCCGTTCTGTACTTTTTGAGTTTATTCGTTGCAAACAAACAAACAAACAATCAAATCTTTCCTCTTTATAATATTAGTAAGTATAGTATTATCTATACGAATATTATTACTCAAACCTAGTCGGGAAATAAGTTCTGTCACACCTATCGACTTTTTTTATTTTGAATGGTTATTAAAAATCTATTTTTTTATGTTTGAATTATAGATATACTAGGAATATAAAAACAAATAAATTACACTTTTATTTATTTTAATTTGTTTCAATGGAGCGGACGTTTTTGGGTATCTTTAAAAAAAACAGTTAGTAACTATAGTGCAAGCTTTCTTTTCATGTGCAATAAAATAAATATTTATTTGAAAAATATATAAATTCGAAAATCGGTTTTTACTTCACTTAAAACTCGTGACAGAGTGTGAATTTAAACAGTCTGTATTTTAATAATGAAAAAATATTATTTACATGTTTGTCTACAAAAAGTTTTACTGACTGCCTGCTGCTGCATTACAGTACATTATGAAGGTTGGACGAAAAAAGTAATTAGGACTAGGTTTACAGAACTAGAAAGTAACATTAGAAAACACGAGCGTACATCTCAAGTTTTAGCGTGCTCTTTTCCGGATTTTAAACGCGCTATATTTCACGAACTAAGATCTAATTGTACATATTTTTTGGTTATTTTTAGGTTAGTTCGTGTAATATAGCGCGTCTTATATCCGGAAAAGTTGTGAAAGATATTAAACATATACTAAACATAAAAATATACTAGTAAAAAGCAACTAGTCTCATGTCGCAATGGATCCCGTCAGGGCGACATGAGACTAGTTGCTTTTTTCTAGTATATTTTCTTGTTTAATATCTTTCACATAAAAATAGCATTGTAAAATGCAAAATTAAAAAGTTATAATCCGGAAAAGTTGTTTTATTTCAATGAACAGTGCGCGCCGAAACTTGATGTACGCTCGTGACAGAACTTATAGTATTAAGTTTTCTAATGTTACTTTCTAGTAAACCTAGTCTTAATAACTTTTTTGTCCAACCTTCATAATGTACTGTAATGCAGCAGCAGGCAGTCAGGAAAACTTTTTGTAGACAAAAACGTAAAGAATATTTTTTCATTATTATAATACAGACTGTTTAAATTTTCAAAAGATTGTCATTTACTGGCTAATTTTCGGAAAAACTTATTTATTTTAATTGACATAAAGTTTACTTTCGCGTAACCGCACTGATGCGTGTCGGAGGCTCGTTTGCGGGCGTTTTAGGAAAATTCGCTTAAAAAAATCGTAAAGTTACCGGTTTATGGAAGCGGCTGTGGAGGCTATTTAAATATCTTATTTTGTTTTAAAATTTACGAAGCTGCTGCCAAGTTAATGCAACTAATATAGGAGAAAATATTATGTTTTAATAAATAACTAGTGGTTGAAGTTTCTTACATATTTTTAGATTTCATCTTAGTAACTAAATTTCAATAAAGTAAATGTTTCTGATGCTAATAGCTAGATACACCTAGATACGTTGGTAACAGTTTTACGGGTCTAACAAATATTGGTAAATTTTTGTTCCTAATTCCTTAAACTGACAGATTCTTTCATTTTAGCGCTGAAAATTTAATCATGTATTACCTTTACAGAATTACAATACGCACTGTATATATAATTCATCAAAACATTTTAATTTTAAGATTTTGTGAATTATGAATATTATCGTTTGCCAACGTTTTGGCACCCCTGCTAAGGTCACTGACTATTTAAATGGCTTTGACCTTTGAAAATAATTTTGTACTGTTTTACATTATTTATATATTCAGGTTCTGGTAAATTTGGAGATCGGTGGCGTAGAGGTAGCGTAGCGGTAGAGTAGCAAGCGCTGTGATTGTGGTAAGCAACTTTCGCAACTGTCGGTCACGGGATGGGTGACCAAAAATGTATTGATGTCGAGCTCCTTCGTGTTTCGAAATGGAACGTAGGTTTAGGTGTTAGTTCCAGTTGTATTTGCTGTCATTAACACTTACACGTCGTGGGCCAAGAGTGCCTTCTACAATTTAGAGCCATCTAACTACAATTGAATCGCGATTGAGATACGACTATGAATAGGTATACGTTACCAGCATTTAGGCCCCTGTATAAGCTATTTGAGCGGACATAGGCGGCGCGGCATAATGGCGGCGTGTGTTTTGGCGGGAAACGGAATGTCGTATGTAGCCGCCCCATTTGCTGCAACTGTCATGCTCGTCACTATCGGTGCTCGCGCTGCGATATGTCAATTTTGTTAGGGAAATATCGACAGTCATAAATAAATTGTCGCTAAAAATATATGAATATTATGGCCGGTGTCACCACCGACTGATAAATTCTGGATAGCTTACTTGATACTTGTATTCATCGAAGATATATGTCAAATTATCTACCATATTATAAGCTATCCAGAACTTATTAGAAGGCGGTGAATCCGGCCACTAGTATCTAATCGACATGATGATATTTAGCTATTTGAGGGGACATAGGCCGCGCGGCGTAATGGCGGCGTATGTTTTGGCGGAAAACACAATGTCGTAGCCGACCCATTAGCGGACACGACGACACGCTCGTCACTATCGATGCTCACGCCACGATAATGCCAATTCTATTAGGGGAATATCGACTATCGATAACACTCGACAAGATTGTCAAAAGAAAATAAAAATAGTCTAAACATCTGTAAGAACGTCCATTCGTTTAATTTACGCAGTGTTACCATAAATATAAACCTAATCATAATTATTAATAAATAAAAGTGTTTGCTGTCGGATGTAAGCAAATGCATCAATGAAAATGCAAATGATCAATGTTTATTTACGATTCCAAATTATTTTGTGTTATTAAGTACACGACTGCACAAAAATCGTACACTCCGTATTCAGGCTTCATGTAAAGTTCAATTTTTATAAGTTTAATTTTGGCAGTGTAGTCAAGTTATACTACATTTATTTATAATTTTTGTTTGATATTTTCGTCAGTGTAAAACGTTGTGACCCTGTTGAAGAATTGACAGAAGATAAAATAGTGTTGTGTTAAAATTGTACGATATCCTTATAATTTACTTCATTGAATTACATAACCGAAAATATACTAAATCAATAACTCGATAAGCTTTAGCATTGAAACTAAACTGGAATATCGATAATTACATTGATATTTACGATCTATCGACAGTGATACATCACTAGTGGGGGCCGCGGTCCGCGAGTGCGTGCAAGAGTCGCCGGCCAATATTTACGACGCGTGTTTATATTTTTATCGCCATTTTTACTGGACACGTCAAATTGGCCGTCTTTGTGCGCACCTGGATAGAAGGTGTTTTGTGACGTCATTATTCGCCGTTATAAGAATTTATGGTTATACTAATAGCTGAAGTTCCAGAATGAAAGGCTTTAGTGCTCACAAGATATTGTTATGACAGTCTTTTGTAGGTTTATTGCAACGAATCTATTGATGTGTCGTTATATCAGCGCATAAGTGGTTTATTATGATATTTTTATTTTTATTTAATTCTTTTAAATTAGAATACTAGAATATTTAGCTTATATTATATCTAGATGTTGTCATCTTTCCTTTACCTATTATAAAGGAAAACATTGTTTATAAATGTGTTTTTCTTTAACACTATGGCACTTATGACAATTTTTAAATAGAAAAATATTGCAAAAAATTAACTCGGCCACAAATGAATTCTCAGATGGGACTCGAACCCACGACCTTTGGAAATCCGGTCTAATGTTCTAACCACTGGGTTACCGAGACTTTTTACTATGGCACTGTTTGGCACTAATCGCTACTTATAATAACTAAATCATAAAAAAGTGGCTGTGACACACATCGGACATGACGAATCTATAAGGGTTTCGTTTTTTGCCATTACGCTACGAAACCCTAAAAACAATCTCAAATATATTTATAACATCGATTTTATAATATGCTACGTCCCTCAACACAAACATAGTCTGGGGCTGCCTCAAGTAAGAAATCAATCTCAAATATTTTCAAGATAAGGTTCTCATTTGCAAAGGCACAATAACTCAAGGTTTTGTCGATAGAACGGAAAAGGTAACCAAGTTTATTGGACACCAAGTCCAATAAACCAAGTCATACTTAACTAAAACTGTATGCTAACACTAGATCAAATTGTAAACAAAATTGATTAAAAGCTAACTCATAAAGGCAGACCTAATCAGTAAGTGCCTGTTTAGATTCGCCACTCGGTGTATTACATTGCAAATTCTATGTGTGCTTAGGGGTCAATTCTGATAACGTTTGGTTCGTATAATCGTATCTCAATCGTGTTTCAATTGCAGTTTAAAATTTACACTTCATCAACAAAAAGTAGCTCGAAGGATTGCTCAGCTGAAGTGGCAGTGGGCGGGAAGCGAGAAGAACCGATGGCCGTTGGGTGGAATTGTTCTGCGGGCCTTCCACCATCTATGTTAGAAACCATCATGTTTAAGCATATTGGCATCGAAATCGGCTTCATTTGACAGATGGATGTGACACATTGCTACTTCTTTTTGACGCAAATGAAAACTTACCAAAGACTAAGAGCAATTTTTTTGTTTGTTTTTTTATGAACTTACGGGGAGATTCTAAGCCTTAATCATACCTAAAGTTAAGTATTAATATCTAAAGGAGCTGGCTATCTTATCTGTAACTGCCGGAACACAACAATGTTGAAAACATTGTTGTTATGGCGTCAGACTTAGATAAGATTGTGATAACTAGCCAGACGGACTTAGAACAAGTCCTACCACAAACCAAACCGAATACAATATGTATCGAACCCGGGCTCTGATACCGGTGGTTGTACCACTAGACCAAAGAGGCGGTTATGTCACATCCATCTGTCAAAGAATGCAAATCCCTGGTGGTCGAGGGAAGCCGCTGGCTGCGGGCAGCTCAGCACCGATCGTCAGGAGATCCTTGGGTGAGGCCTATACCTAGCATGGGTTTCATGTGGCTGAGAAGATGATGATTACGTACACTTTTAAGCTTTCGCGTTCCATTATTAATATTGAAAATTTAAACGGGTATTAAACGCGTAGAAACGTGATAGGTATTTCACCTACCAAATTTTCCCGACGTTTCGGCCAAGTTACATCGGCCGTGGTCAAGGGCTGACTCTCAGCCCGTGACCACTATCACGTTTCTACTCGTTTAATTTTCAATATTAATGATGATTATGAGTAATAACTATATCGTCGTCGTCGTCATCTGAGCCACTTATCACCCACTGCTGGGTATAGGCCTCCCCCAACAGAGGGGGGGGGGGGGGGGGTTTGTCATAATCGCCACGCTTGGCAGGCGGGTTGGCGATCACAGTATGGCCAAGTTTGTAGGAGACGCTGCTGCCCGTCTCCTGAAGGCTGGAGCCCCTTAGTCGCCTTTTACGACACCCACCGGATGAGAGGGGGTAGTGCTATTCTAAGCCACTACACAGCTAATATAAATTGATATAATTATATAAATTGAATAACTATATATAAATTGAAAAACAATTGAACATTATAGGAATTGGACCCCAGTACGTACCCGGCCTTTGTTGCGCAGTGTGCGCGCGGCCCATTCATCGCGCCGCCATTAATCTTCGATTCAGTCGATGTGCGCTTGTCCTTAATTTATCGTCCAATCTTCACGTGCTTTCTTGTTGGCAATCCGTTTTTAGAACGCCGCAGTGAAAGATTAAGTTGCGGAAAGTTGCGATGTTTTTACAGATATATTATTATTGTTGGCTGGTTTAATAACGTATTTAGTAGTGAAACTGACAGAAGGGGTCCCAAATCTGTTGTTTCTGTGTACCTTTAGATTTTAATCATCTACATTGTAATATTAAACCTATGAAATTGCCGATTTGTATGAAGAATTTCAAAGAAAGTTCGTTTTCGATACTAACAATTTTTGTTATAGTTACTACCGCAAATGCTGAAGCCACATTTTTTTAAGCTTTGCATGAAGACTAATCAATCTAATGCTATATTTTTATTTAAAAAATTATGAGTAGGTATCTAATATTTAATATAGTGGCCATTTGCTAACAAAAAAAATGGTTTAGGTATTTTTCTCGTATATGAAACCTCAGCCTGAGAAAATATAGAGAAATTGTTAAATCTATTATTAGTAACGTAAACCCCAATTAAATTAAATTAAATTAAATTAGATGATTTTGTAACAACCTGATTTTAACCTTCCGCAACATGTATTGGATTTTTACATTGTCTTTTTTATTTTTATTTTTTGAAGTTCGTAATTGCATGCCGTGGCCATCTATAATTAGAAACTGTACTTAGACTAAGATTCTACATTTAATTTATTACATATTGTTAGTACATGTTTTTGTTGACTGCCTAATAAACAAATGAATAAATAAATAAAATAAAAAACCTTATAATTACTGTTTCTTGACCGTGATCTTAATTTAATAAAACATCAAGCATTAGATGTACCTTTTAATCATAGAAGTAGTGAGGTTCTCTAGAAGTGTAAGAAAATATCGGCAATTTCATACGTAAAGACCTATTATTTGTCATACCAGACAGTGCGCACTGCTCATAACCAGATTAAAATAACATACGAGTATCACTCAAAATCTGATATTTCGTGTGTTAAAACATTTAGAAAAGTGTAAATTCACAGACCTATATCGAAATAGACGAAAAGAGCGCTTCAAACTGTATGAGAACCTAGCTTGTCGATTTTTTCGTACCTACGATGACGTCACTTAGTGCTGTGTAAATGTTATTGACGAGCTCTTGCAAGAAAGCAGTCCAAAATTAACCATTTTCGTTTTCGAGTGACGCGAATGGCCTCAAGCGGACCGACTTACACGCAAGGTAGGTACACTTTACCGTCTATCTAGATATAGGTCTATGTTCGCATTACTAAGGAACGATTTTCCTTCAAGACTCAAGATATTGCACATGGAAGCTAGCTACTAAAGAGCAAAGCCAGTGCTTTTGACAGGTTCTTAGATAAAGAAGATTTACCTGCAACGAAGCAACAACTACTTGAGGTTACCAAGAATAAAAATAAGCTTAATAAAACTGGCTTTTGATTAAAGACGCGTAACAGTTTATTTTATGAAGATTATTTTGTATTAAAATCAAAAAGAAAAGTATGCTTAGCAATGTAGTGATCATCTGAGGATCTTACTTGCAAGCCGCATCAGCTCCGTGGAATTTCCCGGTAAACCATTAGATTTTTTACCCACGAAGGACTGAACGGAACCGAGACGGTATATGCGTTTGGGGTTAGAAGTTGTGTGTTTGTATGTATGTCTGTTACCATTTTTCTCGGAAACTACCGGGCCGATTTAGATGCGGTCATTTCAGAGCAGGTTCTTAGATATGTTTCATGGTGGTTGACCACCCAGGGGTGCTGCAGTAATCAATAAACAGAGCAAACTGCGGCTTTTTGCATTCAACAGGCCTTTACGGGACAGCTGCAGATGGATGACCAGGTGGCACTGCAGCAACCCGGATGCTTGGCGCTTGTGGGTTTATCAAAATCTATTCAACCGATTCCGATGCGGTTTTTTAATTAAATAGGTGACATTTCAGAGCAGGTTTACAGCCGTAAACCACCGGAAGCGCTGCAGTAGTATGCTGTGAGTTCTCTTAAAAAGATTGAAAAAAAAAAACATTTTTTTTAAACCTACGTCGTAAGTAAAGGCGTCATAGATAAAAATAAAAAGTTGTCAACTTGTCACATGTCGCCCTGAAGAGATTCGAATCCGCATGCTGTTCAAACAATTCCTTTTTTCTAGTATATTTTCTTATCTAATATTTATCACATAAAAATAGAATCGTAAAATGCAAAATAAAAAATTATAATAAGATGGCTGTTTCATCTTAATCGAGAGTCAAACTTAAAAAGATTAAAATAGATTTGTAAAAGTGTTTCTTTCGAATGCGAGGATATTTCTCTCATTGATGAAACGACGGTGGCCAACACCGTAGAAAGGTGAATATACTAGAAAAAATCGACGTGTCCACATAGGTCGCGGGACTCCCAAGGATATGCGAGTTCGAACCCCGTCAGGGCGACATGAGACAATTTGCTTTTTTGTAGTATATTTTCTTGTTTAATATTTATCATGTAATTGCGTTTTAAAAAAAAGCAAATTGAACATATAGCAAGGTACTTGTTAATTCTATGAATAGCGATGAAGAGAAAGAAGATCGCAAGAATGGTCTATTGGAATTTGGAAAGATAGTGGGTGTCTTGATATAATTCTTCTTGTATCGACTAAGGCTTTTGGTAATAAATAGTTATAAGGGCAATGACACGATGACGTATAAACAAATACCTTAGACACTTCAGCATCAACATGAAGACAAAAAAATGAGAATTTCATAAGAGAGATGCCGGTTGTCAGGAAATAATTGATAACTAGACATTATTATGCAGATAAAAAAAAATGGTGGAAATAACAAATAAGATGAATAAGCACAAAGACACTTAAGCATCAACGTGAAAAGTCAATAGACAATTCCCTCACCAAGACAAATCTTTTTCAGAATAATAAATCCGAGAGCTTTTCCCAGCATTACTTTTGTATTGCAATCGAAGCGTTTCCACCACGGCCTGACCCAACAGAACTAATGGCGAGTTCCAACAGAAAAAATAAACCGACGGAGCCCGAGAGAGTTCAACTGTCAACACTTGTTTTTGTCATTTAAGTGAGTCCCCAAGAACACTACATTCCTCTCCATTAGGCATTGGGATGAGGTGTTTGGGCGAAGAGGACGGGGATATGGTGATGGTTTGGGTGCGACAGAGATGGGTAAGAGCGATATTTATCGCGGGTCAAACGTTCGCCAGACAATATTGTCTTATTCGCATTCCCCTTGAGCCCGCCGGCCGCCCTGTGGGCCACAGCCTATGTTGTTGCAGTAGCTTCATTACTTTTTGTTAGGACTCACTCTTTTCTCGGGAAATGGATGACATTATTAGTACCTGTTTTTGCTGATCATATTTGTACAGTGTATCTCGGTTTCAGGGAAAGCTACGATTATCGATGACGATGAATATAGTGATTGTTTTCTTTCTAATGCTGATGATGTTTCAACAGTGTCGGAAATCAAATGAATTAGATAAAGAATGGGATAATATTTTAATAAAAAATTGGCACTCTAAACTCAATATAATTATGTGTTACAAGCACTTGTGCATTTCACAGAAGCTACGCTACCTATTAGTCATCAATGTCATCACTTTAAATAAGGCTCTATGAGCTCCTTCCACTTCGATAAAACGCTTTTTATAGGTAATAAGGCTGATATAATGATGGATGATGAGGTAAATTATGTGTCAAAAGTGCATGCTTTCAGTAAGTTATTTCTACGTTTTCTTTGGCCTTATGAAAACCTTTTCGCAAGTTAATACAGGCTTAGTTAGGCTCAATATTCAAACAGTTACAGCTAAGTTTGTTGTCAGCAAACTGCTGGTACACGTCCGCCCATAATGTGGAAGGATTACTGCCTACCCGACGATAGGATTACCCTTCGTAGTGACATTACTCTCAATAAAAAAAAACAACGGGTTGCACTCCGGGAGTACCGGCTGAAGTAAAAACCGCTTAAACGAAACAGCAGGAGCAGACTAACATTTTCGCCGCGAGGTAGAAAGAGAGGGGGATATTACTTCCTCTCTTACGCCGCGCCGGCGGTCTACTCTCCCTCCGTCTTACGAATTTTCGATCAGGTTACATGTCCTGACGCGACTTTAAAATTTTTTACTCATCCCAAAATTTAAAAGTCTGATGTGCACAACGCCGCTAAAGAAGTTTTCACTTCAAAAACATTCACAAAATCGTAGACATAAAAATACGAGTATTCAGTGTCAGCGTCAGCATTTGAGCGACAGCGTAATAAATAAATAAACTCGTTTCAAATGAAGTTATGTTTAAATGTACTTTTTACATACTTCTTTGTAAGAAATTTTTCTTTGTAAGAAAAAAGAAGTAAGAAATGTACTTTTTTTGAAGAGAACTCCCTTGTAACGGGAAAATCACCGCTGTAAACCGCCTCTATGGTCTAGTGCTAAAAAGCACCGGTATCAGACCCAGGAGTGTATTCGGTCTGGTTGGTGGTAGGACTTATTGTGAGTCCGCCTGGCTAGCTACCACCATCCTATCTAAGTCTGACGCCGTAACCACAATGTTTTCAGTATTGCTGTGTTCTGGCAGTTAGAGATAAGATAGCCAGTACCTCAGTAGTTGAGGATTCCGGGAGAGGCTCGCATCCATCTTGAGCCTTATCAATACTTAACATCAGGTATGATGAAGGCTAAGAGTCTCCCCGTCATTCATAAAAAAAGAAAACATCAGTTATGATGAAGGCTTCAAACTTCTAATTTTATAGAACTCATCATTACGAAATTTTTTTGTGTAGAACCAACCTCTTTGATTAAAGTTTTTACAGCAACGCATAGATGGTACATCATCTTGTTAAAACTAAGGGTACTGGCAAAGTTTCTAGCCTGTGTCATTCTATCCCTTCGCAGCATAAAACGGCGTTTATTGATCTTATAGATTTGTAGTGAGTCTCATATTTATTTACCGGTTTCAGATCAAAATTTATTCAGATCGTAAGTAGATTTATATTATTTATCGAGTGCCAATAAGCCGATTGGTGACATCGTCGTATGAATATGGATTGAGGGTAGTCCGATTTTTATTATAATAATTTATTAACATCACAAGCTTATGACATTATGGTAGTTAATTATGTCACATGATGATTTTATGAGATATTGAGACATGCTAGTGCTACATCGTATTAATTTAACAAAGTGATAAGATGTTTGACTGTTGGTTACTCAATCGAAAATGGCTAAATGGATTAGTATGAAATTTAGCACTTAGATAGTTTAGTTTATAAAACATAGGGTATATTTTTATCCCGATATTCCCACAGGAATTAAAACTACGGTCGGCCATTACTTTAGTGGATGTAGGATTATTTTATGGACTTCAGGGTTTTGCAGTTCCTCCATATAAGAGTATCCGTTTTCGCCTAAAAGCTACCAGGAAATCCTAGAATATTCCTAGAACAGAATTTATCTCCACCGAAATTTTTAAGACTAAGTTTTAGGTTGTGAAGTATATTTTAAAACCTTCAATATAAACCGCCTTGATGTAGGAGTGATCCAAAGTGATCTGTCAGATCCTAAATCAGAAACATCAAAACGGTTATGTAGCTTTGTTACTAATTTAAGTTAATAAGTATATAAAGAGTACTTTAATGTAATGTTAAGATTCATCTATAAGCTAAGATGAAGTTGGAATATCCAAAATGATAAAAGCTCTTTAAAAAAATATAAAGGCTGACTCCGTTAACTTTAAATTTATATTTATAATAAATTTTAAAATAGAAAAATATTGGAAAAAACAACTTTCCGCAAGTGAATTATCAGAAGGGACTCGAACCCACGACCTTTGGAAATCCGGTGCAATGCTCTTAAATTTATACTCGTAAACATACAAAAATTATAATAAGAAAATTTGTGAGGATAGATGGACGATTTTTACCCTTTCACACAAAATTACTGAGCAGATTTGGATGAAATTTGGCACCCAAATAGAAGTTAACCTGAATTCAAATGTAGGTTATTTTTTTTCACACACGTGAAATGAAATAAACTGGAAGAAGGCAATTTTTGAATTCAATATTACGGAGACGATGCGACAGTGATTGTTATCTAGTTACCTACTGAGACAGTTGTCCTGGGTTCAAACTCCACCTGGGACAAATATTTATGAGGATATTTTCTGTTTGTCTCATGTCTGGGTGTTAATATCTATGAATTAATATATTTTGAATACCTCTGTTGGTTAGATATTTATAACACAAATTCTAAAGCTACTTTAGAATTAAACCTTTAAACCGAAACCGGTTACTTTAAAACCGAATCGGATTAAATTTGTTAAAAAAAAACTGATGTGAAAAGACTAAGCCTAGTGTATGATCTCCCAATTAGTGTAAGGCTTTGTTATCCACCGCAACTAAGATTACCGCACCAAACATAGATTTTCAACCTGCCAAGCCTGCCATAATCCCTGTCAGCGGATCAACGCGGTGGCGGCGCGGCGTGAAGATATGCAGCCGTGTGCCGGCTAGACCGCTGGCTTTGATATTTTGATAGTCCGATATGAAGTCTTTGTAAAACCGCTCCTATAAGAGATTAGGTTTTTTGTAAAATTTACCAATATTAAATAAAGCGTTTCTTTTTTCAAGACTTCTTTAAGTTGTTTCACCAGGTCTCCCAATTAGTGCAAGGCCTTGTTATTCACATAGGTGTTCAACCTGCCAAGCCAGTAATAATCCGTGTCAGTGGATCAACGCCATGGCGGCACGGCGTGAAAATATGCAGCCGTGTGCCGGCTTATCCGATGGCTTTGATATTTTGATAGTCTGATATGTTGTTTATCGTATGCCTGATGTCACCACTGTGGTCAGTGCAGCGGACCTACCTGTCTGCTGCATATACTGAGCTGTGCACAGTTATAACGCTGCACGTCTTTGCTGTACACTGCAAACGCCATGGCGTTTATAATAAGTATACTGTCGATTGTCGTGCAGTGTCAAAATAAATTATTTACTTTCTTTCTTGCTTTCTTTCTGCATTTCTTTCTTTGATCTTAAAGTCTTTGTATAACCGCTCCTCTAAGAGATTATGCTTTCAAAATTGCATTTCTTTTTCGTTAAGACTTCTCTAGGTTGTTTCGCCATGGATAGCAAATATGTGTGGCATTAATATCCAACCCTAAGATAAAAAAAATTGCTCTTGAATAGTTTCTTGCCGAGTTTTTCGCTACAGTAGGGTTTTGTAACAACTTAGACTCGTCATCTCAGCCATTTGACACCCACTGCTGGGTAAAGACTGAACATGGGCACATCCCGTCAGGGCGACATGAGACTAGTTGCTTTTTTCTAGTATATTTTCTTGTTTAATATTTATCACTGAACATGGAATTATTCAGTCTACTTTCAATTAGTAGTTAATAATTCCATGATACTGATTAAATGATAATTGTCATTCATAACCATTTTAGTCTGTGATTTTTATTTATTAGAACCGAAAGAAAATTTTATAAATGTTTACTGAACTTTTGAAAGTTTTCTCAACAAACGAATCCTAACGTCATCCCATATATGCGGAGAGAAAGCGTGGGTTTTCCATTCACAAATACCTCTTTTCAGTCTAGACATCATAAACGATCTTGGATTTGAATACTTATTCTGCCAATTTCCTTTTGTCTCCATACTTATAATCACAACGATTCACTTACTGAAGACGAAAGATAATTTTGGTACCATCAAAAACTACTTGCTCGTTTTAAATAGCACATTATTTCTTTTTTTTTCAAAGTATATCTACCTTACAGTTGCGAGGGTTAGAAGTCTGGCAATAGTAAGCTGGTCCAAGAAAAATCCACAAGTCAGACAATTATATAATGAAAGATAAAACATTGGGTTCACGTTTGCAACGGTCTAGCACGTATATTTTTAACTGATTGGTGATAATTGTTAAGGACATTATTATTATGATCTGCATAGTGGATTTTTGGGGTGGGATTTCAAAAAGGAAAGCCGATAAGAATCGGTATGTATGGACCCTTTGCCACTACTACCTAACATGGGTTAATTTTGCATTAAATACACCAACGAAAATTTTGATCGTCCTTTCGTCGTCACCTCTATTATTTTTTCTCCATTCTTTGAAAGGCATGTAAAGACATTGATCCCGGCTGTACTTGCAGTTGTTTAAGCCCATCATCATCATCCATCCATCATCAGCCTGTGGACGTCTTCTGCTGGTCATAGGCTTCTCCCTAGCTCACGCCTATTGTGGGATAGGAGGCTATTAGCTTACTGCTACCACGCTGGCCAGACGGGTTGATAGAGGGTTTGTTTCAAGTTTTCCTTCTCTCGCACAGGTGTTCAATGCGTCGAGCCTCTTAGTCGACACTGACGACATCCCAGGGATGTAAGGGAGTGGTGACACTTGTATTCTTAGGCCGTCACCACACGGCACTAAAGTTTAAGCCCACCAAACCGCATTGGGTCCGCGTGGTGGGTCAAGGGCCAGTCTCCTTCTTCCATAAGGAAGGCCAGTGCCCCAGCAGTGGGGACATTAAAATGGCTAATGAGGATGATTTGTTTTTTAAATGAATTACATTTTTACTAATATAATTTTTAATAAACTAGAAAAAAGCAACTTGTCTCATGTCGCCCTGACGGGATTCCAACCCGCATCCTTGGGAGTCCGGCCCAATGCACGAACCAATTATGCTACAGAGACCTATGAAGACACGTCAAATTTTTCTAGTATATTCACCTTTCTATAAAGATAAAAAGTTATAAGTAATTTGTTATGTTTTTTAAATAAATTTTCAATCCTACTAATATTATAAATGCGAAAGTTTGAGAGGATTATTGGATATTTGTATGTTTGTTACTCTTTCACGCCAAAACTACTGAACTGATTTGGATGAAATTTGCCACATATATAGTAGATAGCCTGGATTAATACATAGAATACTTTTTATCCCAATATTTCCAAAGGAACGAGAATCACGCTAAGAAACGGCTGGCAGCCTCTAGTATTTTATAATTAGGACTTATACAACTTCAAAGGCTATGTTAACTAAAATCTGCAAAGCAATATCCCACCGAGTCATAACACTTCACACTTCACCAACCATTTTGTTCCCCACCCGCACCCGTCAGTAAATCTCGAGTGTCCCGCACGTGTCCCGGCAGTGATCCGGACGACCATCCAACGTGACAACACTGAAATAGAACATTATCCTTTATAACAGACGGTGGGGATTTTAAAAACAATTTAACGTCTCTATCTTTATGTCGTGGATCTCTCTGACGTAGCTAGTCGAAAAATAATATTGTTTAAAGGGGCAAAGACTTCATTTTGTTTAAACATTATCATTTATTAATAAATAGTATTTTCTATGCATGTTTTTAAAATGTTCAATGAGCTAAAAGAAGCAAAGAAATAATATTTAACACTCGATTGCATCTCAATTACTTCGTATTTTGTCTCTTATCCATTTTTTTTTATTAAATCCAATTAAATTCACCCTAAGGCCGGCATTACACTTGTAAGTACTGTTGTTTTCTTTTCATGTAGGTAAGAAACTTACGGCTCTTGTACGATAAGCTACTTGCAAAGAGTATTTATTTACATTCTCGTGAATGTATCGTAAGTAAATTTCGTTAACAGTTCCTTACGTGAGAAAAACTTACAAGTGTGATTACAGACAGCTCGTATCTATAAACAATGACAAATATTATAAATACAATGTAGGAACCTGCTGTTCTATGAGTAGTCCAAATTTTATCGGCATCTGGCCCCAATGAAGTGAATCACCCAGTAGGTCCCCAGTGACCAGACATTCTACTACGAAATACAAATCGCAATAACTTAACGACTTTCGTCATACAATTTACTGAATATTGGTCCTTATTTGAATAATAATAAAGCCTCGAAACCAGACGAAAGTTCGTCGGTTGATCGTTTACGATTTACTGAATATTAAACCTTATTTTGATGATTATAAAGTCTCGTAACTAGAACGAACTTTTGTTCGATTATCGCGTTTTGTTTGAGAGTAGACGCCCTGGCCCCAGCTCTGAGGGGTTTCAACCTAGGGGGGCCGTGATCTATGTTATAGTTCAACACTACTGATGATTAGCTCTCGCCATTTGTTGTTGCCAAATCAGGGGTTGCAAACCCTCGTTTATATGGTTCAGATTACAAATAATTTGATTATAAAGTTAACTTATTGGATTTAGATCATTAACCAAACTATTTTAAGTGCAAAATGCAAAAGCACCTTTAAAATATTTTTCGTTGTTTATAATATACGAATAATTGAATTGAATTGAATTTAATTGAATTGAGTAATTTTTCACACCATCTTAGTTTGAATCTTAAATAGTTCTAATTTAATGGCTGTTTCATATTAATCGATAGTCAAACATTTTGTAAAAAAATATATTTCGAATGCGAGGATATTATTTATCTCATTGATGAAACGACGCTGGCCTACAGCGTAGAAAGGTGAATCTATAATATTGGAAAATTTCGACGTAATCTCATAAGTCTCGGTGCGTAATTGGTCAGTGCATTGGGCCGGACTCCCCAGGGTGCGGGTTTGAGTCCCATCTGAGTGACATGAGTTGATTTTTCTAGTATATTTTCTTGTTTAAAATTTATCACGCCACTATCTTATTATTATTGTAAGTAAATTAATACGCTGAACAAATAAATTTGAATAGATATTAACCGGTAACGGTGTTAAAAAATATGCTACAAGCTTAAGTGATTGTGACAGTCCAAACGTACAAAAATACAATGAATTCACAATTAAGCAATTTTTCATGTCACCACTGCTGGGGCACTGGCTTTCCTTATGGATGGTAAGGAGAACGGGCCATGACCCACCACGCGGGCAAAATGCGGTTCAATTTAACGACTGCAAACGCAGCCGGACCTACGGCTTAAAGTGCCTTCCGAAGCACGGAGGAGCTCGAGATAGTAAATTTTTGGTCACCCATCCCGTGACCGACCATTGCGAAAGTTGCTTAACCTCAACAATCGCAGGCCGAGCGCGCGAACCACTGCGCCACGGGCTCCTCCAATAGATATAAAACCTATAAACTATTGTTTCTTTGATGGAAAAAATATTTAAAATATTTTTCAATCATACGTTACCTTCCATTTGGCATTTGAGTAAAATAAATTTCATCGTGTGATCGTGTGTCATCGTCACAAAGTTGTAGTACAAAAACGTGTTTAGAGAGCTGTGAAAACAACGAATCGAACATTTATTTTGACATAGACATGAGTAGTTGCATGCTCTAACAACATAGAGCAAGAAATGCTCATTTCGGTCCACGGTTTACTTATTAACACAGTATCTTAAAACTTGTTTTATGTTGGCTGGTACTGTGTTAGTAAGTAAGTATTATACTTAATTCAAGTTGAAGAAGAGAGTGCTAATAATCATGTTCAATATCTTCACGTGTTCTTGTTATTTGTATTACGGTTTGTTTTCGTTGAGTGTGACCACTTTATATTATACGCACAAATTGAAAATTAATAGTCATTAATAAATAAAAAATATATATAAAATATATTTTATTTTTTGTTAGTAACAATTTTACTTATGCCTATGTTAGTATATCATTACATTATTTTTTATGATAATGACTTAATTAAAATTTTAAATAGTCCACCGATAGATTCACTGATGCTGACTTTTAAATACGTGCAGATCAGGGCCCCTACCGCGCTAGTGTCGTCGACATCCAAGTCGGCTTTATTTGACAGATGGATGTGACACATTGCTGCTTCTTTTTGACACAAATGAAAACTTACTAAAGACTAAGAGCAATATGTCACATCCATCTTTCAAATGAAGTCGATATTGATGCCGACGAAACATTCGCGGGGCAGTAAACCTAGGGAGGAGGATCGCAGAGTCCGATCTCTGCTACTTATCATCTTCTGTCTCTAGGATACTTCTGCCGCTTCCGCGAGACCGCAGCATCACCGAGGCAGTCTTTTTGCGCATAATGATATAAAAATCAGCTACACTAGCATCTGCAAAAATGCCCTGTAGTATCCGTTTAAGCTTGTGATTATCATTATTTTATTTGAAGCTGACTTTCCAATTGTCGCATAAAAGTTCTCATACCCTATTACAGCAGAGGGCTCATATCTGAATCAGAATCAGAATAATTTATTCCTTACAATTAATAAAGTGCAAACTGTCAAAGGTATGAAGATGCCACGATATTTAAGAGTCAGTTTAATATAACCAACTCAAAAAAATGTCAATCACAAACATATAAATATATGTTGAAGGACAATTAGGTAATTTTCAATTTGTTCGAAATCAGATAAATATTTTATATCTGAACACCGAACAATCTGCTCTAAATCTATAGTTAGTAAGTGGTTTTAAAGCAAAACATACAAAAATAAATATTTTTTTGACTGACAGTAAAACAAACAGATCCATTCTAAGAGCAGTGGGGGAGCTCCAATAAGAACAGTTTGGAGAAGGCTTCCGTGAAATGCTCCTGTAATCCGGGATGAGTACCCACTCTTGTGGAGGGGATGATTTAAGGAGTGGTGTCGGACGTTTGATGATTGCTGATAAATAAATATTTCTTACTGTCACACCAATTAAACTATCCCCAAAGGCCCAAAGTAAGCTTGTGTAACTTTAAGGCTTTTGTTATGGGATACTAGGGTAACGGATATAAATACATATAATTATATATAAGTAAGTAATAAGTATTTATATGTAGAAATATATATAAACGTCCATGACTCAGGTACAAATGTTTGTATTCATCATACAAATATTTGCCCCTACCGGGATTCGAACCCAGGACCTCAGAGTAGGTGACACCTTCAAACCGGTGTGCGTACCACTCTACCACGGAGGTCGTCAAAGTGCTGATAATTCAATACTTGTTGTTTTTTAGGTTTATTACCCCTGATTGCTTAGAATTTTTACCGACTTCAACAAAAAAGGAGGGAGGTACTCAATTCAACGCGTATTTTATTTTTTTATTTTTTTTGTCTGATGTATGTATACCGTTTACTCTAGTGTTGGAGATCCGATTTTGATAGTTGTTTTTTTGTTCGATCGGGTACACTGTCAATTTGGTCCCATATAAGTCTCATTGAGATCCGATAATAATCTTAGGAGACATGGGGCCTAATGTCATGGAAGTCATGAAACAATTATATCATCCAGGTAATTGTTAGATTCTTGTTCGAGCTGAAGTTTCACGCAATAACTACTGAGCGGATTTTGATGAAACTTTTTATAATTCTTTTTTTATCTAAAAGAAAATGGTTTATGTGTGGTCTCATATAATTTTTATAGAGATTTGGCCAGTAGTTTTTGCAGAATCCTGAAAAATATCATACACGTTTTGGCAAGTAGTCGTTTACCTAGATGATATCATGGTTGTGTATGGGCTGATTTTTAGTGTAAGTAACGGCACATGATGTAACTAAAAAATCTGAAATAAAAACATTTTATAAAAAAAATCAAACTGACTTCAAAAAGTAAAAAATAAAACTTTTGGAGTCGGTGCTAGCTAGCTAAGGCAAAAAAAAAATATAGTTAATAGAAGTGCAATGTAGAATGCCTTGGCTGGCACCGACTCCAAAAGTTTTATTTTTTTACTTTTTGAAGTCGGTTTGTTGGTTTGATTTTTTTTTATAAAATGTTTTTATATCTCACATTTACAGACGAAATGAAGCAACTTGCTCTCTTTATATTATTATTAATTTGTCCAAAACCATAATACAATTACATAATTACATACATAGTTAGAGATCTAATATTTTATTAGAAATGAGCAGGTATTTTTTTTTCTTGTGTTGTTTTTGTTTTTTATAACTTGTAAGTTGTAACCAATATTTGCATGCCTGTGTTAAAATGTGAAACTATAGTAAATTATGACATCAATGTACCATAAGTATAAATGTACAATCAATGTACCATGTTGGTGGCAAATAAATGATTTCTATTTCTACTTCTATTTCTATTTTAACCGCCTCTGTGGTCTAGTGGTACAACCACCGGTATCAGACCCAGGGGCCACGGATTCGATTCCCAGCGGGGGCACATATTGTATTCGGTTTGGTTGGTGGTAGGACTTGTTGTAGTCCGCCTGGGTAGCTACCACCGTCTTATCTAAGTCTGACGCCATAACAACAATGTTTTCAGCATTGTTGTGTTCCGGCAGTTAAAGATTAGACAGCCAGTTCCTCAGAGATTGAGGATTCCTGGAGAGGTTCGCTTCCATCTTCAGCCTTATCAATACTTAACATCGGGTCTGATGAAGGCTAAAAGTAAAAAAAAATATATAAAAAACTATACTTACCGCTAACTTAGATTTTGAATCCACAGTGAACGAACTCATTTTTAACCGACTTCAAAAAAGGAGGAGGTTATCAATTCGACGGTTTTTTTTTTTTATTTTTTTTATGTATGTTCCACCATAACTTCGCCAGTTGTTAACAGATTTTTATAATTCTTTTTTTATCTGAAAGAAGATGGTTTATGTGTGGTCCCATATAATTTTTACGAAGATCTGGCTAGTAGTTTTTTCATAATCTTGAAAAATATCAATCACCTTTTGGCAAGTAGTCGTTTACCTAGATGACATTGTTGTGTATGGACTGATTTTTAATGTAAGTAACGGCACATGATGTAACTAAAAAATCTGAAATAAAAACATTTTATAAAAAAAATTCAAACCGACTTCAAAAAGTAAAAAATAAAACTTTGGAGTCGGTGCTAGCTAGCTAAGGCCAAAAAAATATATAGTTAATAGAAGTGCAATGTAGAATTATTATAATTTTTAAAATTAATTATTTAAATAAAGCTATTGCTACACATTTACACTACAATTTAGATTTCACGCTAGGACACAAATATATGTTATGTCCATAAACTGTATTATTAAGAAACTTGTCTGTCTGATATCTCGTGTGTGTCAGTATCAAACAATGATTTAACCACCTCTGTGGTCTAGTGATACAACCGCCACCGGTATCATACCCAGGGGTCCCGGGTTCGATTACCAGCGGGGGTACATATTGTATTCGGTTTGGTTGGTGGTAGGACTTGTTGTAGTCCGCCTTGCTAGCTACCACCATCTGATCTAAACCTGAGGACATAACAATAATGTTGACAGCATTGTTGTGTTCCGGCAGTTCGAGATAAGATAGCCAGTTCCTCAGTGTTTGAGGATTTCTGGAGAGGCTCGCGTCTCCCCGTAACTCATAAAAAAATGATGTTTAATAATAGATTTGCTACCTCTATTTTAATTTACGTTGAATCTGTGACGTCACCCATTGACAATTGATAAGTAGAAAAAAAGACACGAAAAGAAAGAGATAGCAAATTGAAACAATTGTACAAGAGCCTACCCAAATTGAAGATAATAAATCATATAACAGCTTCAAGACTAAACTTTCTTAGTATATTATTGAAATCGACGCACTATTCAAATAAATATGTGTTACTGTTATGTTATCATTAATCTTAGAACTATAATTATATTAATTAGCAATACTTTATGATTTTTGTAATTTTTGCATTTTTCAATGCTATTTTTATACTTATGGTAAATCTTAGACGGGAATCGAACCCGCGACCTTTGAAAATCCGGTCCAATGCTATTCAATCAATTGTCCCGGATTTCCAAAGGTCGCGGGTTCGATTCCCGTCTGAGAATTCACTTGTGGCCGAATTAATTTTTTCCAATAATTTTCTATTTAAAAATTTACCATAAGTATAGCAATACTTTGTTCACACGCTTTGGTGATGGTTTTCCAGTTCCTTTATAGTTCTATTCATGAAAGTGACTCCAGTAAGTCTTTGTGAAAATAAATTCTTTAAACTTAATCGGACGCCATAATAGGGTCCTCTACATAGAGCTCGTATGTTATATCTGCTTTAAGTAAACACTTAGAATATCATTGGTCTCTCTTTGCCCCTGGTCTTGATTGGATCAAGAGCAAATTCATTATTAAAAAAAAAAAAACTGGGAGTGCCGGCAGAAGTGAAAACCGCTTAATCGAAAATAACGATCAAAATCCACTATATCTTGGCCAAAACTTCATAAAAAGTTGATGAAAACGGAGACCAACTTGATTTGGTCGCGTCGCCAGGATGTGCGTGCGACTCCTGATATAATTTAAAATAAAATGCATTAACCGCAGCTTGAATTAATTATAAACTGTGTAATGAGTCACTTACTTTACCCCGTCTCTTTTATGTATTTATTTGTATGTATGTATATTTTATATTTATGAGTATGTGTGTATATTTATGTATAGGATAGGTAAATTGTATTATATCTATTTCTGTGTATATGATGTAGATTTTAGTTTCACCATTTTCTTATTAAGTTTTGCATTTAGTCACCCGCTTAATATTAAACATCTCTTACACGTCTCAGGTTGGCTGGAAGAGATCTCTTTTAGAGATAAGTCCACCTTTGTACATATGTCTCAAATTAATTCTGTAAATGTTTTTTCTAGTGCAATAAAGAGTATAATTAATGAGTGATTCAGTGTTCTAAAGTGTGTGGAAGTTGGCCGGCCGGCAGAGTAACCTAGGCCTAGGGTTCCTGTCCATCCGGCATGTGTGAGACAGTGAGTGGCGTTTCCTGAAGTGCAGCTGAAGGCCAGAAGCTGAATCGAATCGCGCTCGGTGAGTCCCCTTCCCTCTCCATAATATCTAAGGTCCACATCATTTTTTTCTGAACCACAAATTCACAAACCGCCCCGCTATTCCGCTATACAGTCCACCTGTTGGTTAACAGAATGGGTTGCTATCTGGATATGAAAGTTGGTAGTAATGGTTGTTATTAAGTATTATACGTAGATCTTTCAAGTGTAAGACTTTATGTAATTTGAAATAGGTCAACAGTATATAGTCTTCCGAATTTTCGATAAAGGTCACGTGTCCTGACGCGAATTTAACATTTTTTACACATCCCAAAAATTTAAAACTCTGACAACGCCGATAGAGAAGATTTCACTTCAAAAAAAATTTTCAAAATGAGAGTACAATATGAGTTTTCTGTTCTTTTCGATAATTAACTAACCTTCAATATTTCCATTGTTATGAAAATAAACAGCTACTACATATATTTTATCAAATGACAACACAGTTGATTTCTTTCTATTAACTACAATAGTTAGAAATAGCAAAGTCTGGCATTTGTTTTTGTTAATGGGAATATTCATTGATATTTTTATTCGAGACCGAAAAGAAAACACAGAATATTTTCGTGTTTAATTGGTTATGTAAAAACGTACTTCAAGAAACTTTAATTGTTTCCATACAAATTCCTAATAAGAAATGTGTTTAACATAATCTCCTCGCCATAAGAACTGACAAGCCTAATTTGGTATTCAAAAAGTTTGTGAAAATAATTGAATATTTATGAAACGCCTCGGAGATGTAATGGCATAATAATTGCTATAACCGCAAAAGACACCGGTTCGATTTTTGTTGAGGTTAATTTTTGAACATTTATGTCGTTTACTTTAATCGTAATAAAATTGTTTTATATTCAGTTAATTAAAGTACTTATTTGAAACTTAACAGTTTTTTTACATTTTTTATTTTATTTTTTATTTGTTCAGGACATGGTTACATACAATTTTATTACATCGAAACTCATTAGCAAAACCACTTGGGTTTGTGTGCCCATGAGAATTCGCAGGATAAGACAATACTGTAAATTATTTATAAATAAAAAAAAAACACAAATCACGAAAGCAGAAACATTAAACTATCGTGCATAAGTAACACTATAAGTAGGTAGGTACTCAGAAAATATTCGACGGTTTATGTTATTAGTTTATTTATAATGTTGATTATTTTTTTGGTACTTTTTTAACTGGGAACTGGCTAAATGACTAATGTTGGTGCAAGCGCCCTGCATCCATTATTAAATTTGACTTAGAGAACGTAGGTAGTTTCGTTTTTGTTAATAAGATAATGCTTTTTAAAATTTGAATTATTTAAGTAAATATTAACTACATCGTTCGGTAGACTATTCCAAATTTTAGGAAGCATATACTAAAGCAGTGACACCAGCAGCAGCAGCGAAGCAGTAAGCGGGAACGGTGGAATTAAACGATGTTCCAACTTCACTTGGGTTTTATTTTCTTTAAATTAAATAAGTTTTATAATTTTACAATGTTGGTTTTAAGAGCTATTCCTAAAACTGACACACTTCTTGATAACTAGTGGACGGTACCGTAGTCAGTAGCAGACCGAATGACGCTCTGCCGACGCAGAGACCCAGCCCAACCACCGGTTGGGGGGTGGGGGTTTATGCGTCGTGTTGAAGTTAGCGCAAACGGTTTGGCGCGAATTGTAACCGGAAGTCTAAGTAGTAAATTTTAATCTTTAAATTAGATTGTAATAATAATACAAATATGACGTTAAAATATATATATATATATAAATCTATGATCAACATTTTTTCAAACTGTGTAGTCACTGAGAAATCTATAATAAATGTTATTAAATCGGACCATAGTGGACAACAAGCCTCTATAGAGCACCATCATTTCTGTCCTAAGCGGAAAATTGTATGCAGGCCAATAACTAAAAAGGGCATAGATGAATTCAGAAACAATGTGATTAATAAAATTAAGTCTTTACCAGTTCCTATTATGGAATCTAATTATCTTTATAATGATTTATTTCATGTGGTTGAACACGAATTTAGTCAAAGTTTAAGCAAAAAGTGATCAATTGTAATTCGGATAGAGTAAAGTTTAGTGATTGGGCCACGCCGGGAATTTACACAAGTAGAAGAAAACTATATGACCTCTATGCGTCAAAGCATACTTCCTGTGACCCAATTTTTATTGGATATGTCAGGAAGTATTCTCAAATGTTTAGAAATGTTTGTGTAGCTGCTAAGGCGATGTTCTTTTCAAATAAAATCAAATTAGCGGATAATAAAATAAAGGCTACTTGGAATATTATTAATCAAACAACTGGTAAAACTAAAAATAATGTCAACCACTTCTGTCTTAAAGTAGGTGATAAATTAATTGAATCTGACGTTGAGGTTGCCCGTGTTTTTGAAGATATCTTCTCTCGGGTACCCTTAGAAACTACCAGTAAATTAAATTCCTGTCCAAACGTTGCTGCTGCCCTCTTGGAGTCGTGTGTTGATAAGTGTAATAAAGTTTTCAATTTTAAGCATATTAATAGTGAAGACATTTTAAAAGCTTTCAAGTCTATAAATATTAAAAAGACTGAAGATCTATGGGGCATATCAACCAACATTATTAAATCAATTATTGATACAATAGCTCAATATTTAGCTTTCATTTTTAATCAATGCATAGATGAAGGTAATTTTCCCGATTTAATGAAATGTAGTAAGCTTATTACTCTTTTTAAATCGGGTGACAAAAGTGACCCCACAAATTTTAGGCCGATATCTATACTACCGGCACTTAGTAAAATTTTTGAAAAAATTATATACTCGCAATTATTAGACTATTTAACAATAAAACAATAAATCAAATCCTTCATAACAATCAGTTCGGCTTTTCTAAAGGTAAAAATACTACTGATGCTTAAACATATTTTTGAGGCTTGGGAGGGCAAGCAAGACGTAATTGGTATATTCCGTGACCTGTCTAAAGCTTTCGATTGCGTTGATCACTTTACACTTTTAAAGAAGCTAGAACATTATGGTGGTGAACATAAATCGGTTAGCCTTTTGCAGTCATACTTGCATAATAGAAATCAAAAAGTAATTGTCAATAATACTGCTTCTACTGGAGCCCCCATTATTATGGGCGTGCCCCAAGGTTCAATATTGGGCCCTTTGCTGTTTTTAATTTATATTAACGATCTCCCTTACCACACGAGTAAATTATGTGAGACAGTACTATTTGCAGATGATTTTAAAATTAATAGAGGAAAAAAAATTTCTGACGAAGTAAATAGTGCTCTCTCTCAAGCCGCACACTGGTTCAACATTAATAATTTGTCTCTTAACCCTACTAAAACCAAGTTTGTTAAATTCTCATTACCTAATGTAGTGCAGGTCGATATGCTTATCAATTTGAATGGGGATGTAGTAAAGTTAGTTGAGAGTACAAAATTTCTTGGTATTACATTGGATTCAAAACTACAATGGGATCCACATATTGAAGCCTTGTCGAGTAGACTTATTTCTGCGGCTTTCGCAAAAAGGAAAATAAGGCTCTTAACTGATATTGAAACGGCAAGACTGGTTTACTTTAGTAATTTTCATAGTGTAATGTCTTATGGCGTGTTGTTGTGGGGCTTAGCAGCTAATATAGAAAATGTTTTTATACTTCAAAAAAGAGCTGTGCGCGCCATTTACAAACTTCGACGTAGAGATTCTCTTAAGGATTTGTTTAAAGAGATTAATATACTAACTTTGGCGGGACAATACATATATGATAATTTAGTATATGTAAGGAAACATCATGATTTATTTATAAAGCATAGCGATGTTCATAATTTTAATACTAGAAACAAGAATAAGCTTGCCGATCCAAAATTTCGGCTTGAAAAATGTAGACGCTCGTTTTTGGGGAAAGGCATAGCCTTTTTTAATAAAGTTCCACAACAAGTTATTGAGCTGCCTTTGCATAAATTTAAAATGTATGTTAAAAAAACGCTCTTAAGCAAAGGTTATTACAAGGTAGATGACTATTTAAAAGACCAAAATGCATGGATGTGATACCAACATTGATCATACTATTGTAAATAGTGTAAGAGGAAAATATTCTAATATGAGAAAATGTTCTTCTTTTATTAAATATATTTCAAGATTGTAAATTTGTGTTTGGCAACAACATGTTCCATTGTAAATGTTGTTGTTTCTGCTAAGGCTGATAAGTTTCTTGCGGCCGTTCTTCTTATCAGTTAAAAGATGTCCTGAATGGCTGGTAGGGAAAAAAATGTTGGACTATTCGAAAGTACTTATCTATAAGTATATTTGAATAAAAATCTTTGACTTCTTTATTTGGATGTTTAAAATATTTTGTGATTATTTCGTTTATCACATAATTTGTTTAAGATTTTCCAAAGTACCTACTTTAGAGTTCCTAAAATTTTTCATTGTTTCTGACTTAATAAATCTATTCCTTACAAAGTTTATATATTTATTTGTTTTATTCCGATAATGTTGTACATTATTCTATTTTCTATATCATTTCGGTGCCTGTTCCATATTTTTACACATTCTTATTATTTATCAACTTACTATTAAATTTACTATTATTTTTAAATTTCACAAGTTTCGTATCCGCATCATCGTATTGGATTCTTTAAAAAAAGTTACTAGTTTACATTCTTTACTTAAGATTTTATTCTTTAATTATAATTGTAAACAAGAGTAACGGGTCTCAACGCGACATTTATTATTAGCACATTTATATGTACTTGACGTTTCGGCTATGTTGCTACAGCCGTGGTCACAAGAGCTGTAACAACACAGCCGAAACGTCAAGCTGTAAGTACTACATATAAATGTGCTACATAATAAATGTCGCGCTGAGCCCCGTTACTCTAATTTACAATTCTTTACTTAAGTTTTTCAATAAAAAAAACTGTATGGCCATTGTTGATACGCCTTAAACAAAATGATAAACATCATTGGTATTATAAGGAAACAAAATATTATATTCTAGCGGCCGCCCGCGGTTTCACCTGCGTGGGTCCCGTTTCCGTGGAGATATCAAAAACTTTTTCTTAGTTGCCTACATCGTTAAAGGAAATTTCAGCTAAATCGGTTCAGCGGTTTTGACAGTGCGTTGCTTGTCAGTCAGTCCTGGTATTGCTTTATTAGTATAGATTTATTAATTTTACTAGAAAAAAAGGACGGAAATTCCGATTCACTGCAATACTAGTACAAAAAAACGATATTTTTATTGCTTTGAATAATTTTGATAGCTCAAAAAAGTACGACAATATAACAGTGTTAATCATATTCACACTACTTTTAATTACATTTTTTATTTGAATTATTGTCATAGGACAGCAAACATCATCACATATTTATGTAGCCATTCCTTTCATCAACGTGACATTTTTGGCATAAAATTCGGAAGTTTTCCTGTTACCCTCCCCAGATACTAAACTCTTCAGAGCTGATGAGATAAGAGTGTTGGTCACGGGCCTTGGGCCCTCGGGACCAACCAGGACAGCTATCAGTCTAAGAGGCAATTTGCGAGACGGATCCGAGAAGGTTTTATTTCACCAAGGGCCTATCCCTAATTGTCATTCAGATATTACGGAACCATTTGCAACTTAAACTTGAAATATAGTGTAGGATACGGCAATGAAACAACGCGGTCGGGAGTTGACTGGTTTATTGAGTAAACTAGTACCTGCACTACAATTACTAAAAAATAACAAAATACCCTCCACATCTCCCCCTTAAGTCTGTAAAACATTTTTATTTTCACCTAATTTATGTAACACTCAATCTAAATATAAAAAATAAAAATTTACTTATGTCTTAAACAAAGTAAAGGAAGAACTTGTTAATATTTATAACAATTCTTGCTTGTATGTAAAAAAAAAAATAGGTTTAGTAAAAAAAAAACATTATATATTATCTTAACTGCTTACCCTACCTTACCCAATATCAATAAAAAAAAAATGTAACGCCATCATAAGCCATTTTAAGCTAACTTATATTTTATATTTTAACTTATAACTTATATTTTTATGTTTGATCCTACTCCATCCTTTACTTTTCTCAGTCCTCGAATTAATGCCCTCTTGGCACGTTCACTGACCTCTAATTTGGTGGCAAGGTCCAAGTCCAAGGTCGGTTTTGGTGAAACGGATGTTCGTGGATCCACTTGTTCCACTTCCGAAATCAGACTTTCTTTGATAGCTGGATTTCCGTCTTCGCTACTATTAATATCAACATTGGAAGTATTGTTTTGTACGGTTTCTGTCTCAAAGTCACTTTCCGAGTCTTTAGATATTGCCAAAGCTGTTGAAAATCTTTTTTTAACAGGCAATAATTGATCAGAGTGTCTGCGGCTTACTGTACCATTATTCAGTTTAACTTTATATGACACTGGCCCTGTTTGGTCAATGATTTGACCTTCCACCCATTTTTTATTATTCCTATTAGAATAATCACGAGCTAATACAGGGGACCCAATATCAAAATTTCTGACCGTACCCCCCGCTGCTTCCATTTGTCTAAATTGTGCTTCGCACACTTTATTCGCGGTGCTAGGACGTAGCACTTCCAAACGGCTGCGCAAACGCCGTCCCAGCAGCGCCACGGCTGGTGCCACCCCCGTGGTGGCATGCTCACAGTTTCGATAACGTAAAAGAAACGTACTTAAACTTGCTGATAAGTCTTTGCCTTCGCATAAAGCCTTCTTTAAAGTTTTTTTAATCATTTTTACCGAATTCTCTGCTGCGCCGTTTCCTTGTGGTCTATATGGTGAAGATGTGGTGTGACGGATTATATTTTTATTACAAAAGTCTTTAAACTCAAGACTTTGGAATGGTGGCCCGTTATCCGTCACTAACTGTAAGGGTAAACCAAATTTTGAAAAAAGATTTCTAAAAAACTTAATGGTTTCGTAAGCTGAAATACTACGTATTTCTTCCGCCTCAATCCACTTAGAATGTGCATCGACAACAATAATATAGTATTTTCCGCCAATTTGGGCAAAATCCGCATGTAGTCGTTGCCAAGGAGCAGCAGGAAACTCCCAACAATGCAGTGAGTGTCGTGGCGGCGCGTCACGCACACTACGACATGACTCACAGTTTTGACAAATCGCTTCAATGTCTTTATCTATTGCCGGCCAATATACATAGTTCCTAGCAATAGATTTCATTTTCACTATTCCTAAATGACCTTCGTGTATCTCTAACAACACTTGATTTTGTAATTTATGAGGTATTACCACCCTATATTTATATAAAATACAACCTTGTACTATATATAATTCCATTCTGCGGACATAGAACGGTTTTTCATCTTCCACTTCACATTTATCTGGCCAGCCAAACATAATATAGCCATAAATGCGACTCAAAATTGTATCACGTCTAGTTTCTAACGCTATATCTTTATAACTGACGGGGAGTGTCTCCTCTGTAAATAACAAGTAATGATAATCCTGGTTATCTCCGTCTTCGCTGCTCTCCAGTAATGCCTGTGCCGGCCCTTGCGAGGCAGACAGGGGTAGCCGCGACAGCGCGTCTGCGTTTACATTGTTCTTGGACGTGACGTACTCAATGTCATAGTCATAAGCCGCCAACTTTACAGCCCAGCGCTGTAACCTACTGGCAGCTGTTTGTGGAATCCCCCCTTTTGGCCCGAAAATATAAATTAATGGTTTGTGATCTGTCTTTAGCGTAAAATTTCTACCAAATAAATATTGATGATGTTTTTGTACACCATAAATAATTGCGAGTGCCTCTTTGTCCAGCTGACTATAATTTTTTTCTGCGTCACTTAGCGTTCTCGACGCACAGCTGACTGGCCGTTCCATGCCGTTCGGATACCTGTGCGCGAGAACCGCGCCTATCCCGTACGCACTGCTATCGACTGACAACACTAAAGGCAGCGACGGATCATAGTGACTTAGAACTTTGTCACTCGCTAATATATTTTTAACAGTTAAAAAAGCCTTTTCGCACTCCGTTTTCCAAAACCACTCTGTATCTTTTTTTAATAATCTGTATAAAGGATGAAGCAAAGTACTTAAATTGGAAACAAATTTTCCGTAATAATTGATTAACCCTAAAAAAGCTTTCAACTGCGTTACATTTATCGGCCTAGGAGCTTCCACTATGGCTTTGACTTTCGACATATCTGGGCGTAAGCCATCCTTATCGATAATAAACCCTAAATAAGACACACTTTTCTGCAAAAATGTACATTTGTTTATTTTTACAGTAAGACCCATATTTGCTAGTCTTTCGATTACAGCTCGCAAGTTCTTTTTATGCATTTCTCTATCCAACCCCGTAACACAAATATCATCTAAGAATACAACAGTATGTGGCAGCCCACGTAGTGTTTCTTCCATGATTTTTTGGAATTTCTCAGGTACGCAACTTAACCCGTAAGGTGTGCGACGGAAAGCAAAAGTCCCAACGTGCGTACTTATCGCTGTACACGCCTGTGAGTCCGGGTGGAGCGGCACCTGCATATAAGCTGTAGTAAGGTCAATTTTTGAAAATTCTTGTCCACCACTTAAAGCAGCAAATAATTCGTCTATCTTAGGCAAAGGGTAATGATCCATTTTTAGTTTAGGATTTATAGTCGACTTATAATCCCCGCAGATTCGAATTTCCCCTGTTTTTTTTATTACCGGCACAATAGGTGTACCGTAATCTGAATTTTCTACTTGATAGATTGAACCCTCAGCCTTTAACCGAGCAAGTTCCTTCTCCACCGCGGCTCGCAGCGCTAGCGGCACGGGCCGCGCCCGCACGTAAACCGGTTCATTATCATTGAGCTGTAATCGAATTTCGCGTTTGCATGTTCCTAGATTATTGGTAAACACAGATGGATAACTTTCTCTTAGCTCATCAATAAACCGTTCGGGCAATTCGGTGTCACGTTCATTGAGCAACATATTGTTTATCATTAACTGATTTATTTTGAAACGTCGAATCCAACATCTACCAATCAAAGGCCGACTGCCATTTTTTATAACATATAACTGCAAATTGGTCTCGTAAGTTCCCTCAATGGTTGCATTCACTAGAATATACCCAATCGGTTCGATTTTTGAGCCCGAGTACGAACACAATCTAATGTTATCTTTAAAAATTTTATACTTTGAAAAAAAATTATGATAACATTCTTCATTTATAGCGGATATTTTACTTCCCGTATCTAATTCACATTTAAGAATATTACCCGCCGAAACCGCTCGTATATTATACATTTCGCTGTCCGAGTCGCTCACTATAAAATTATGACTTTTATATTTTTTGTTGCCCGACACTTTACACATCACTTTTAAATGTCCTTTATTTTGACAAATATCGCACGTATACATTTTAAATCGACACTTATCTGCACGGTGTGGCTTTCCACACCTCCAGCACGGTGTTCCCGCGTAGTGCGCTTGCTGGCCCCCTGCGGCGGGGCGCGGCCCGCGCGCGGCGCGCACGGCGTGCAGGCCCTCGCCCGAGCTCGCGCCCGCGCCCGCGCCGCCACCGCCGCTGCCGCCGGCTCCGTTCGCGCCGCCATCGCCGCCTCCCGAACTGCCGAAGCCTGCGGATGAGCCAGCGCCCCCTATGCTAGCTCGTCCGCTCACTTTTTCTACATGCTTCTCCGCAGCTTCGAGACCCAGAGCTAACTCCACCGCCTTTTGATATGTCAGTTTCTTTTCCGTAAACAACCTTGATTTAATATCGCCACTCGCTAACCCGATCACGAACTGATCTCGCAAGTTTTCTTCCAAATTACTTCCAAAATTACAATTAATAGCCAAATGTTTCAATTGTTGCAGAAATTCTGCCACAGACTCGTTTGCGTTTTGTTTTCGGTCTCGAAACATTTGCCTTTCGGCAATTTCTGAACGATGTGGTTGAACATGATTTTGCACAATTTTTACTAAATCGTCGAACTTTTTATTTTCCGGAATTTCAGGTGCACATAAATCACACATAACATTATAGGTACGTTCACCCACTACCGTTACTAACGTAGCCACTTTAAGCTCCTCTTTTATTTCATTTAGTAGAATATACTGTTTTAAACGGCGCACATATATATCCCACTGTCCCGAAAACAAATCAAACGGTTCGATTTTACCGTAAGGCATTATGTAACACGCAAAGACACTAAAAAAGAAAGGTCCGATTTAAATTCCTCGTCGCCAGTGTAGGATACGGCAATGAAACAACGCGGTCGGGAGTTGACTGGTTTATTGAGTAAACTAGTACCTGCACTACAATTACTAAAAAATAACAAAATACCCTCCACATAGCACACGTTATATTTTTACGAGATTCAGAAGCAATAGATACTCGTAGATTCATGACAATGCGTCTAGAAGAATTTTCATTCTTGTGAATGTGTGTGTCTCTGTGTATGTGTGTGTATGTATGTGTGTAGGTATGTGTGTGTGTATATGTGTGCGTGTGTTTGTGTGTGTGTGAGCACACACCACACTCTCTGTGTGTATTTTAACTGTCAAGCTGCACCACTGATGGTCTGCCAACTTCGTAAGGGATTAATGGCATGTACGTTTATGTACCTATGTATGTTTTTTTATAATTTTGTAGTAGAAACTTTTTCGTACCAAAACTTCCCCAAATCATAGATAGGTTTGTATAACTGTCGTACAAACCAATAATGTATTCAGACTCATCCTACCTAACCTAGGTGATAGACACGCATTTAAAAACGCGATTTTCCTTGCGACCACCCATTAGCCATGGGCCATTTTATGAACGACGGGGAGACTCTTAGCCTTCATCATACCTGATGTTATGTATTGATAAGGCTGAAGATGGAAGCGATCCTCTCCCGGAATCCTATTGAGGATTCCGGGACAGGGTTGCTTCCGACAGTTAGAGATTAGATAAGCAGATCCTCAGTGATTGTCACTGAGGAACTGCTTATCTAATCTCTAACTGCCGGAACCCAACAAAGCTGAAATATTGTTGTTACAGCGTCAGACTTAGCTAAGAAGGTGGTAGCTAGCCAGACGGACTTACAACAAGTCCTACCACCAACCAAACCGAATACAATATGTACACCCGTTGGGAATCGAACGCGGGACCCCTGGGTCTCATACTGATGCTGAAGCTGTTTTTTTAGAAAAACATATAATGTATAATTTATGTATAGTCTCCATACAAGGTTCCTAAGAAATCGCAGTTTAACGCCGCCCCGCGCCGCGCCGTGTCACCTGCATAAGGTGTCTGGCGAACGCCTCAATGTCAAAAGTTACCTGCATAAGGTGACCTGGCGAAGGACTGGCTACCCGATGCCTATGAACCCACAGAATATATAATAACCACCTATTAAGTATAAGTAGTATTCCTTATTAATTAAAATTCTAATAATTTTCAAACTTCAATTCCACTCCAATTCAATATCCTAAACAACTTCCAAAATACCAAAATTGTCTGTCGTTCGATCCGCAAACTGTTTCGTAACAGCCAATTAGTATTTATATACGCTCGAAGAAGCGTGCGATACGAAAAGTCACAATAACATCGTAAACGAGAACGACGGTGCGGTGTAGTCCCCCAGCAGCCATTGGTTGCGGTCCAGTGTCGGACGGCTAGTTCGGTGAGCGATGCAAGCCGAAATATAAGGGCTATAGAGAAAGGAAAGGGGTAGACGGGACATTAAAATAATCTTCTTCTTGGGGGTGTTGATTTTGAGTTTTATTTTTGTGAGGACCCCCGGGCTAGACAAATATTTGTGCATGAACATGTCTATTTATCTATGTCATGATTGATATGTATATTATGTATGTACAAAAAGTATATAAGTTCATTAAATAAATAAATAAATATTTTCATACAATCACACCAATTATCTAGCCCACGTTAAGTATCATGAAAAACTTGTGTTATGGATACTAGTTAACGGATAAACATACTTATATACTTTTTTTTTTGTAAATACATACATAATATAATATTAAACATCCAGACCAAGACAAATAGACATGTTCATGCACACAAATATTTGTCTTGTCCGGGGATCGAACCCGGGACCTCTGGCGCAGAAGGTGGGGTTAGTACCCTTGCGCCAAACAGGTCATCATTGCAGTGAGTGTGCGGCTGACTTGCACAGCCTAATTCCACCTTCTCCCTTCTTCCATCGGACAACCAGACATACAAATATGCGCCACCGCTTTATGGTTGAGATCCCAAAGATTCGCACTAAACGTTTTCCGTCAAGTTTTATCATCCGTACTGCCAGAGAGTGGAATGCTTTACATGAGTCTGTGTTTCCTGATACTTACAATTTGGGGGTCTTCAAGTCGCGTGTAAATAGGTATCTTCTAGGTAAGCGCGTTTCATCCTAGATCGCATCATCACTTACCATCAGGCGAGTTAGCGGTCAAGCGCAAACCTATACATAATAAAAAATAAAAAAAAATATATATGTTTATCCGTTATCTAGTATCCATAACACAAGTTCTTCGTGAAACTTAACGTGGGATTGGTGTGATTGTATGCTTTTTTTTTTTACGATCCTCGCGTTTACAACTGTCAACAGGAAATGCCAATGAGCTGTATCTGCTAATGTAAAAATTAGCACTTTCGCTGGCAATGAACGAGATATAATATAATGTTTATTTTTATTACTTTTATGACATAAAGTACGCTTGCTGAAAATTGATGAAAAGTATCCATTTTTAGGCCATAAATTCTCAAAAATGTAACAAAAACCAACCACGGGTTTATGGGTTACTTGTAGCCAAAGTCAAAGTTAAAACCATTTTTTTAATAAACGAAAACTTTTATTCCATTCTCTTTTCTAAGAATTATTTTAAGCAGAGCCGATCCATTCCGTTCGTAGCTCTTCTCGTTGGCCAGGGAGCGATAGAAGTGGCGTACCTCCTTTATTTATATTTATCGAGTGCTATCGGTCGGCGCCGATTTATCGCGCGATTATGACGCCATCCGCGCACATCACTAGTGGTAGCGTGAATGGCAGCGGAAGTATGGAAAGACGGTCCGACTGATGTGTCGACTTGGTATATTATGTGAAACGGCTGGTGAAACTTTGTAAGCGCGATGTAGGATTCCATACATGTCAATCCCATTCTGGCTTGATGTCTGCGCCATCTATTGTCACGGTAGGTTGGTCTTTCTTACGCCGACGTCAGGTTGCCGCCATAGTAGAAAACGATGTGATGGGACTTGTCCTAATATATATTATTTTTTTGGTCACTGTTTTAAATGTTACCTAACCCAAAGTATGCTCGAGTAGGAGGAGGAGTGGGATAGCTTTTCACTGCAGATAGTAAACATCTATCAATAGACAGGGTATCTATATTTATTAATTTATTTTTACACATACAACAGATTCCGTTAAAAATGAAAAAAACAATATTACATTTAAATTAGGTATAGAACTAGATCATAATCCGAACTTATACATGCCTAGTAGCTTCCAAAAAAAAACATATAAGTATAGAAATTGCCACATAAAATAATGAGAAATGAAATGCTCAATGCATTTCATTTCTCATTAACGAATAGGATCGAATTTAATTAAGCAAAACAGTTAATAATCAAATTTACGATTCAATTAAACAGAGTTAGAAATTAGAAAATAACAATTATATTGAACAGAATTGAAAATAAAATATACGCAAACGCCCGCGTAATTCTCGTTCCCGTGACAAATACAAATACAAATACAAATGACTTTATTTGCAAAACAATATCGGGATAAAAAGTATCCTATGTTCATAACCGGGTGCCTTTTCGGCCGCATAATGTTTTTAGTTATAATGTCGTTTGGCATAACATTTATGGCATATAATCTTATAGTCGTCTCTATTATAAGCATAGTTTTATGAACGCAGAATGGTTTCATGAACATAATTCTTACTGACTCTAATTTCCTTAAACATAATTTCCTAACCATAATATTAAAGGGCATAATCGTTATACGTCTAAAGGGAATTTATCATAAAATTCGAAATGCATAATGAACTTATCCATAACTATATTGTCTGTAACCATCAACAACTCAGAGTCAAAGTTTATATTTAAGTTAGCGTGTTTGGTGGCGAATTAGGTACCGATCCCGATCCCGAGCTGCCGTGGTCACCTTGCCGTGGTACTTGTATGACCAATACTAGAGTGCACTATCATCTCCGCAAGCGATGAATGGCGTGGTTGTATGTATGTATGTATGTTTTATTGGTCATAGTTTCAATTATAATCCCAACCAAGTGGGTTGACTGTGTAGTGTAACTTGAATGTGCTGATTTACAGAAAGGAATAATTTGAAGGTAATGTATTTTACTTGACCTTTCTTCATCTTTAATTCAACTATATTTGACATATATATATTTTACATCCTGGATTAAAACATAGGATAAGTAGGAACATTTTTATCCCGATATTCCTACGAATGATACCGGGAGCGGCTACTAGTAAGGTTTACCAAGTAATTTAATTTTCTTTAAAATAAAATCTTAAATCTTTAGACGCTCTTTGATCTTGAAGTTTACCATTTTATGTACCTAAAGAAAAATCACATAAAACCCTTTAAAATCCACAATCATAGCAGGTCCAGCTTCAAAGGCGCCGTCACTCGATACCAGAAGCCGCTTTGGTTACAACACAAAATAGAAAACTAACCAGAAGGACCACTCCCGCCTTATTTGAGAAACTTGCAAGACTCTACTTTTGATACTGTATTAAGTCTGTAGAATTTTATTGACACTGATCGAAACTTTTTGGGAGTTCCTTATAGGCACAGAATATATATTAGTACCTTACGGTACAGAAATTTCACTCCCGAGTTTGGGTATGATAAACACAAGCGTCTGGTCACCGGACTAGTCTCAATAGGCTGGCCCTTGCAGATTGAAGCGAGACGGCAGACAGTTATTGTACTATGAACGCTATACGCAATGCAAAAGGTTGAAATTAGGTTGATTTCCAGAATAGTAGGTAAATGTATGGAATTCGCTTGTATGGAAGTGAGACAGGCTTGCTATAGGTAACTCATCTTTAACCAACTTCAAAAGAGGGAAGAATTTTGTCACGTAGGATTTTTTCATGTAATATGAATAATACCGGTCAATCATTTTGTCAATCTTGACTAATTACTGGTCGAACCTGCATGAGAATGTAAAGGCCTATAAAGCGGCAATGTTTGCATGCTATGAATTTAAATGGTACTTTGTTCTATATCGTCTCTCTGCTTCGGCTTCCGACGCCACCTTACTTATTTTGGGGTTAAATCCTTTGACAGAATGCGCGTGTCGCGTTCCGGACCGTCGGCAAAACACAAACTCGAGAACGTATCTATTTTAGGCCTGTTTCGACTGCCAGAATTCGTAGAATTTATACAAAGTGTTCATTAATCCTTTGCTGCTCTTGTGGTACCTGGAAGCCTGTTTCCGTACGTATTTTGTGCTGGAGGATCTCATTTAAATGTCAATGTGTTTGTACTAGACTCTGGAGAATACCAACAGCTGGACATATGATCTATCCACTACGATATTAATCAAGCTTCATATAAAGCAGCTTCTAGCAACCAGGTTGTTGTTAAAACAATCAATATCATTATTTCAGTCTAGGCTGTTACAAGCTCTAACGAACGCCAAGGAAGCTACGCCATCGGTTCACAAACTTTGCGGTGGGAGACGTTGTAACGAGAAGAATCGACAAGAATCTCGTCAAAGGCTGTTTTTACTCCCTGTTTTATTTCATGCAGAGTCGTCAAATTGAAAAGTGACCTAAATACATAGTAACGTCACGTTCCATCACAAAAATACGATGGGGTATTTCCCCATTTGGGGTATTGGGGGATCTCCATGCTAATATTGGGCTTTCATCAGACCAACGGTCTACCCACGTAGCGTCATACGGTAGCGCGGCGGCGTTTGATAGTGATCGTATTCGATCACGTTTGTTAAGCAACGCTCGGTCCGGTCAGGTCTCGGATGGGTGACCGTAAAGTGGCATTACAACTGAGCGCTTCCGTGCTCTTTGGAGGGTACCTTAAACCGTCGGTCTCAGCTGTTGTCATCTGATAATAGTCGTTAAGCCAAGTCAGAGGTCTCGATAAAAAGAAGACGATTCCAAACCTTTCCACCCCAACGCTCTTCTTGCAAACGTTCTTCTAGATATCCTTTCAGCCGATAAATATAAAGGGCGATGTAGGTTACTTTGATTCACAGATCTTGCCATTGATTTGATTATGCAGAGAATCACCATTCGTCTCCATTCCTTACTGGGTGACTTTGAGGCCAATATGAGACCTATAGCAATGATAGGTCTTTTTTTATGAACGACGAGGAGACTTTTAGCCTTCATCATATCTGACGGTAAGTATTCATAAGGTTGAAGATGGAAGCGAGCCTATCTTTTCTCTAACTGTCGGAACACAACAATGCTGAAAACATTGTGGTATATATGGCGCCAGACTTAGTTATGATACATACATACAAACGGCACTCAAGTAAATAGCACAAAGGGTTTTTTTTTTTATATCCCGTTACTTTGGGGTTTTAATCAGTCCATGTAAATAAATCTAATGGTTTCTCCACTCCTCTTTACACATTGCCATCTCCTTGATTTCCTGATACGACTCGACACTTTTCGTCTCCTTATCTGATCCATATTGGTTCTTCGAGCCCTCCCCCTCTTCCTCTTGCCTTTCACTTTTCCTTCTCTGATGGAGTATCAGATGTCCAAATATTTTTTAAGCAACGTTCTCCTCTCTCCCATCATACCTCCTTATTGGTATTTTTCTCCGTCCAGCTAATTCTCTCCATCCTACGCCATCACCACATCTCGAAGGCTTCCAGTCCTTCCCGATCACGTTGCGTCATTGTCCACATTTCACAGTCATTCAATACAGATATACGCTTTAATCAGCCGTCTACGAATTTAGCAGTCTATTCGAGCCTTAAAAAGAAACTTTTTGCTATTGAATGGCATTTATAGTTTTTCTTTTAGTTTTCCATACAAACTCTCTTCTTGCAATCTTTTTGCAAGCTACTTTTCAATTATAAATTGCCAAACGGCACTAAAGTACGAGTAAATAGCACAATTCAATGTCAAAGTCAAAGATTTTTATTCAAATATACTTATAGATAAGTACTTTCGAATAGTCCAAAATTTTTTTTCCCTACCAGCCATTCAGGACATCTTTTAACTGATAAGAAGAACGGCCGCAAGAAACTTATCAGCTTTAACAGAAACAACAACATTTACAATGGAACATGTTGTTGCCAAGCACAAATTTACAATTTTGAAATATATTTAATATAAGAGGAAAATTTTCCAATATTCAATTATTAGAATATTTTCCTTTTATCTAATTTATAATAGTTATGTTTTATGTTAGTATCACATCCATGCATTTTGGTCTTTTAAATAATCATCTACCTTGTAATAACCTTTGCTTAAGAGTGACTTTTTAACATATATTTTAAATTTATGCAAAGGCAGCTCTATCAATTGTTGTGGAACTTTATTAAAAAAAGCTATACCTTTCCCCAAAAACGAGCGTCTACATTTTTCAAGTCGAAATTTTGGAACGGCAAGCTTATTCTTATTTCTAGTATTAAAATTATGGACATCGCTATGCTTAATAAACAAATCAAGATGTTTCCTTACATATACTATATTATCATAGATGTATTGTCCCGCCAAAGTTAGTATATTAATCTCTTTAAAGAAATCCTTAAGAGAATCTCTCCGTCGAAGGTTGTAAATGGCGCGCACAGCTCTTTTTTGAAGTATAATAACATTTTCTATATTAGCTGCTGAGCCCCACAACAACAGGCCATAGGACATTACACTATGAAAATAGCTAAAGTAAACTAGTCTTGCCAATAGTGAGTGAAAACATAAAAATAACAAATAACAGACCTAAATTGTAAGCGCTATCGTATTATATATATATATATATATATATATATATATATATATATATATATATATTATAATATATGAGACTTAATATTTTACCTACGACTTAATGTAATATTATAATTAGTATTTTCTTTTTGTGATGGAAATTTTCCTTACTGATATGTTAAGGTCACTTTTCAATTTGACGACTCTGTATGAAATAAAACAGGGAGAAAAAACAGCCCTTGACGAGTTTCTTGCCGATTCTTCTCTTTACAAGGTCTCCCACCGTAGGGTTTGTGAACCGATAGCCTAGCTTCTTTGACGTTCATAAGTGCTTGTAACAGCCTAGAAAGCCTAACAACCGTGCATTTTACAATATTTCGCATATACCTATAATATATTTATAAGCTTCATGCTTATATCAATAAACAAGTTTAACAAACAGAATCCGTGTAATTTCGAAAACATAAGCAGCATAGTTAAATATGAAACTGCAAGCTACAAACGTGTAATTTGGAAGCTAATTATTGTGATTGATTCGATTAAGCTAATTAGCGATAATCGATAACTCGTTCGGATCAAATGGGCGATTGATGTTAATTAAATTGTTTTACGGTCGCGGGTCTCATTGTGGCGCTAAATTACTTGGCAATTAATAATATAGATATATCTATACTCATACAGTAAAGCTGATTGGTTTCTTTGTTTGTATGCATAACCAATGGGAGATCAATCAATCAGTTGAATTAAACCCAATTCTTGAAGATGGTATGTCTCGCACAACCCTTCCAATATAATTACAAAAAAGGTTTTACGGAGTCGCGGACTTTAGTTCTTAAACGCTGGAACAAGTGATATTTAACATTGGCAGTACTTAAAAAACTTTAGTTACAGTCATATGATAATTCTTTGTGACCATGACAATCATAATGGTATTTCTATGACAACTTTTCTAGCCATGAAATGTCTAGACAGACAGCAGTTATAATGTTTTTCACAAAGAAAAACAAGATAATTTCCCTTCAGGGCGACATGAGACAAGTTGCTTTTTTTCTAGTACATTTTCTTGTTTAATATTTATTACATAAAATTAGCATTGTAAAATGCAAAATAAAAAAAATAAAAACCTTCGTTTTTTTAATGTATATAATTTAATCAGAGTTTAAAAGATTTCGCAACGTTACCTGCATTTTTTTTTCATTAAATATTTTTTACATTTATAGCTCTAACCTACGAGGGGAGGTCCAAAAGTGCGCGGAATGGGAGGGGTGGACAAGGAAGGTTCATTTGTCCAGGTTGGTATTGATTGAGCAACTCATCATGAGTATATAATCCAAATTTGAACGTAATCAGATCATAAAATTTTACTTATTTAACGTGCAAGCAAGTCGGTAGGAAAGAAAAACAAATCAAGACAAGTTCTGTGGCGAGATATACTTAGATTGAAGTTACAGTCCGAATTAATATTAAAGATGAGAACTATGTTCACCACCGTAATCCTAGTCGAATAAGGAGTCGATACAGTCGATACCAGCACCACGACCGCCTAACGGTATAGCTTGTGCTAACGCTATAGCCATCAAACTTCAAACTCTCATAAAACCCTTCAACGATAGGGTTTTTGTCTAATTCCTACATCGTCGTCGTCGTCGTCTCAGCCACATGACACCCACTGCTGGGTATAGGCCTCCCTCAAGGATCTCCACGACGATCGGTCCTGCGCTGCCCGCATCCAGCGGCTTCCCGCGACCTTCACCAGATCGTCGGTCCACCTTGTGGGGGGCCTACCCACGGAGCGTCGTCCGGCGTTTAATTCCTACATATTTCTATACATCTATTAAATTAATTTTCACTAATATTATTATTAAATTAAATACCACAAGCTATACCGTTAGGCGGTCGGAGTGCAGATACAGCATTCCGCAGTCCAAGATGACCGAGTTGGATAATAAAGGTGGAAAAATATTTGCGACTGTTTATTTTTGTATATTTTAATCATGGACTATATAGAATGCGGTGTTAATAGAACCGTACAATACCAAGCTTAATTTTAAGTTACATTTGGACACATTTGTAGGAGTACATTAAAGAAAAAAAATTAAAAAAGGTTTGCTCTTTTCGCATGAAAATGTACCTGCGCACAAGAGTCACGTTGCAACAGCGTTTATTCACCGATGAGGCTTCAAACAACTTTAATCAATCTTTTTATAGTTATTTATTTCTATTTATTTTTTATTTCCATACACTTAAATCTATTTTTACAGGTAGAAACCTAATGCAATAGATTAAGCTATATAAATTATAATATAAATTAATTAATGACATTATACACCACAACGATAACATTACAAACAAAGCTGTCTTTGTGAATTCATTCAGAGAACAGTAGAACAAGTCAATTTCGTTTGAAATTTTGTTTAGGGTAGTCAGTGCACGCGTTAGCGGCGCCTTGCCCAGCAGGTTGTTGCGCCCGCGCGGCACGGCCAGCAGCGGCGGCCGACGGCGGCGCCACACGTACCTATTGGAAACAAATAGGCTTATCGAGCCCAGCGCCTGCATATTGCTATTTTTACCCCTAATTAATTTAAAAATGTACGTTACTAGGCACAGCTCTCTTCTCACCCGTAACTCATTATATCCTACCATACCCAATACAAATAAAGTAGGATACATGAGCGGATAGAAAGGATATACACCATATTTCCTAAGATAAATATACCTTACAAATTTATTTTGAATACGCTCCACCATGAGACTATATTTAGCTTCATGTGGAGCCCAAATGACTGCATTGCATTCGAGGTTGCTTCTGACCAATGCATTGTATAGAGCTATGATCGCTCTTACATTCGTAAAGCCATGGGATCGACGGAGTATCAACCCTAAATTTCGATAGGCTTTTTTGCAAACGTTGTAAATGTGATCACGAAACGTCAGGTCAGCTGTGAATTTAACGCCTAGATCCTTTACTTCTACAACTCTTTTTCAAACTATGTCCCAAGCAACAATTTAAAATTAACTGCAATTAAAAAAAAGGGAGCTTGGAAAAAAATAAGGCGACCTCGAGCTGAAGTCTGTAACTTCTACTCAAATTACAAATATTGTTTTTTGGAAATATTTCAGAAGTGTATTTGGGATAATAAAGAAATGTACTTGAAGAAAAAATATATGGTGTATAATTTTAACCGACTTTCCCCCCATTCCGCGGACTTTTAGATCTCCCCTCGTACAGTAAACAAACTTTACATTGCTAGTTAGCTCTAAAATATTAATTAGCAACACGGTTGACTTTAATAATCTGAATAAGTAACACGTTTAAGCACTAAACTTCTCGATTAGTATGACGGTTCTAAGATTTATAATTATCCATTAGAAAACCGCAGGGCTTCAAAGTATCGCAGGCCTACGAATAAAGGCGGATTTATACTCGTCTGACATAGCTAGGCTGCTCGCGAACCGGCGCCAGTACACGTAAATCGTGAAATCCCAAGTTCTGCTTTGTCTTTCACGCCGAAACATGAATACCGCTATATCCTGCGATACGGTTGGTGGTAGAACTTGTTGATAGTCCGCCTGGCTAGCTACCACCATCTTATCTAAGTCTGACGCCATAACAACAGTGTTTTCAGCATTGTTGTGTTCCGGCAGTTAAAGATTAGATAGCCAGTTCCTCGGTGATTGAGGATACCGGGAAAGGCTCGCTTCCATCATCAGCCTAATCAATACTTAACATCAGGTATGATAAAGGCTAAGAGTCTCCTCGTCGTTCATAAAATGGCCCATGGCCGTATATTCTAGGCTTTCATGTAGCGAGTGCGAGAGGCAATACACATGAGTCCCCCTCAGCATCCTTTCAGCACCGCCGACAGCCAACAGCACCCGACAGCGAGGCGAGCAACGCTCGCGAATGGCAACTTTAAAATTTGGCTCGCGCCAGCCACGCCATGTCGATCTTCTTCTTCTTAGTCGGTAGCTCTTGACAGAGCTGTCGTGGTCATGGAGCTAAGCGGGGCTATTTCCTAAAAATTAGCAATTAGCCATGAAATGTCTAGACAGACAGCAGTTATAATGTCTTTCACAAAGAAAAACAAGATAAAAAAACAAGATAAACAATATCGCGCAGATATCGCGCAATCGCTGCGGAACGTCAAAATAATAATGTATACGATTGCTGGCTAATCACTGATGGTTCGTATAACGGCGTCTCGCTCTCCTCTCCTCTCCTACTTAGGAGCGCGAGAGACCTAAGTAGGTGCGAGAGTGAGACGCCGCGTGTTGCAATGACGCTAGCGCCAAAAACAATTTGGTAGCAATAACAGGAACTAAATGAATGCACATTGTAGTTCATCGTTTGTTCGGTAGAGGCCGCACTGTTGATACGTGACGTAAAGCAATTATTGCGCAATTTCTGCCGTCGCATTGCTGTTGCAAAGATAGGTAATAGACCAGCTGTTTGTGGCCCGCCACGCCGCACCGTCTCGCGCCATCTCTCTTTTGTTGAGGCTTTGCGTGCGCACTGGTTCAGCGAAGCATTGGTGGAGGTCCTTATCTGGTCGGTCCAACGCATGGGGGTGCGCCTTCTTAGCCTGGTACCGTTGACCCTACCCTGTACGACAAGTCTGTCCGTGGCATCAGGTTCTTTTCGTGTGACATGACCGTCATGCCATGTTGATACACGCCACTGAATTTACATTAGTGTGTCGTGAAGACGTGACACTTTAATGTTAAACCAAATGTAGTAATTTTATGAAACTGATAAAGTTGTGCTTGTGATTTTGTGATTTTGTGACGCTTTACGTCACAGATCGTCAGACAAGTATAAATCCGGCTTGATGCTTGACGGGTGAACAAGCCAGTTTATTAAAGCAAACTTGTGACTTAACTTACTCTCGTAAATTTAAGTTTAAGTTGAGCAATTGGAGTAATTGCTTGCCGAGTTCCATTGTGTTGAAATAACGTTAGCGTAGTGAATGATTTTTAGAGCATATATCACACTTTACAAGCCTCTGTTTTCTACGTGGTAGCATCCACAGGTATCATTTTGAGTTCATCATCCCGGGTTCGATTCCCAGTGGGGGTACAAATTGTATCCGTTTGGTCGATTTTAGGGATTATTCTAAATCAACTTAAATAACTACCAACAAGTTTTTAGTGTGTGCCGACCGTTAAAGTAGCTAGGTCCTCAGTGGTTGAGGATTCTGGAGAGTGTGAGACTCTCAGCCTTATCATGATTAAGGCTAAGAGTACCCCCGATGCGTGTAAAAAGTTTTATTTTCATATTATATTTTTGAAATATTATAAGAAAGGCAGAAAGAAGTTGTAAAACTCCACAGAAGTCGGATCAAGAGGTCACTGAACTAAAGTATTAGTAAATTGAATAGAATAGAATATAATTTATTTGCATTTGATTTGGGTACACTGGAGGTCTTATAATATTAAAAGTTCTGCCTATTCAACCATTAACAATAGCATGCAAATATTATTTTTAATCAAAATCAACGAAAATCAATAAAAAAGTACCAGTTAGTTTTTTCTTTTAACATTTACATTGCACATGTCAAATACTGTTTTACAATTTACAATTCAGCGATCAAATTATTATCAATGTCAAAACAATTGAATAAAATACAAATAAGATTAAATCAAATGTCAATAAGAATCATAATAATAATCTATCACAACACGAACATTCAGCGGTCAAATAATTATCAGTGTAAAAACAATTGAATAAAATATAATATAAATCAGAATAATAATTTATGACAGCACAAACGTAAACAACAAAAAGTAAACAGTGACTATTATTGATGAGCATTATGCTTTAACTAGATAAATATTAATTAGTGCTGTAAAACATTTTATCGGATAGCCATCTGTACATAGCAGTCTTAAACTTTTGCCCTTACGCGTTTTTTTGAGCAATGAAGGTTTTATTTATATCACTACTATTGCCCCATATGATCAGTCCATACCTAAGAACTGATTCCACGTAAGCAAAGTAGGCTGTAAGAGCGGTAGGTACTTCTTGTTGCTATTTTGGTCAGTTTATAAAGAGCGAACGTAAATCTATTGATTTTATTGCACACAACTTCCACTTGCCTTTTCCAATCAAATTTTTGGTCAATTTCTATACCAAGGAATTTAGTTTTATTTGCATTATTAATCATTTGTCCATTATATTTAATATTTAGAGACTGTCCATTTTTAGAAGTATTAAAATTTATAAAACTAGTTTTGTTAATATTTATTACCAAATTATTGTTTTCAAGACAATTTATAATTGATATAATAGTATTATAAATTTCAGTTTTATGGTCTTCCAGTGTCAATTTACCGTCTGTTGTTACTATCACTGATATGTCATCGGCAAACAGGATGCATCGATGGTTAGTTACGTTTGGTAAATTGTTGATATAAACCAAGAATAAAAGTGGGCCCAACACACTTCCTTGCGGAACCCCAAATCTGTTCTCTTTGAAATCGGATCGATACGTTTGTGCTACATTATCGAAGTCTAATTTTGTGATTTCAACTGATTGCTTTCTGTTCCGTAAGTAAGTTTGAATCCATTTCAACGCAACTCCCCTTATTCCACAATGTTCTAATTTATCTAATAGTTGATCATGACAAACAAAATCGAATCCTTTCGACATATCAAAGAAGAGGGCAGTTGTATATTTATTATTATTCAGAGCTAGCATGCTCTCATTTACCAAATCAAAAACCGCATGTGTGGTTGATTTCTTTCTTTGGAAGCCGTATTGGTTTTGTTTTAATATATCATACTTGTCAAAGAAACAAGTAAGCTTAGCATGCATAACTTTCTCATAAATCTTTGAAAAAATGGGTGAAAGCGTTATTGGTCGGTAGTTATAAATTTTTTATTTATCGTCCCTTTTAAACAATGGTTTGACTATTGACAATTTAAGCTTATCGGGGAAGACACCAGAGACCATTGAAAGGTAAATCAAATACGCTAAAACATGACTTATTTCCTCGTTACATGCTTTTATAACTTTTGTGCATATATTATCATAGCCTTCTGCATTGGTGTTGTTTAAAGAGTCAATAATTTTTTTCACATAAGGTAAATAGACTTGTACAGAATGTCATTTGAGGATTTATCAAAATTATCATTATTATAATTATTATCATTGATTTTATTTGTAAGTCCAATAAAGTAATTATTAAATGTCAACGCAATTTCGTTAGGATTCTCAATAACATTATTTTGATATTCAATTGAACTTATATAACAATTATGTTGTGAACTGCTGTTTATTTCATATTGTATTACTCTCCATGTAGCTTTGCAAGTATTTTTACTACGAAGTACATATTTATCATTGCTTTGTTTTTTAGCTCGTAGTATAGTTTTTTTTAACAATTTTGAATACGTCTGGTATTTATGCTTAGCATTTATACTTCGTTTTTTGTAGTAATTTTGGAGTAGTATACTATTACTAACACAGCTTTTCCTAATACCTTTTGTTATCCATTTTAATTTAGGTTGGGTGTTAAGTCTAACTTTACAAACGGGTAAGCAAAGTTTGTAGAGTAGGCAAAACCAGTCATAGAATATATTAAATGAATCATTAGGATTTGTATCACTGTATACGTCTGAAAATGGGAGCTTTACCAAATATGCTTTAAACTTTTCGATATTTTTAGTAGAGTGGCATCTTTTGTAATTATATATCACTTTTGAATTAATGGGCTTCTTTTTCAATTTAAAAACAAGTACCTACCTGAGCTGTGTCATGATCAGACAAGCAAAGCAGAAGAGTTGAGCCAATTGCACCTTTTATATTACTTAATATATGGTCAATACAAGACGAACCCCTAGTGGGTTTTGTTATGTGCTGCGTTAAATTATATTTTTTTAATAAGTCTGTAAGATTTCTATTCACATAATTATTTAGCAATGTGTTAATATTTATGTCACCTACAATAACTATTTTATACTTCGAATATTTATGCATATACTTATTTAATAAAAGTTCAAGTTTAAAAAAAAATACTCATAATGTCTTTTTTTTGTAGCCGTTGAGGCACTATAAACACACAAAATTATTATGTTATACATCGAAACTACTATAGAGCAACCTTCAAAATTAAAATTGGCCGTTATATTATCACATAAACTAATTTTGTTATAAGTAATTCCTATAGCTTTACTAACCTCATAAATTACAATAAAACATTCCCTGAACATCGTGACAGGCTCACCGCTCGTTCTAATACCTATAAAAAGGTTCCGTCTCCTATAGGAAACTGTCGGGCCATATAATTTGTTCGGAGCTTATCCCGCCTCCCATTCTGCCAAAGTAATAAAACATCAAGTAATGGTCTTGCACTGTTTTGATAAAAGCTAATTTGGTTATTTATTTTATTTATTTATTTGATTAAAAAATCACTTATGTCACATACTTTTTCCTCGAAAAACCATTTCCATGGTTAGTCTGCGAGTGAATAGTTCACTAACATCAAAATTAACATCAAGGTATTAAGTACAATATTAATATATATATATACATAACATACATACAAAGTAATACTATTCAATATTGTCCAGATAATGTTTTTCATGATAATGTGTCCAGATAAGGTTGTTGGTAGGACTTGTTGTAAGTCTGCCTAGCTAGCTAACATCTTATCTAAGTCTGCCTTTATAACAACAATTAGCCTTTTCAATACATAATATGAAGGCTAAGAGTCTCCCCGTCGTTCATAAAAAAAACGAATTATTGCAGCCGCGCGGACCACGCGGTACGCTTACACGCGATAAACTGCCCACCAACATAGGGAAGTCATTATCTCACGCTTACTGCGGGCCTACCATCAAAGAAACCATCATATCATAAGAACGTTTTGTTTGCGTTTTTTTTTAATTTAAGTTGTCACATTTTGAACTTCAGACTAAAAACAAGCTTACTTTAAGAGATTCGTAGGACGAAATAGCATGGTAAGATTGAAACAATTCTGCGCTATGAAATGGGGGTATATAAAACTTTCACAGCATGCGCTCGTCACCTCGGCACATTCGAGATTTAGACTCTTGCTGAGATCTTGCTGAACCGAGGCCGGTAGGGTATGACTCACGAATCGACATTTAGCAGGAATATACTGTGTATGTTTCATACTGTGATTCTGCCAGTTTAAAGGTCTCGAGTGAGGGCTTAGCTATACGTACTTATGTTATGAATGCTATTCAAATATCAAGGCTTTACATTGATCAAGTTCTGGCTAAACTGGTGTGGAGAAGATGATGCTGAAAGGAGTTCTAAGCAGGAGAGTCGCGAACTTATATTGTAGATTGACCACCCTACAAATAGAACTTTACGGAAGAACAGTTAAAAAAACATACCTAAGAATCAATAAAGTAAATAAGTCGATTTAGACACGATGATCTTCCTTTCAAACTAGATAGGCCCACTTGACTTTGAATGTACCTAACTCTGAGTTAAATGTGTTAACCTAGCTTGTAGTAAGTATACATGTTTTGGCTGCCAGAGAAAATGTAAAATGATATTGAAAGCGACCTTCATCATGTTTTTACAGTACGGACAGAGATAATTAATAAGGAAATTAGGCTCACTTGCGCCAAGCCGGGTTAACATTTAACTCAGGGTTAGTGCATACAAAAGTAGCGATAACTCTGGGTTAAATGTGCTAACCCGTCTTGGCAGAAGTAAGCCTTAATGTTTTAAAAGTTGGTGAACGATTTAGGTGTCTATGGGCTGATAGGTATGATTACGTCTCGGTAGCTCAGTGGTTAAAGCATTGGACCGGATTTCCAAAGGTCGTGGGTTAGAGTCTCATCTGAGAATTCACTTGTGACCGATTTCTCTTTTTCACATTTTTGAAGTGAAAACTTCTTTAGCGGCGTTGAGCACTTTTTCTGTAATGGGTATAAAATCTTAAACTCGCGTCAGGACACGTGACCTGATCGAAAAAGCGTAGGACGGATGGAGAATGTTGAGGTGACAGGTTGACTATGGTCTCGGTTGCTTAGCGACAGACTGTTGATAATGTCTTTTACTTGTCTCTTGTTTTATTGTCAATATATATTTTTCGATTCTCTATAATAACTAATGTTTTCTTATATCTTATTACCTAACTTAACGTTCACTTTAAATATGGTTTGTCATGTTTGTGTACGATAGCGCAATAAATGAATATTGTATTCTACCACATAAATGATAGTACTTTTATACTGATAAAGCAATTGGTGCAAAATTATTCCCTAACCATTCCAAAATATCAAACATGCTCAACGTTAATAATCAAGTTTTCACTTCTGCCGGCACTCCCGGAGTGCAACCCGTCTTTTTTTTCTACTTAAAATTTATCATAGGTATTATTATTACATATCCAAGTGTTCATTCTAATTTTTTACAAATCTAATTCGCTCTACGCTTTCTTCGCTTACCCCCACTCCAATTTCATAACACCTATAATTATTACAAGGTGTTGTTCCAAATTCGATGCGTCAACAAGATTCGAAAGCGGTCAAGAGTCAATCGAAAGAGCTTCGCAAATTTTTGACTGTGGAGGGCTCTCGGAAACTCCTGATTAAAGGTGTTCGTAATGTAATTATGTCCCTTCGTTCTGGAGAGGGTACCTTTTGTCTAACTTTCGCGGGGTTGAGCAATTGGTGTTTCCGAGTGTTGGTTGAGGGTACACTTGAGGGAAATGTGTATTTTCTTGTAATATTTTTGTAATTTTAAGGACTTTTAAAGTGCTGAACGTAATACATATTGAACAAGAAAATATACTAGAAAAAAGCAACTAGTCTCATGTCGCTCTGACGGGATGACACTAGTTGCATTTTTCTAGTATATTTTCTTGTTTAATATGTATCACATAGAAATAGCATTGTAAAAATGCAAAATTATAAAGTTATAATGCTGAACGTAATTTTTGGAGAGAAAGTATCCTCATTCTTTAGTTACATGAATTTGTTAACCCTCAAAATGGTATTTTTGAAGAAAAAACAGTTAAGTACGTCTGCGTACGTCTTTAGTGCATCTGCGAAATGTTACGTTATCACGTTATCAGTCTTCTAAAAAAATTTAAAGTTTGAAACATAAGTAATAATTTTGCTTTTGCGTCTAGTAGCGTCTACTAGACGCAAAGTTAAACATTTTTGTATAAAAACTGTGTGCAATAGGTTCATTGACCGATGAATGATGGAACGGCTGGCGTTCTAGAAGGTCGGACTATAGATATCGCCGTAACGTCGGTCGGCATCTAACGAACGTGCAACTAAACTCGCGCAGGACCTTTACAGTCGTCTCACTGTTATTAGGGTGCGGTTACATTAGCATGCTGGTAAATTAATAAATAAAATATAAATTAATGAAATGGATTTTTTTGCTCTTAAATGATGAAATGATATCGTATATAAAAAATATCACTTAAATAAAAAACGAAGCACAACGTTTTTAGGAAATATTGGATAAGAGAAAAAAATACGGTAACAGTAAGTGTGTAAAGCTTCTAATAATATTTATCAAAATTACTTAAGTGACGGTATAAGCAGACCGATCGATGGGAGAAATGACTTCTTACTTTTGAATTGATACCATACAATCAGTGAAATTTATAACTAGGACAAAGTGTTTACCTACTAAAGACCTCAAGTTGCAAAGTACAGTCGGTGTCAGTATATTTATTTCTTCCCTCTCAATGCGACCGCACCCTAATCAACCGGACGTCGTCTCGCGGGAGCGCTCGCTTCGCTCCCGAATTTACGACGCCCGTAGACGTCCAGATGGACCTAACTATTTTGTTTTTTGTTGTACTTTTAATTTGGGATGCGGTTGCTGATCTCGAGAGTACTTATTAGAATAACAAGGCTTGAGATCTCTTGGTAGCAGTATAATGAATGATGCTATTTTCTGTGTGTTTGTTCATTTATTAGATCTCAGTATAAGCAAAGTTTTAAATTCTTAAAATTAAGACCAGTAATTCATGTTTTAAAAAGTAACATTCAAAGATTACCTATGAAACTTAGTTTTATCGGTCTAACGGTTGCCAATAAAAAATGCTGAAAATTATCATTGCAATATTTTTTTTAACGTGCCGTTTGTATATAGGAAGGGAATAGAAAAGAACTCCCTTTGCAAAACTACGCTCTAATATAATGAGAACTTTAAGACAAAGCTGTGGTTCCGTCTTCACGATTCGACGAACCCTTTTACCCGTTTATTAAGTTTATGTAAGTTGGTAGATATTTGGGTTACTCACTTTTTCTTATAATTTTTATCACGAAATTATTATTTACTCTGGTATACTTTTACATGAAAATGTAATGCTCATCTTTAATCATAATTTTCGTTATAATTTGGAAAGAGATATAATGACTGCTAATTCAGCAGGGACAGCTAATTACGTCTTCCAAAGCATGGAGAAGTTAGTGGTACTAAATTTTTGTCATAAATCCCTTTACCGAATTTAATTAACCCCCTAAACGCGCTAACCATAGCGCGATAGAGCCACTCGATTATAAACCAGACCACACGCCACCGTCTGATGATGTCCGCAGCGATACAAATGTGTAACATCTCGCACGTAATCAAGGGCTTCCTCGGGCGGGTCAGTTACGGATAGGCCTCTAAGACGGACCCGGCCGGGCCCAAACGACACATTACCGACTAGCCGCAATGGGTACGCGTCGCAGGGCAAACGGGAAACCTGACTGTATGCGAAAATACTGGAAAAACTGTACAAAAAATGCTTAGAATGCTTAAAATAATTGCTATGGTTGGTCTGTCAGTTTTCACAATGTAAAATTTATCAATTAAACTAAAATCAGCATAAGCAGCATCTTCATCCAGGAGCACGTGGCGCAGTGGTTCGTGCGCTCGGTCTGCGATTGTTAAGGTTAAGCAATTTTCGCAACGGTTCATCACGGTATGGGTGACCAATAATTTACTATCTCGAGCTCCTCCGTGCTTCGGAAGGCACGTTATGCTGTTGATCTCGACTGCATTTGCAGTCGTTAAAAGCCACCAATCCGCTTTGGACCCGCGTGGTGGGTCATGGCACATTCTCCTTATCTATCTATAAGTAAGGCCAGTGCCCCAGCCGTGGGGACATTAAAAATGGCTGATGACGTCGAAAATCAGCATTAGTGTCACGTTTTACATGTAAAAGAAAGCCCTTGCTGGGTGTCATAATGTACAAAAAAATAGTACCAGCACCAGCTCGGTGCTGGTATTGCACGGTTTAATAACTCCTGAGGATGCTCCTTGTGTGGGCGAAACACGGGTAGAGTAGTCGGCGAAGGTGCAAAGTGTGCATCTTGCATGTAAGTTTTCTTGCGGAATTAAGCTACATAATTTTCTTTTTCTACCATGATATGTATTTCCGCCAAGTAACGCCTGATTCTATCAAATACGTACAAAAAAAAATTACCTACTATCTTTTCACCATGAGTTTATGTAATAAAGTGAATATCATCACGAATCACGAGCCACATTTAGTAGAAATTTAGTTCTTCATCTCATTTTGCACAATATCTGATTTACCTCATCAACCGCTGCATGGATCCCTTTCGCCGTTCCCATTGTCCGCTCGCCTAATGACGTCATTCCGCGTCGGCCCAGGGCCCTATTAAGGGCATCACTTGGAATAACTAATTACGAACTCCTGCGCGGCCAAGACGCGATAAAACTAAATGTGCGCGTTAGCGCTTAACTGGGATCGGTATTGGCCCCAAAAGTCGTCGGGCTATGCCGTCGCGCGCTTTGGGGGGTTAAAGTTGACGAAATATTGCATTGGATGATTTTAGTTCTCTTGACTATTCTTGTTTAGTGTCCAACTTGCTAATCATGGTTGTTCTAATCATATGCTTAATCGGCGAAGACTTAAAGTAGAAGAACATAGGATTGTTATTACCCTTCATTGCCGTAAGAGATAATCGATTGAAAAGTTTTTGTTTAAATATTTAACAACAATAATAATTGTTTAGTATGCTCTACAGTAGACAAATAATTTATTAAAAAAACTAAAATTTAAAATTTCGTTAAAATCCATTCACTATTATAAATTTAAACATGAATGTAAATAATAAATCCAATTATTCGCGTTAGGTACTATAACTGCAAAACTATAGTTCATTCAAAGTCAAAGTCAAAGTCAAAGATTTTTATTCAAATAGACTTATAGATAAGTACTTTCGAATAGTCCAAAATTTTTTTTCCCTACCAGCCATTCAGGACATCTTTTAACTGATAAGAAGAACGGCCGCAAGAAACTTATCAGCTTTAACAGAAACAACAACATTTACAATGGAACATGTTGTTGCCAAGCACAATTTTACAATTTTGAAATTTATTTAATAAAAGAAGAAAATGACATTTAATGACAGCCCCGGGCGGATAATCCAGTCGGAGGTTTTTAAATTATTTTATCCTTTTTCAATCATGTTTTATCCGTCGTGGGTTTAAAAAAAATGCTTTTTATTTCAAACTTTTTAGCAAGCATAGATATTATGTACATTGTATGTACTACTTACATAAAACCCATTACTGAAAACCGCATCAAAATCGGATTAGTAGTTTTGGTTTTTCTCAAACAAATGTTTGTTGCAGCACCCCCTGGTGTCTTGTTACCGAAAAACTTACCGAAAAACTATCAGCTCAGCCCCCTCCTCCGGATACTGCGAAACACCTTTTCCTCGAGGTATTACTTTCCCATACCAAAGTTCTTCTAGGAGTTTTCTACAGTCCATCCCTAAGAATTAATTACTTCTCTTCCTTCGAGAAACTCCTAGAGGATCTTACACCGTCTTACAGCCATACTATTATCATCGGTGACTTCAACACATGTCTACTCAAAAACAATTTTCGTTCTAACAGCTTAAAATCGCTCGTGGATTCCTGTAACTTAAACATTCTCCCCCTCAATGCGACTCACTACTTTCCCAATTGCACCCCATCGCTTCTCGATTTGATTATTGTCTCCTCCCCTAATAATGTTGCCAAGCATGGTCAGTTATCTGCAGATGCTTTCTCCTACCATGATTTGATATATCTCTCCTATAAAATCCGTCCTCCTAAGGCTAAGCCTACCATTCTTCTGCGACGTAATTTTGGTGGTATGAATTTGGATAATCTCCGTGCAGACGCTCAAAAGATAGATTGGAGTGTTATTGAAAACGCACCATCTGTTGACCAACAAGTCAGTTTATTCAATGATCTGCTAATTCAATTGTATGACGTTCATGCTCCTCTTCGGCCGGTCAAATTGAAACATGTACCAGCACCGTGGCTAACTGAGGACATCCAATCATTAAGGGATAGGAAGAATCATGCTAAGGCCAAATATAAGTGTAACCCTTCTGATTACAATCGTGACAAATATCATCTCATCAGGAATCGCTGCAATACGGTGTGTAGGGATGCACAGATGCGCCATATTCATAAAACTGTTGAAAGCGGTGATCCGGTCAAAGTCTGGAAGTTTCTAAAAACGTTGGGTATCGGCAAATCACGTGACAATAATATCCCAAAAGACTTAAATATCGATCAGTTAAACAATCACTTCTCTAAATCAACTTCTCTTGACAATAAAGTCAAAGAAAAAACTTTGCTACATCTTAATTCTCAGCCGAAACCCGACTACGCTCCTTTTGTTTTTAGTCAATTTTCTGATTGTGACGTTGAGAGGAACATTCGTGCTATTGACTCTGCAGCGGTGGGTAGTGACAGCATCAGTCGTAATATGATAATTCCCTTGTTAGACATCCTAACCCCCGTCATCACATTAATACTTAACAGGTCCATCTCCTCAGGAAACTTCCCTCACATATGGAAAGAAGCTCAAATTATCCCTCTTCCGAAAAAGTCCAATCCTTCATCTACTTCCGACTTCCGACCTATTTCCATACTTCCTTTCCTGTCAAAAGTACTAGAGCGCCTAATCCATAGCCAGCTAAGTGATTTTCTCAACGCGAATCACTTGCTTAACCCGTTCTAATCCGGTTTCCGTCCTGGTCATAGTACGGCTTCTGCGTTAGTCAAAATTACTGATGACATACGCGCTGGTTTAGAAGAGAAAAAACTCACAGTGCTGACATTGTTGGATTTCAGCAATGCGTTTAACAATGTTGATTTTGACATATTGTTGGGCATGTTGTGTTCCTTAAACGTATCTCCAACAGTTATTGACTGGTTTCGTAGTTATCTACACGGGCGTCTGCGACGAGTACATATAGGTGATACCTTTTCATCGTGGTGTTCTACTTCTGCCGGCGTGCCCCAAGGCGGTGTGCTTTCTCCTCTATTATTTGCAATCTTCATTAATACTATCTCCTGTGATCTTTCTTCTTCCTACCATCTGTATGCAGACGATCTCCAAATATACGTCCAGGAACGCATTGAGAACTTGTGTGATGCTATAACAATTATAAACGAAGATTTGGCCCGTATTTTAAACTGGAGTAACACGTACGGTATTTTTATATAAATTGCTTAATGGTCATCTAGATAGTTCGGATTTATTGCAGCGAGTAAATTTCAATGTACCATATAAACTGGCTCGTCTATCGAGGTACTTACCATTTAAAGCGAGAAGCTCAAAGACCAAGCTTGGTCATTTTTCTTCTATTAACAGAATACAATCACAAAATAGTCGCTTGTCACGCTTGTCTATAACAGCCCCAGTTAATATTGACATGTCCTTTTCACCACGCAAGTTTAAATCATTGTTGTTAGATATAATAGTGCCGAAATCGTAGGTCGTTGTGTAGGAATCGTAGGTATGAACGCATCTCTTGTATAATTATTATTATTTTTTTATTTTTGATAATTTTTAAATAGGAAAGTGTTTAAATTAAGTTGTTTTTTGTCTGCTTTCTAATAGTAAAAATTGGCGCATGTTGTGGCAGCCTTTAAGTATGACAACGATTTGAAATGCTTATAGAATGTGCATTATTGTAAATGTGAATATCGTTTGTTATGTTGGTTGTCCTTAAATAAATAAATAAAATAAATAAAAATACGGTCTTAAAGTTAACCCTAACAAAACGCAGTGCATTATCATAGGTAGTCCTTATTTTATGTCTAGGGTTGACTCCACTCAGTTGCCTTCAATCGTTTTTGATGGAACTCCTGTACCTTTTGCTGAGAAGGTAAGAAATTTGGGCATTTTGCTCGATAATACATTGTCTTGGTGTCCTCAAGTAGCAGAGGTCAGTAGGCGTACGTTTGCTGCGGCGGGGTCTCTGCGGCGTTTACGTAATTTTCTACCAACAGCCACCAAAATTACACTTGCACAATCTCTTCTCTTACCTCTACTTGACTATGCAGATACATGTTATCCCGATCTTACTTCTGAACTTCTCAATAAACTAGAGCGGCTGCAAAATTTTTCCATACGGTTCATATTTGGTTTACGCAAATATGACCATGTCTCTCAATACCGCCAACAACTTAAGTGGCTTCCTATACGACGTCGCAGAGACATGCACATCCTCTCTCTTCTCTATACTGTGCTGTTCAATCCCAAGACTCCTTTATACCTAAAAGAACGCTTCACATTCCTTTATTCCACTCACAATCTCCCTCTCCGCTCCTCTGATAGTCTCCGTCTTTATATCCCCCCTACCTCAACCAAATTTTACGGTCATTCCTTTACCTTTAAATCTATTCTGTTATGGAACTCCTTGCCTGAAACAATCAGACGTGCACAAACCTTAAACTCCTTCAAGTCCCAGGTTAAGGAGTTCTTTCTTTATAACCCATGAGTCCTACCCTTAGAAGGTCATGATTGTATTTTTCATATTTTTTTTTATTTTATTATTTCTTTTTATTTAGTTTTCTCGCATTACATCAACTTTGCTTAAGCTGTATAAATTATATTTATTTTATGTATTTTTATTACGTTTTTTCTGTTGTGTTTATTACCCATATTGTGTATGTTTATCTTTTTTATTATTGTTTTTATTGTAGTTCAATAATCTACTTCCTTTATTATTTTAATTTCTTTTTATTTATTTATTTTTTGCGCACAATCTGCCCTATTTGACTCATCGACCAGTCTCAACAAGAAAAGGGTTGTCTGGAAGAGATCGCTGCTAAGCGATAAGGCCGCCCCTTTGTACAACTTATCGTATTATTGTTTCCATGTATGTTTCTGTTCTGTGTGTGCAAATAAAGTGTTATCTAATCTAATCTAATCTAACTTATCTAAGAACATTCACCAATCAAACCCAAATCTATTACTGAAAACTGCATCAAAATCGGACTAGTAGATTTGGAGATAAATGGCAACATTTGTTTGCACAATAAATGTTTACTGCAGCGCCCCCTAGTGAGTTGTCACCCTATCACCTATTTAAAAACATGTACCATTCGAACGTACCCATCACCGAAAACCGCATCAAAATCGGATTAGTATTTATGGAGATAAATGGCAACACTGGTTTTCACAAACAAACTTCCTTTCACCCCAACCGCATATACTGTCTCCGTACCGTCGTGGCTAAAAATGGTTTATTCTTTTTTTTAAGAGCAAACTTATTGCAAGGAATGCATCAAAAACAACTTGCAACGATAACACTTGGAAATCTAAACTATTACCGTTTATTTACCGTCGGCTTCACTCGTGATTGGTCCAAAGAGTGACAGTCATTGACACGAGAGCGCGTGAAGGCGCGTAAACAGCCGACGCAAATATTTGCATGTGCAATTGGTCGCTTGCGCCGACGGACGATGACGGCGGGAGTCGCGGTGAATTAAAGGCGACGCGTGAATAAGCAGACCTATAGACGAAAACAGTGCTTCAAACTGTATGAGAAATTGGTGTGTCGAACGTAAAAATGTAAATGTATCTTTCTTTTGTATTGTTTTTTGTCGGTGAGTTTAATAAATCATTCCTCTGACTAAAGTTAGAAAGTACCATTTGCAATTTCCTTCAAGAAAAGTTATTACCTACTAACTAATAGCTAAAATATTAAAGACTTTAAAACATAAGAGACTGCGACAAGGCAGTTTTCCATACAAACGGTACTTATACCAAAATAATTTAAATTTTGAGCATGATAGACTGTACTCTTGATGTTAGTCGGATTAAGACAGTATTTATCTTGGTCTCTATTAAATCACTTTCGGACTGTGATAATGTATAGTTTTCAGAAGCGCAGAGTCTGTGGAAACAACCCACTGAGCCAAAAACTGGACATTGGCGAAATCCAAAAGGGCACCGCCACTACACAAAAAGAAGAATGTACAGTTTTTGTGTATATGACTTTGTTTTATGTAGATTATTTGATTTGATTTTATATTTTTAATTATATTTTTGACATTTGCATGCCGATTTGGCGAGACATGAATGGACATTTTATAAATATCTAAGATCTGTATTGTATTTTTACCATGTTTCTATTAAATAAATAAATTGATTGATTGATTGACGTCACGAGCAAGATTTAACTTAGGTCGGACAGAACTTGAACGACGACATTGAATATATTTTTAACTTTTAAGCCTTAAAAATACTCTGTAAAATTTATACATTTTTATTTAAAATGTAAAATCAACCATTGACAGCAAAAATGTGTTGTCTTCTTTTTTATTTATTTGCGTTGCTGAAACGGTTATGTAGTTGTCGTCAGCGACACACCTAATAAAATGAGATGGTGGCAAGCCTTTGTAGCTAACTGAAAATGAAAATGTTTAGTACAGAAAAAGGCTTATAAACTTAAAGTATAATTATAAACTTTTATAATTTCAATTATAGTTTAGTATAAAACTAATAGTATAATAAAAAAAAATTGTTCTTCTATCTCAGCAATACTAGACATTTTATACGGGTATTTTTGTTTATGCAAAAGATAACCACTTGCATCATAACAAGCCAATGTAATAGCAACCTCTCGCCAACATCGTCCTTTCCCGTATTTAATTATCGTCCCGTAATAACTACCGTTGTAAACAAAACGGTGACATTTCTCACACAAACATCGCTTATTTTTAGTAAAAGGACACTTCACTCGCTGATCCGAACAGAGTCACAACGGTATTCATTTCATGGTTACCGCCATCGTTAAATTATAATTAGGCAGATAAACTTACGGTTAGATATCGGTTAATAAAGCTCATTATTGTTTCTCGGTAAAAGAAATTTAGGTCATGTTTTTCGAAACGAACTTACGATTCTTTTTTCACACGATGGGATTGACGCCATAATGTTTAGAGCATTGTTGTATAAGATAGCCAGTTCCTCAGTGGTTGAGGATTCTGGGAGAGGCTCGATTCAGCCTTACCAATACTTATCAGCAGGTCTGTTGAAGGCTAAGAGCCGTTGTCCATAAAAAAGTCACACACTAAGTTGAGATATGCTAAAAAAATTCATGTGCTTTTGTCAAACAAAATAACTTATACAAGTGAAAAAAACTAGTTCACCTACCTGCAGTGTGTGTGATAAAATAGAAGATGTACAACACATGCTGATGGATTGTGTCAAGTACAGGGCTGAAAGGAAATCACTGTTTGAGGAATACAACCTAAATAATCAAAATGTAGGATTAATACAAAACATTCTAGCAGAACCAACATCAAAACTAGCTCAAAAGTTGTGTGCTCTTGTAAAATTAACCGAGCAGTGATTCCTTTTCATTACAATTAGTCACTAGGTTAAGCATTCATCTTTCTCCTCCTTACCTACTTGTAATTTACCTTGTTGTTACCTAATCTTAAGCAGTTGGGTGAGATACTGGAGAAGATACGATGGGACTGACGTATCCATCAGGATAAAGTAGTCGTAGGTGCAATCAGGGAAGTTCCCGGTTGACCAGTAGAGTTTTTTTGGGAAACGATTTCTCGAAAAGTACTAAGGTTTTAGAAATAATTTATTATTCAAATAAAATACCTGTTAATGTTCTTTAATTTGTGATATAAATGTTTTCTATATATCTTTTACTTGTTTAAATAAAGCTTCCTAAAAAATCTCTACTAGTCAACCGAGAAATTCCCTGACTGAACTTGTGAACCTAGTTCAAATCAACATGTCTATTATTCTAAGCTTAGGTTAGTTCAAATTTAACATTTTTTTCCGATACGTTCACTAATTTCCAATATATAGATAGTATGGGTTGCTGGGCTTACTTGGGTTCGATTCCCAGAGGGCACAATATTCTATATAATTATCGCATACAATCACACCAATTATCTAGCCCACGTTAAGTTTCATGAAGAACTTGTGTTATGGATACTAGACAACGGATTAACATACTTATATACTTTTTTTGTAAATACATACATATTATACATATTAAACACCCAGACCAAGACAAATAGACATGTTCATGCACACAAATATTTGTTTTGTCCGGGGATCGAACCCGGGACCTCTGGCGCAGAAGGCGGGTTTAGTACCCCTTCACCAAACACTCGTATTTTTTAATTCGTTTGGAAGCACTTCAGAGGTTTCGCGGCCATATGCGACGTAGCTTGATCAACACATTGAATTGAATCACAGGCTGGCTTCGGCGCCGTAGGGACTTTTGGTGAACTTTGTATCGATACTTTTTTATGTCACGCAATAATTTTACGGTGGTGACGGCCTAAGAATACACGTATCACCACTCCCTTACATGCCTGGGATGTCGTCAGAGTCGACTAAGAGGCTCGATGCATTGAACACCTGTGCGAGAGAAGGAAAACTAGAAACAAACCCTCTACCAACCCGTCTGGCCAGCGTGGTAGCAGTAGGCTAATAGCCTCCTATGAACACCACAAAAGACGTGAGCTAGGAGAGGCTTATGTCCAGCAGTGGACGTCCACAGGCTGATGATGATGATGAATAAACTTTACAATGTATAAAATCAGTACGGAATTATAAAGTGCGTTATTCTTTGTCGTTCTATTAGTTCAAAAGATCATTTTAAAGATTGAGCATTTTTTTTTATTATTTGTATAAAATGTACAAATCATAAAATAAGATGCTTACACGCGAAAGAGCCACTAACTTTATAATTTTACTTGATTATCTTTTATTTATTTTTTGTTTCCTACTACTAAAAAAATCTTTTGGCTGACAAGAAGAATGCAGTCTTATCATCAAAATATCTATTGTATAGCGGGTAATTTTGACTTCAGTTAACAATATAACTTACAGTTTTGTTAATAAAAACTTAGTTAACAATATAATAAACCTTTCGCTGGCAATAAACGAGATACAATAGCATTTTTATTGTTAAAACTTATGATTTGCCGGCTTGCCAGTACAGGGAGTAATAAAATATAATTCACAAATTTATTTACTTAATAATTTTAAGTACATAAAGAACTACAAAATGAAGCCACATACTGTTTACAAAGACATATCCATTAGAAATAAAATATTGCAAAGAAGCATCGATAGATAAAACTGTCGACTCCCAGAATCTCTAGCGTCCAATCACGTGTCCGCGTATCATTTGTTCCTATTTCATGCATTGATACGACTTCATCAGTCCTTCAATAAAACCCAATAGGATTTGAGCAGCCGTCTCGCTCGCACCGAGCAATCGGAACGAAGAATTAAATCAATCTGACACAGATCGCTAATTCGATTTAGATATGTCACTAAATCCTGGCGGATACGCCTTATACAGGGTGTCTGAAAATATTCATGCAAATCCATGCTTCGTCATCAGCCATTTTTAATGTCGCCACTGCTGGGTTACTGGCCTTCCTTATGGATGGATAAGGAGAACGGACATGACCCACCAATGCGGATTGATACCCACCAATCCGCATTGGGCCCGCGTGGTTAAAACCCTGGTTAAAACCCTTTAACGACTGCAAATGCAGACGGGACCAACGGCTTGGCTTAACGTGCCTTCCGAAGCACGGAGGAGCCCAAAATAGTTAATTTTGGGCCACCCATCCCGGGACCGATCATTGCGAAAGTTGCTTAACCTCAACAATCGCAGGCCACGGGCTCCGCAAATCCATGCTTAATACAACTAAATACATACCTACACTCACGCCATTATTCCCTTGCGTGGGAAACTTTCTGAAACTTTACAAATCTGTATAAATAAAGGTATGAAGAAATATATAAAATTTGTAACATCTTTAACCGTCCTATATTTGTATAACGAAAAGTAAGTCCTGGCAGATACGCTCTATACAGGGTGTCTGAATACATTCATGCAAATAAATTAGTTTTCGAATATACCCTGTCCATTGTTAGACTTTTACTATCTGCACTGAATTGCTATACATCCGGCACTATATATACCATCTGGCACATTCTATTTCATTCCCAGTCCAGCATAGAAGTTAAATACTAATGCAAAAAAATACTCAATCTGTCGATCTACATATTACTTTTTAACGCCTAAACCACTGACTTTGATAAGCTTTGACATTTTACAATTTTATTAGATAATTTTTAATCTAGTAAATATACTAGAAAAAAGCAACTAGTCTCATGTCGCCCTGACGGGACTCGAACCCGCATCCTTAAATAAATAAAATTTTATTATTTTAATCGATAGTCAAACAGCTGTAAAGATGTTTCTTTCGAATGCGAGGATATATTTCTCTCATTGATAAAACGACGGTGGCCAACACCGTAGAAAAAGGTGAATATACTAGAGAATTTCAACTTGTTCTCGTAGGTCTCTGTAGCATAATTGGTCAGTGCATTGGGCCGGATTCCCAAGGATGCGGGTTCGAGTCCCGTCAGGGCGACATGAGACTAGTTGCTTTTGTCTAGTATATTTACTTGATTAAAAATTATCACATAAAAAATAGCATTGTAAAATGCAAAATTAAAAAGTTATAAGTAGATGGCAGTTTCATCTTAATCGATAGTCAAACAGCTGTAAAGATGTTTCTTTCGAATGCGAGGATATATTTCTCTCATTGATGAAACGACGGTGGCCAACACCGTAGAAAAAGGTGAATATACTAGAGAATTTCAACGTATTCTCGTAGGTCTCTGTAGCATAATTGGTCAGTGCATTGGGCCGGATTCCCAAGGATGCGGGTTCGAGTCCCGTCAGGGCGACATGAGACTAGTTGCTTTTTTCTAGTTTATTTACTTGATTAAAAATTATCACATAAAAAATAGCATTGTAAAATGCAAAATTAAAAAGTTATAAGTAGATGGCAGTTTCATCTTAATCGATAGTCAAACAGCTGTAAAGATGTTTCTTTCGAATGCGAGGATATATTTCTCTCATTGATGAAACGACGGTGGCCAACACCGTAGAAAAAGGTGAATATACTAGAGAATTTCAACGTGTTCTCGTAGGTCTCTGTAGCATAATTGGTCAGTGCATTGGGCCGGATTCCCAAGGATGCGGGTTCGAGTCCCGGCAGGGCGACATGAGACTAGTTGCTTTTTTCTAGTATATTTACTTGATTAAAAATTATCACATAAAAAAGCATTGTAAAATGCAAAATTAAAAAGTTATAAGTAGATGGCAGTTTCATCTTAATCGATAGTCAAACAGCTGTAAAGATGTTTCTTTCGAATGCGAGGATATATTTCTCTCATTGATGAAACGACGGTGGCCAACACCGTAGAAAAAGGTGAATATACTAGAGAATTTCAACGTGTTCTCGTAGGTCTCTGTAGCATAATTGATCAGTGCATTGGGCCGGATTCCCAAGGATGCGGGTTCGAGTCCCGTCAGGGCGACATGAGACTAGTTGCTTTTTTCTAGTATATTTACTTGATTAAAAATTATCACATAAAAAATAGCATTGTAAAATGCAAAATTAAAAAGTTATAAATTTTATTAGACTTTGGAAAATACCAAATGCTACTTTTGTCCTGAAAAGGTCTGTTACATTTTCCCGTGTAGAACACTGAACTGATTGTAAGGGAATTGTCTATGGAGATAACTTAAGCCCTAGAGATGAACATAGGATACTTCTTGAAGTAATCCCTTATGAGCACGAGTGCAATATAACCGAAATCGATTTGGAAAAATCGTAGGCAAAACACAGTTTCACAAAGTTACTCAAGGTCAAGCATCTGGCAAGTGGTTGGGATAGAACCATTTAACTATTGCTAATGAACTTAAGACCAGATAGTATATCAATCACGCGTTCATCTTCAACAGTGGTGTGGGAAGATACACTGATTAATTATATACCTTTTTTCCATATTTAGATCAGAGACCTGAGTCTAATTATTTTCTAACTAATGTACTACTTACACCCGAGACATAATTCACTTCGTTTTTTTTCTATTACAGTAATGGATTTCATAGTCGCGTATAATAATAAATAACTTATAAATCACGTAGTAATTTATTTATTTGATCTAAGTAGATAACAAAAAATACGTAACTTAATTCCTCAAGAAAAAAACCACATGCAAGATGCACCGAAGCAAGTAAATGCCAATGCAACACAGTGACACACCTTGCACCTTCAGCGACTAATCTACACGTGTTTCGCCCATTCACAGAGCATCCTCAGGAGTTGTTAGACCGTGCAATACCAGCACCGACTGCTGGTATTGGTGACTCCCAATATTTATTTAATCTAAATTGAAGTTTTAACCAAGTTTCAAAAGCGCTTAATATCTGTGTTTGAATAAAGTCTTATGACTGTCCTGTGTCCAGTGTTACTGTGTAACGTACTGTTATATTTTTTCACAGGAAAATAATACTTAGTTAAACATTTATTATTCAGTATCTTTAAACGTCTCTGCGGTCTAGTGGTACAACCGCCGGTATCAGTCCCAGGGGTCCCGGGTTCGATTCCCAGCGGGGGTACATATTGTATTCGATTTAGTTGGTGGTAGGACTGGTTGTAAGTCCGCCTGGCTAGCTACCACCATCTGTCGCCATAACAACAATGTTTTCATCATTGTTGTGTTCCGGCAGTAAAAAATTTGATAGCCAGTTCCTCAGTGATTGGGGATTCCGGGAGAGGCTTCCATCTTCAGCCTTTTCAATACTTAACATCAGGTATGATGAAGGCTAAGAATCTCCCCGTACTTCATAAAAAACTGATATTTTACGAATATTAAATGTACTTATGCTGAGTCAGTACCGTTTTGGGACAAACTGTGTTTTTATTTTTCTGTACTACTTTGATGTGTCTTATTGTCGTGTTTGTGCCAAATAAATATAATTTTCTTTCTTTCTTTCTTTCATTCGGAATATTTTTTTTCTTTATTTTATAACACCCCGTATACCCAAAATGAATCCGTACGAACGAGTTACGTGTCCCGCCGGATCCACGCCGCGCCGACTCCGATTTCAACTTGTTAATAAAACTTAATGGGGATTTGGATTCGATGAGACATCTATTCCTTTCCGAATAACCGATATATTACCTGTGATTTAGGACAATGTCTTTATTTGATTACAGTGACGGAATCGAGTTGAGATCGAGTTTGAATCAACTTAGTCAAAAGACAGTAAAAGAATTTTAGATAAGTAAGTCGTCAAAAATGAAAAAAATTGGATTACGTTTTTTTTTTACTTCGGTATACTTACAAGGACATATTGTTAAGTTTCAAGCAATGGATGGTGACATTCTGTCATCTTTGGGCATATTCAATAGCGGTCGCCCGTGGTTTCGACCGCGTGGTTTCGGTTCCTGGGTGAATATCGGGATAAAACTTATCCTATTTTTCAATCCAAGCTATGAACTACCAGTGTGCTCAATTTTACCCAAATGCGTTCGACCCTTTTTTTGTGATTGAGTAACAATTTCTAGCTACCTTGATTTTAACAACAATGTTTTCATCATTGTTGTGTTCCGGCAGTAAAAAATTTGATAGCCAGTTCCTCAGTGATTGGGGATTCCGGGAGAGGCTTCCATCTTCAGCCTTTTCAATACTTAACATCAGGTATGATGAAGGCTAAGAATCTCCCCGTACTTCATAAAAAACTGATATTTTACGAATATTAAATGTACTTATGCTGAGTCAGTACCGTTTTGGGACAAACTGTGTTTTTATTTTTCTGTACTACTTTGATGTGTCTTATTGTCGTGTTTGTGCCAAATAAATATAATTTTCTTTCTTTCTTTCTTTCATTCGGAATATTTTTTTTCTTTATTTTATAACACCCCGTATACCCAAAATGAATCCGTACGAACGAGTTACGTGTCCCGCCGGATCCACGCCGCGCCGACTCCGATTTCAACTTGTTAATAAAACTTAATGGGGATTTGGATTCGATGAGACATCTATTCCTTTCCGAATAACCGATATATTACCTGTGATTTAGGACAATGTCTTTATTTGATTACAGTGACGGAATCGAGTTGAGATCGAGTTTGAATCAACTTAGTCAAAAGACAGTAAAAGAATTTTAGATAAGTAAGTCGTCAAAAATGAAAAAAATTGGATTACGTTTTTTTTTTACTTCGGTATACTTACAAGGACATATTGTTAAGTTTCAAGCAATGGATGGTGACATTCTGTCATCTTTGGGCATATTCAATAGCGGTCGCCCGTGGTTTCGACCGCGTGGTTTCGGTTCCTGGGTGAATATCGGGATAAAACTTATCCTATTTTTCAATCCAAGCTATGAACTACCAGTGTGCTCAATTTTACCCAAATGCGTTCGACCCTTTTTTTGTGATTGAGTAACAATTTCTAGCTACCTTGATTTTTCAAAGTCATACTTTTTAATTTTGCATTTTACAATGCTATTTTTATGTGATAAATATTATTAGTTGCTGCACTCATATGACTTTGAAAAATATGTGTGTCTCATGTCGCCCTGACGGGATGAGAACCTGACATGATACAACTTGCTTTTTTCTAGTATATTTTCTTGTTTAATATTTTTCAAAGTCATATTTAAAGCGCTGTGAGTTCAGCAACTCTCCAAGCTTCTCAGTACCTTCCTAAACTTGGCTGGTGAGCATACTGTAAGACAGCCGACTTTCGCTCGATTTTCTAAAGGCATGTAATTGATTCTGTTTGGGTCCAGTGGACCCACGCAAACGTGGACCACGAAATTAAAAAAAAATACAGTTCGCGGAAAAAAATACGGATAAATAATCGCCGCTTTTTTATTTTTCTTTCTTTTTAGTTCCGTAGGCAATGATAACCTTAATAATAGATATATTACGATCATAGTAATTTGCATTGAAATTTCTGGCTAAGACTACGCACATTGACAATTTCACAATTTGCCATGTTTTACTAATATCATAATGATTATCATAATAGGATTAATAGGACGAAAGACACTAAAAACTCGGTAATGAAAAATATAGGTAATTTGAATGAGTGCACATATTCTAATTTTTAACCGACTTCAAAAAAGGAGGAGGTTCTCAATTCGACTGTATTTTTTATATTTTTTTTATGTATGTTCTACCATAACTTCGCCAGTTGTTAACAGATTTTTATAATTCTTTTTTTATCTGAAAGAAAATGGTTTATGTGTGGTCCCATATAATTTTTACGAAGATCTGGCTAGTAGTTTTTTCATAATCTTGAAAAATATCAATTGTGTATGGCCTGATTTTTAGTGTAAGTAACGGCACATGATGTAACTAAAAAATCTGAAATAAAAACATTTTATAAAAAAAAACAAACCGACTTCAAAAAGTAAAAAATAAAACTTTTGGAGTCGGTGCTAGCTAGCTAAGGCCAAAAAAATATATAGTTAATAGAAGTGCAATGTAGAATGCCCTGGCTGGCACCGACTCCAAAAGTTTTATTTTTTACTTTTTGAAGTCGGTTTGTTTTTTTTTATAAAATGTTTTTTATTTCCAATCTTTTCTTTGTGCAAGGGACCCCGAGACATACAGCCAAGCGGTTTGTTAATTACGTTAGTCTCTATGATTTGTCAATTTTTAAGTTAAAACTTCATTAAACCAAGGAAGCTACGCAATGAACAGCTTTGTTTTTTTTCGAAAAATGTTCGATAGATAAGTTTGTTTACATTTGTGCGTTCCAAATTTAAATGTCATCATAATTAGCCAAAGGCACTTCTTAGCTTTAATAGCTTACTTTAAATAATGAATACTTGACAGAATACGTGGTCCAGATGCCAGGTGGTGTATAAATATCATTTAGTCAGGACCGTGCCGCTTAATTTACCTTGCACTCTGATTATCAAGACTGAATTAGTAGCACAGAGAAGAGTTTGATTGTGACTAATTCAAATGTAATTATTTATAACGACTAGCGACTGTCGCCGGTAACTCGCTTCCATCTTCGGCCTTATCAATACTTAACATCAGGTATGATGAAGGCTAAGAGTCACCCCGTTGTTTATATAAAAAAATATTATATACTATATCTGAAATTTGCTTCCCATCGCCATATTTTATGTCATCTATTAGAATAATTATGTATTCTATGCTGACATAGAATACATAATTATTCTAATAGATGACATAAAATATGGCTCTGTCTATCAATGTTTAACTCTGGAGTCTGAACTCCAGAGTTAAACATTGATAGACAGAGTTACTTTCGCATCTTTAGTATAAAATAAATAAATACATAATCTAGCCCACGTTAAGTTTCATGAAGAACTTGTGTTATGGGTACTAGATAACAGACAAACATACTTATATACTTTTTTTTGTAAATAAATAGATAATATTCATATTAAATACCCAGACGAAGACAATTATACATGTTCATGCACACAAATAATTGTCTTTTCTGGGGATCGAACGCGGGACCCCTTTTTTTCCCAGGGGGAAATGCCCGCGCATACCTCCCTGTCCGGGAAGACAGGCAGGTTATGTGGGACTCGAACCCACTAAAACCCCCTGGTTGTTCCCTCCACGCGTTGGCGGAGACTGTCGGGTTTGGGGTGACAGTCACCAGTGGCCCTACCGCGCAAGTGTCGTCGGCATCGCAATCGACTTCATTTGACAGATGGATGTGACATATTTTTATTTTTATTTTATTTTGTTTATTGAAAACCAACAGTGTTACAAATATAATTGACAAAAATTGTGTACACTATAATAGTAAGAACATTACATGTTTCCTTAAAAATTTAAGGCCAATAACTCAAATAGAACAAAAAATATCAGCCTAGCTAGTAAACATAGTGTGTGCGTGTGTGTATGTGTGTGTACGTGTATGTATGTGAGTGTGTGTATGTCTGAATGTATAAATATTTAACGTAACATAATATGTTATAAGCATAATATTCGTAATAGAGTAAACATGATATCAAGCAAAATTATATAAAAACTTATATGAAAATCCAACAAATATGAACGCAGATGTTGGTTTAAAGTTAAACGATGGCAATGTAAATAATACAATATTTATTTCCTATTTCCAATTAATTAATTATAGTAAAAAATATTTAATTGTTACTGTCCGATACTTATAAACGCAGGCATTAGCCACACATTTTTAGTCTCAATAAAATCATCACTGAGTAAACACGTTATTTAATTTCGCTCCGTCCTGTCAAAGAAAATTGAACCTTATTATCGAAGACATATGTTCCATCGAGCCGGACACTAATTACCAAGGACGGGAGTCGCCCGAATACAATAGATGAATAGAAGACGGCACAGGTGTTCTATTGTTCGAGTTGTTTACGACTTGGATGCAGTTTTTTCTATATGGAATTCACAAAAAACAAGATAAGAAATTGCCACGAAGTGCATGCGTGCTAATTAAATAATACGAATATTTTGTTGATCGAAATTTTTAACTAACTACGTAAACATGACAACGCCTACTGCAGAACAAAGTGTTTACTTAAATACATTAGAAGATGTGGCTAATATGTTAACAAAAACACAAGGAAATATAAAGAAGTGCCCGAAACAGAGACTAACAACAGGTTATGTGAAAACAAGACTTAAAACTATTGAAGACTATTGGCATGATTTTAAACTCGCGCATGAGAAACTTATCAAATGTACACCACGGGAACAAAGGGGTTCGATGCCGTATTTCCTTCGAGAAGAATATTTTACATACGAAGAATTATTCATCAATCTTCAATCTGATTTGACCGATTTGTTATTGACACTGGAAAGACCAACAACAAGGAACGAAGACCAATCCAGTGTTTCAAATGCATCCCCCGAAAGTCAGTTTTCTTTCGCTCGACTACCAAGAATACAATTACCTACTTTTTCGGGAAGATATGAAGATTGGCCCACGTATCAAGATTTGTTCACGGCGCTCGTTCACAACACTTCTATAAGCAATGTACAGAAACTGCATTATCTGAAAACAAGTATTTCTGGAGAAGCTGAGATGTTATTACGACACATACAAATAACGGAAGACAATTACACACAAGCTTGGGAATTACTAAAGGAACGATTCGGCAGCAAAAAAATGATTGTAAACTCAGTTATGAAAAAATTATTTAATCAAAAGAAAGTGAATAATCCAACATCTAGTCAAATCAAGTCATTAGTGGACATAACAACAGAATGTATTCACAGTTTAAATAATTTGAAAATGTCTACAGAATCTTGGGATCCTATAATAATATTTCTGGTCGGACAGAAGTTGGATTCGGAGTCATTAAAAAACTGGGAAGAAAATGCCTCCAAAAACAAAAGTGATGTAATGCCGACATGGAGTGAAATGAAGCAATTCCTTGAAACCAAGTTTCGTACATTGGAATTAATCTCATCTTTGTCAACTTCGTCACCACGAGAAAAACCTCAAGCTCACAAGTCATTTTACGTCTCAACCAATGAAAATGAAGATCATATGCAAATTGCAGCGCATGTCAGTTTTAAGTCACAGCCTTTATGTACATATTGTAAAGGTGAACACTATAATTTTAATTGCAAGGAATTTGGGAAATTAACGTTAGAACAAAGACATGCACATGTAAAGAAAAATCGTTTGTGCTATAACTGTTTGATACCTAATCACAGCGTATACAACTGTAAACAAAAGAAAACATGTCGTATTTGTAGGCGTAGACACCACTCACTTTTACATGAAGACAGAACAATAAAACAAGAAGGAGTAAGAAGTGAAGAGAGTGAAGTGAAAAAGGACAACAATCTACAACTACAAATACAACCAGAGCATAAGGTAACAACTGCGCATATTTCAAGAGAACAACTTGGTCATGAGGTGTTATTGGCTACAGCACAAGTAGAAGTCAAGTCGAGTGATGGTCAAACATATCTGCTTCGTGCCCTCATTGACCAGGGGTCTGAGGCTTCATTTGTTTCTGCGAGAGTAGTGGATCTGTTAGGTCTGAAACGAATCAATATCAACGGTGAAGTCTCTGGGATAGGAGGTGAAAATCATAACAAAATACCAATCAAACACTTGGTCGATATGTCAGTGTCGTCACGATTTCATTCAAGTACGCCCATAATAGTGAAGGCCTATGTTTTAAAATCAATTTCAACTAGAGTACCTTCTAAACAAGTCGTGATGAAAGAGACGCAACTACAAACAATAAATTTAGCTGATACTAACTATCACATCCCAGGAAATATAGACATTTTACTTGGTGCCGACGTGTACGGTAAAATAATAGAAGATGGTTTGATAAAAATGACTGATGGAATAATAGCACAAAAAACCGTTTTTGGGTGGATACTTTCTGGGCAAAGAGAAGAAACAAATAAAAACAACCACAAGTTAATCACATTACATGTAACCAGTATGGTCGCAGAAGACAATGATTTACTAAGGAAGTTTTGGGAAATAGAAACAGAACTATACAGAAAGAAGAAGTGGTTAACAGAGGATGAGAAAAAATGTGAACAAATATACAAAGAGACAACTACAAGAGACGATACTGGAAGATACATAGTACACTTACCTTTAAAACAATCTGTGGATGAAACAATTAAAATGTGTGGTGATACAAAGGAACAAGCAATCAGAAGATTTCAAAATTTTGAAAAGAAGTTTCAAAACTGTCCGTCATTCAAATCCAACTATACAAAGGTTATACATGAGTACAAGGAAATGGGGCACATGAAGTTATCCGACGAGTCAGAAGACAATAAAGTAATTTACTTACCCCATCACGCAGTGGTACGCGAAGATAAAGAAACCAGTAAACTGCGCGTAGTCTTTGATGCGTCTGCAAAGGGTTCTGGATCTCACTCTCTTAATGATACAATGCTAGTTGGCCCAGTTCTACAACCTGATCTTCGAAGTTTAATAGTAAAATGGAGGACGTATGAAGTTTGTGTAGTTGGAGACATAGTAAAAATGTATAGAATGATTCGTATGACGAAAGAACACTCGAGTTTACAAAGAATCGTGTGGCGGGACAGTCCCGATCAGAAACTTGAAAGCTACGACTTAACAACTGTTACTTTTGGAACAGCTGCAGCTCCTTATTTGGCAGTACGAACTTTAAACCAGTTGGCTGATGACGAAGCACGTAGTTATCCAAACACAGCACCTGTAATAAAACAATCATTCTTTATGGATGATCTTATGGTAGGGAATAATGATGGTATCGAAGAAACAAAAAGAATGTGTGATGAAATAAACGAAATTTTGAAAAGGGGAGGATTTCAAATGCAAAAATGGTCAAGTAACTCAGAAGAAGTTTTACAGCATTTACAAAAGGGAAACTATACAGAAGAAAGAATGGAAATAAAATTGAATAAAGTGATAAAGATTCTAGGATTAACATGGGATAGGAAAGAAGATGTATTTTTGACAACAGTGAACTTACCTGAAATGACATATCCCATCACAAAAAGATCTGTTCTTTCTGATGTGGCTCGCTTGTATGATCCATTTGGATGGTTGTCACCAGTCGTCATCCGTGCAAAGGTATTAATACAAAAATTATGGCTCCTTAGCTTGGAATGGGATGATGAACTACCTCTAGAAATACGTGAGGAATGGATAAGCTTTAGGAATGACCTGACACATCTGCAAAATATAAAGATACCGCGATGGCTTAAAACTAACAACAATAAAAACAAAGACGTACAGCTCCATGGTTTTGCAGATGCATCAACTCAAGCATATGCCGCAGTTACTTACCTGAGAGTAGTTGAAGATGATGACACTGTACACGTAACGCTCATAGCATCCCGAACAAAGGTAGCACCTCTAAAGCAATTATCAGTCCCGAAGTTGGAACTCTGCGCAGCAGCATTATTGGCGGAACTTGTGGGTGATCTGCAAGATATTATCAGTTTTCCTAAAACAAATGTATACGTCTGGAGTGATTCGACGGTTGTCTTGTCATGGCTCCAGTCACAACCAAACCGCTGGCGTACGTTTGTCGCTAACAGAGTGGCTGATATCACAAGAGTTCTTGACAATGAGAGGTGGAGACACGTTCAGTCTGTTGAGAATCCCGCCGATGTGGCTACTAGAGGAGTAAAGGCATACGATCTGGCATCACAGAAACTTTGGTGGAATGGTCCGGAGTGGTTAAACCAAGAAAACTTTAAATATGATAGAAGTGACGTTCCACAAACAGAATTAGAGCTGAAGATTTCGTTGTATTCAACAATGGAAGAACCTCCAATATGGCAAAGATTTTCGACACTATCTAGAATGAAACGGGTGTTAGCTTATTGTAGAAGGTGGTACACAAAGAAGGGAATTGAAGAAAAACATATAACTACAAAGGAATTGGAAGAAATACTGGAAATATGTATAAAATATTATCAAGGGGTCGTATATGGAAGAGAAATAGACGAAATTAGAAAGAAGCAAAGTGTAAACAAAAGAAGTTCGCTGATCACGCTTTCACCATTCTTAGATAAGAATGGCCTGTTAAGAGTAGGAGGACGGCTTCAAAAATCGTCAATTCCAGACGCAACAAAAAACCCAATAATCATACCTGACAAACAACACATTACAGGATTAATCATACAAGAGGCCCACACAAAGACGTTGCATGGTGGTATTCAACTTATGATGGCATACGTCAGAACAAACTATTGGGTCATAGGACTCAAATCAGCTGTCAAGAAATGCATTCGACACTGCAAGACATGTATTGTCGATAAGGCTCGCGTGAAGTACCAACTTATGGGTCAACTGCCAGCTGTCCGAGTAAACCCACATAGACCGTTCATTAACAGTGGGGTCGATTACGCTGGGCCTGTAATGATAAGAACGTCTAAAGGTCGTGGCCATCATGCTACCAAAGGATACATTTGTTTATTCGTTTGCATGAGCACTCACGCAATTCATCTTGAGGCGGTCACTGACCTAACTTCGCAAGCATTCCTAGCTGCATTCCGTAGATTTGTATCACGCAGGGGGCAGTGCTTACATTTATGGAGCGATAATGGGACGAATTTTGTTGGAGCGGCCAAGGAATTAAAGGTTATATTTAAGACAAACAAAAATAATACCCATGAAGTTGCACAAATATTAGCAGGTGAAGGAACAACTTGGCACTTCATACCCCCAAGAATGCCATCATATGGAGGCCTATGGGAGGCTGGAGTTCAATCGGCAAAAAGACATTTCAACCGAGTGACTAAGGATACTAAACTGACATACGAAGAGATGGTCACCTTACTGACTCAGATTGAGGCCTGTCTCAATTCTCGCCCACTATGTCAAATTGACAATTCTACAGAAACCCCACTTACACCTGGACATTTTTTAATTGGGGAGTCTTTAATTAGCGTGCCTGATCTGGATTATGAAGATAAAAAGATCAGTCTTTTGAACCGATGGCAAGTCATACAAAAAATGACTCAAGACTTTTGGCGTCAATGGCAAAGAGAATATCTCCATACTTTGCAACAGAAACACAAATGGCAAGTTGCAGTGACTTCGCCAAGTATTGGAGATTTAGTAGTAATAAAGGATGAAATGACACCTCCAACACAATGGTTGCTCGGCAGGATTAAATACCTTCATCCCGGCGCTGATGATTTAGTAAGAGTAGTAACTGTACGGTGCAAGGGTAACCATGAACTTAAAAGACCGTTATCAAAATTAATTTTACTTCCGAAAGATAATCAATGACTAAATAACAATTTATAAAAATGTAGTTTCATCCTTTGATTGATTTGAATTCAATATTATGGAATAGATAATGTAATGTATTGTTAGTGAAAGGATATTGTAAATTCATAGATTATTTTGTAATTGTTTTTTTTTTCTACTAAAAATTATATGCATGCTAAGTATTCATTTGTACCAACAAATTTGTTTAAAAACTATTGTTTTTGGCGGGCGGTATGTCCGATACTTATAAACGCAGGCATTAGCCACACATTTTTAGTCTCAATAAAATCATCACTGAGTAAACACGTTATTTAATTTCGCTCCGTCCTGTCAAAGAAAATTGAACCTTATTATCGAAGACAGTTACCGTACTGATCATTTAATTTTTATGTAAGTATATTATGTCTTGTATATTGATGTTAGTCTTTGGTAAATTTTTAATTGTGTCAAAAAGAAGCAGCAATGTGTCACATCCATCTGCGGTAGGGCCCCGGGTCTCCGCCCGCGTGTATCTTTGGACACACCCAACGGTACATCAGCACACCTTATTCACGGGAGGTCCTCCCTGGGCGACGGAATTGCCGGTTCCGCCGCCAACCTCCGATTTAACCTAAAGAGGGATGAGGCGATCGAAGTGCCGCCCCCTCCCCCTCAACCGTCTGCGGCGGAGACGGGCCGCATGAGCATCCTCTTCATGGACCCGTTCCGCCGCCTCCTTCTGCAAGATCACCTCTTCACAGAAAGAGAACACCGCCTGCCAGAATCTTTCACTGTCCAACATCCGACTCACGACGCTGGGCAGGGAGAGATCCGGCCAACCCGGGACCCCTGCCGCAGAGGGCGGCTATAGTAACTCTGCGCCAAGCAGGTTAGGTACCTACGTATATAATTTGTAAATTTAAAAATGATTTCAAGTGTCAAATTAAAATGATATTTTCGGTTGTATAAGCTGGATGCCACTCATCTCCGAAACCGGTGTAATTCACGAACCATTTGACCTATGAGTATGAAACTCAATTTAATAAGTAGGTACTTAACGCCGAATATTACTGGTGGAATCAGTGGAGCGCTAATGGCATGTGTATACCAATGGAAATATTTCAAAGGATAACATTAACTCAGATCATTCGTACGGTTGACAAAACAACTAAAATGTTTTTCGTTTAAAAAATCTGTGAAATGGAAAACACTTCGGCCTGTGATCTGCCGATTTTATTGATTTGTCTAGAACCGATGTTCTAGACAAATCCTACCATAATATATTAGAAACCATCATGTCATAAGAACGTTTTATTTTATTAAAATTGTCACACTTTGGCACATTTCACACTTTGGAGGCGATGATTGAGCGAAGACGTCACAAAACTTCCATAAAAAACAAGCTTACTTTAAGGCATTCGTAGTACGAAATAGCGTAAGATTGATACAACACTGCGCTAAGAGATGACAATAAGCCCCCAAAACAGACTTAATCCTCGTGATCAGCTATTTTTAATGTCCACACTGCTGGGGCACTGGCCTTCCATAAATATTTCTTATATATTATTATTATGGGTGGATAAGGAGAACGGGTCACGTCCCATCACGCGGGCCTAAAGCGAATTGGTAGGTTTTAACGACTACAAAGGCAGCCGGGGCTAACAGCTTAACGTGCCTTCCGAAGCACAGAAGAGTTCGAGATAGTAAGTTTTTGGTCACCCATCCCGTGACCGACCGTTGCGAATGTTGCTTAACCTCAACAATCGCGGGCCCAGCGCGCGAATTAAGATCCTAAATCTAACGATATCTTAATTACAGAAATCCGTTCAGCTGTTTTAAAGAAATGAGGTAATTAAGAATATTATATATATAATATACGGTGTAAACAAAAAACATAACCCTTTCCTTGCAGTCAGGTAAAAAATAATAACTTTCTCTTCATAATCTTTTCTGCAGACGGTACCCTCCTTTGTCGTACTCGATATATTAAGCCTCAAACCGATAAACAATTGTATTGTTGATCACTCGATATCGGAGTTCATAAATCCCTAATACAATCAAATTATAATCCTCGTAATATTCCTACGCATTTCATGTATTATTGTAGCGTTTCTCAGAAGTATCTGTTCTGACAACGTGTCTGCCACTTAAACTGTGTGTCTGCTCTGAACTAGATATACTTAATACATACTTATATCACAAACGCATCAGTCACATAAAAATAACAATACACATTCGAGATTGAAATTGAAATTAAAAAAAAGATTATTCTAGATATTTTACACAAACATTACAAAATTTAATTAAAATTACACATCATACACAAAAAATCGAATAATTGTGTGCCGTGCCTATGGTAAAGGGTTCCAACTCAACGATACCTTTACTCCGAATGCAAAGCGCTGATTTTCAGTTCCCACCCTGAAAATTGAGAGCGCGCGAAATAATAATGTCTTTAAAGCTCTATCTATAATTAACTATTGAATTGAATTGATATAACGAATAATTGGTGATTATTAAAATATTAATTACTAGAGGCCTTGCGCGGTTTCACCCGCGTGGTTCCCGTTCCCGTGGGAATTTTGGGATAATTTATAGCCTATGTTACTACTTGGGGTCTAAGGATTCTCTATACCAAATTTCGTCAAAATCGGTCCAGTAGTTTTTGAGTTTATTCGTTACATACAAAAATACAAATCTTTCCTCTTTATAATATTATTATATTATATATATATTAATTATTTAAGATTTTAAATTTCTCGTTCCATATTAATTATATATTAAATTAACGGAATGAAATCAAGAAGTACAAAAATTTCAATCGGGAGGACAGATTTAAATTGTCATCAGCGTGGAATCCAGTGATTAACAAGTGTAAGCCGCGAGTTTTACCGTTTCAAACAAACCCCGATACTGTAAGTGTTGTGTGCGGTCAGGAATGTCTAAAGACAATCAAAATTAAAATAGTGATAATTTGATTGATAAGTGGCTAAAGGTCTCCAAGCCACAGCAAGTTGTACTATATAACACACAACATAAGTTGTACTCCAAGCATAGTTGTACTACATAACAAATGTCGCTTTTTAGTCCGTTGTTTCAATATATAATTTTAATGAAACGACAAAGTTTAAAATCTTATATTTGTCACATTTAAACACACTTCACACTTTGGAGGCGATGATTGAGCGATGACGTCACAAAACTTCCGTCAAAAACCCAGCTTACTATAAGAGATTCGTAGTACGAAATGGCATGGTAAGATTGAAACAATACTGCACTAAGAGATGGCGGTAGGCTCGCTGAATTCTACTTAAGATATCACCGTGACTTGATCTACAGTGTAAAAATATTTTCGACAAAAATCTTTTTTTTGTTGTAATACTTTAAAGTTAGAATAAGTGCCGCATTTCGGTTTGACTCAAACTAGTAGTGTAGGCAACTACCAGTTTGAGTCAAACCGTTTGTGTCAAACCGCTTGACCGATAAAACGACAGTTTTTTTCAAGATTTCCTCAAAAGTACTGAACAGATATCAAAATTACAAAAAATGGAACTAACTTCGGACCAAACTCGATGTTATAACGTTTGAATCATTTCGATCGGTTCAGGAGTTCTCGAGTAATCGGTGAACATACATAAAAATAATAATTGAAGCGCTCATAGCCACGCTTGACAGACTGGTCGTATTCGATCACGTTCGTTAAGCAAAGTTCGGCCCGGTCAGGTGTCGGATGGGTGACCGTAAAGTGGCATTACAACTGAGCGCTTCCGTGCTTCGGAGGGCACGTTAAACCGTCGGTCCCGGCTGTTGTCATTTGATTACAATCGTTAAGCCAAGTCAGAGGCCTTATAGGCGGCTTGATAAACTCTGACACCAGAGGTGGCCACTAATCCTCACTCGATTAGAAGAAGAAGAAGATTAAAAAAATATACGCGACGAAGTAATAACCTCCTTTTTTTTAGGTCGGTTATAAAGTCGTCCTATCTAAAGGTAAGATCTAATGAAAAAAATATGAACATGTCATGTGATGCCAACAAAGGCCTTTAGTAACAAATAAGTATACTATTTGTTCTTTTTCATGACATCTGATTTTTTCCGAAATTGAAACAAGCGCTTTCTTTAGGGAAAAAAGGTTACCTTTTTTTTTTATCCGTATCAAAAGCAAGATTCGACATGAGCTTCTCATACCGACTTTATGTCAATTAGTTAGGTGGTTCCTTAGATCATAGCAACATGAATGTGTGCGAGAATAATATACATTTTCAAACCTACTAATATTGTAAATGTGTAAGTATAGTTTGCAATAAAAATTTGTATTTGTATTTGTAAGTTTGGGTGTTTGCCCACATGACACCCACTGCTAGGTATAGCCTAAGCATTTTTTTTTATGAACGACGGGGAGCCTTTATCGTATTATATCGTAAAAATTTAAAGAAATTGGTATTCTGACAGCTGCTTCTCAATTTATTTTAAATTGTATTCTTTTTGTACGGCGTAATATCAACCTGTATATCAAACATGGTGATTTGCACGATCACAATACTAGAAATAGAAATAAACTTGTTATGCCTCGGTACCGATTAAAGAAGGTCCTTGGATCTTTTATGGGTCTAGGTATACGTATCTATAATAAAATTCCAGATAATATTTTGGATTTGCCTTTCGAAAAGTTTAAGATTAATGTAAAAGATTGTCTTCTTAAAAAAGGATATTATACTATAAAAGATTACTTGAATGACGAGACAGCTTGGTCATAAATATTTAGTTTTATTTTTTCGAAATTGTAGCGTCATTCAATTAATGTTTAGTAAAGTATTAGATTCAACTTTTAACACAGGTAGCTTGGGTATGTCATGCTCTCTGTAAACATATCTGCGGTGGTGTCGTGTGAGGCGGGTCGCTACGCTCCCTAAAATATGGTAGAGCGAAGCGATGGCTGGTTCATGCGTCATGCTCGTGAACGGGTGCTGCCAGCGGGATGGGTCTGCTCATGTTTGCTTGTGTTAAAATGTGTAGAGATATATGTTGTTTTGATTTTATGTTATTTATGATGTTTTGAGTTGAGATGCGTGGCACTGCTTGATCAGAGTAAATAAAGGTAAATAATGTTTTCAATTAATAAAAGTATATATATACTTCTAAATAAATATTTCTAAATATATAAAAGCTTTTTCTTATTTTTTATTTTTTTTTAACTTTAATTACGATTTGAGATTGTGACCCAGCTGATGCGTCTTCTAGTGACATTGTAGGTTGTGTTGTGTCTTACATTAAGGCACTTTTATCTTTCTTTTTTTGCTGTTGCTATTGTATTTTTTTATATTTATACAGCTTAACATAAGTACCTGAAGTACGTCATGCTCACTCAAACGTTTCTTCGGCGGTGTCGTGTGAGGCGGGTCGTTACGTTCACTAAAATATGGTTGAGCGAAGCGATGGCTGGTTCATGCGTCATGCTCGTGAACGGGTGCCGCCAGCGGAAATGGGTCTACTTCAGTCTGCTTATCTTAATGCTGTGCTTAAAGCCTAAATATTTTTATCTAAAATAAATTGATACTGACCTGTATGTACCTCACAACTTGCAGTATAGTAATCTTGTAATGCGAGAAATGTTGTAATGTATGATAGACAAGTCTTTCTTTGCCAGTTAATAATTGTTTACGGTTACAATAACCATAAAATGTAATATTTTAATTTTAATTAGTATTTTCCTTTTGTGATGGAAATTGACCTAACTGATACTGTCACTTTTCAATTTGACGACTCTGTATGAAATAAAACAGGGAGAAAAAAACAGCCCTTGACGAGTTTCTTGCCGGTTCTTCTCGTTACAAGGTCTCCCGCCGTAGGGTTTGTGAACCGATGGCGTATCTTCTTTGACGTTCATAAGTGCTTGTAACAGCCTAGACTGAATAAATGATATTGACTTTGACTTTGACTTTATTTGATGTTAAGTATTGATAAGGCTGAAGTTGGAAGCGTGCCTCTCCCGGAATCCTCAATCACTGAGGAACTGGCTATCTTATATCTAACTGCCGGAACACAGCAACGCTGAAAACATTATTGTTATGGCGTCAGACTTAGATAAGATGGTGGTAGCTAGCCAGCCGAATACAATATATACCCCCGCTGGGCATCGAACCCGGGACCCCTGGGTCTGATACCGGTGGTTGTACCACTAGACCACAGAGGCGGCCCATCTAGCAGGAGGATGGGTTCGGGTTTGATTAGTGCTATGTTCTTAGATAGGTGTTATGGTGACAACTCACCAGGGGGCGCTGCAGTAAACATTTGATTGTGCAAAACCAAAACTACTAGTCTGAATTTGATGAGACTTTCAGTAATGGCGTTTATTAGTACAAAGTACATAATACCTGTGCTTACTAAAAAGCTTGAAAGAAATAAAAAAACCTAGGTACTACGGTTAAAACGTAAATGAAAAAGGTAAAATAATTAAAAACCCCTAACTTATTTATCCGTCGGAGGCTATTACCACTATTTTAAAGTTCAACAAATATAAATAAGTATAACAATAAAATATCTCCAGATATTCACATCACAATAAAACTGCAAAACTACTTCATTTAATGGTAGCCCTGCACGGATAATTAAGTCGGACGTTTAAATTATGGAAACATTTCGAATGGAGGACATGGGTATAGATTTCACCATTCACTTATAAGTTGTAGAAAAAATGGCGTAAATATTCTCGAGGTTTCTCAAAGGCACTGTCTGCCGCAAAGTTTGACAGTTGTTTCCTCAACTAGCAAAGAGTTCTAATTATTACACTCAAGTGAGTAAAAATTTGAGTGGAGGAGATTTTTTGCAACTATGAATACTATGAGAAACGACTTAGAATATGGAAGTAAAAGTCTTCTCGTCGTCCATAAAAAAAAAAAAAATAGTGTTGTGGCTGGATGAAAAAGGCGGGAGATCGTTTCTTGTGGCGCACCTTCGGGAAGGCTTACGTCCAGCAAGGCTGAATGATGAGTTACCTATATTTACCTATTAAACATTCTATTTATTTTATAGTGACATTTCACAAGCCCTTTGTTTAGCAAAACGGAAGATCAACATTGTATACGACCATCTGTAACCAACTCTGTTTTATGTAAATAAAATGATTTGATTTGAGTTGAAAATCTATAGAAAATTTAATCCGGATACTTCGACGTGACGTGAAACCGCGTTCGGACACTAGTATTTTATTAATAATACGATTAATTTGACAAATTACATTTACCGACATCATTAATGTGAATGTATATTGTTAAGCCTGCTTAGTTATAGTTAAAACATAAAATTGTTTTTAGCTTTATAATTATATAGTAGGTTATTGTTATTAGCGTAGCATTGTTTGAAACTGGATTGTAATTGGAATTTTATTCAGAAGTTAATAATGCGGAGTATATTCATATTAATATTTTAGGTAAACTCAACAAACAACAGTGATTGTTTACTTGAATACATACAAAATTACGATTTGAACACGATCTTTTGTTAAGTACAAATAAAATTATTGTGTATTAGGAATTACTCCGCGTACGTAACGTGTACGAGGCAACAAAGTAAACACGTAGCTTTACTATTTCAGTGAAAAGTAACAAAGGCATTATTAATTTTTGTTATTCTGGCAAATAGAACAATCGTTATATCATAATAAAGTATTTTGTCACTAAGACAATTGTAGAGATTTTTTTTTCTTTTTATAAATGTGTCAATAATTTTACATTGACTACATCTTTTGACACGAAGAGAACGCATGCATTTCAGAAAATCCTAACTATAACTAATTAACTAATTTTAACTATTCCTTACTAAAATTATAGATGTGAAAGTGTTTTTGTTTCTCCTTCCTTCACGCCCTAACTAGGCAAACAATCGACTTGATTTTTAGCATAAAATTTATTTTTCATTCCGATATTCCCAAGGGAACGAGAACCACGCAAATGAAACCGCGGGAGGCCGCTAGTCTATACTAATATTATAAAGAGAAAAGATTTGTATTTTTGTATGTAACGAATAAACTCAAAAACTACTGGACCGATTTTGACGAAATTTGGTATAGAGTATCCTTAGACCCCAAGTAGTAACATAGGCTATAAATGATCCCAAAATTCCCACGGGTACGAGAACCACGCAAATGAAACCGCGGGAGGCCGCTAGTGTAACATAAATATGAAAATATCACTACAAATACACTACAGATATTAACAATCCAACTTTTAATTGGAAATCATCGACCTGAACTACATTAAGAAATAAAGAAAACCAACAGCTTTAAATTAATTCCAAGTCTCATCTCACTAAGAAATATAACCCGTCCAAATGAAACCCGAGGATGTCCTTCAAAATCTGGCTCGTTATGAAGTAGAACCTTGTTAGTAGTGACTCCAACTCCAAGTTTTAATCAATACCCGAAGATATTAATTAAAATATTTTAACGAACCAGCCACCGGCCGATTCAATTAAGTGTTATGTGTAAATATCAAAAGTGTTGGGATACTTTATATAAATAAGCCAAGATATACTACTAATTAGAATGAATTCGTTACATTTTAAAATCAATACCTACTGTGTTAATAACTTGTGTAAAGACAGTATTAGATTTTTTATAATTTTACAGTTAGAATTTTGAATAGAGTAAGTTATAAAAATTTCAAGAAACAAACCAAATTTTTTTTTTCTAAGCTAACTGCAATTGTGAACAATATTTATCTGTTCATACTTTCATTGTATCCTAAAAAAATCAAATCTTCTTATCGTATGAGGATTAGTGGCCACCTCTGGTGTCAGAGTGTATCAAGCCGCCTAGGTTAAGTTTTTAGGGATTATCATTGATAAAAACCTTACCTGGAAGTCACATGTACAACATGTGTGTAGTAAGGTTAATAGCTCATCATATATGCTATGGCGACTCGTAAACATTACTGACTTAAAAACAGCCTTATTAGCATATCATGGATATGTGGCCTCTATCATAAGATATGGAATGGTAGTCTGGGGCAACTCGGTTGACATAGATCGAATTTTTATCGCCCAAAAACAATGCATTCGCTCTATCTGTAACCTGTCTCGTATGACGAGCTGCAAGCCTTATTTTATACAACTGAAGTTGTTATCAGTACCGTGTATTTATATATTTGAAATATGTAACTTTGTTAAATCACACCCAAGCATTTTTCATAGGAAGAGTGACATGATCTCTAAGTATAATAGAAGATATCCAAATAAACTGATATATCCAACAGTATCTTCAACCCTGTATAGACAGAACGCCTTTCCAATGGCAATAAAAATATTTAACAAACTACCTAAGGACATTAAAGATTTACCCTTAAACTTCTTTAGGAAAAAATTGTGCCAGCTTCTTCTGAATAAATGCTATTATGGTGTAAACGAATATCTTAATGACAACTTATAATCAATTTTGAATTTAATTATTTTATCTCATTGTCACATTACATATTTTGTCGGACATTAAAATACGAATTACTGAAATCTTAAACTGACATACCTAATGTAATACCTATGACATTTAATAACTTGGTGACACTATTTGACATCTAATTGAATTATTGTATTAGTCTAATATTTTCCTCATTATTCTTTAATAATATTGTCAAGTCCGCTGATTTGTATAATATTTATATTTGCGTGCCAGTACCTGGTGCAACGCGTGATCATATTATAATCTGTAACAGCTTTTGTACCGTGTTTGCTTGCAAATAAATGATTTGAATTTGAATTTGAATTTTAAAGGCCTCTGACTAGACTAGAAAAGATTAGTATCGTTCATTTTATTGTTACGACTTCAAATGCAGCTGGGACCAACGGCTAAACGCGACTTTCGAACTACGAATAAGCTCCAAATTTTTGGTCGCTATTTCGTACCCGATCATTGTAAAAGTTGCTTCGCTGGCAAAACGTGTACCACAACCTCTAAATAAACCACAACTTTACACAATTTTCCCGTTAGTTGCCATAAAGTACACGATGACATTGTTACCTTGGCTCGAGATGACGGTTTATGAGAGATTAGTCGACAACAATGCCTTCTAGGACTGCCACCATCATGTCTTCAGTAACTTCTTTTTGTGTGAGACTTCATTATGTTGTGAAAGAAAATGTTCCACAATTATAGTGGATATTTTTAGGGTGTTACTAAAGGTATATTGGCATTAGTAGGTTTAGACAATTATTAAGATCTGTTAATTGTGTTTTTACTTCTTGTCAGACTAAATATCTCTTAAACGATTTGGAAAAAATATGAGTAGGGTAAAAATACGAAAAGAAGCACTATAAATGATTTGGGCTTGAATTTGACATTCAGGAATATAAAGTTTCCCTGTTTTTATGAACAATGTGGAGACGCTTAGCCTTCATCATACTAGATATTAAGTAATGATTAGTCTAAAGATGGAAGCTCGCCTCTCCCGGAATCCTCAATTGCTAAAGTATTTGTTTTTAAAACTAATTTAACCTTATAAGATTTTCACCGACTTCAACAAAAAAGGAGGGAGGTACTCAATTCAACGCGTTTTTTTTTTTGTCTGATGTATGTATAGCGATTACTCCGGTGTTGGTGATCCGATTTTAATTGTTGTTTTTTTGTTCGATCGGGTACACTGTCAATTTAGTCCCATATAAGTCTCATTGAGATCCGATGATAATCTTCGGAGATATGGGGCCTAATGTCATGAAACAATTATATCATCCAGGTAATTGTTAGATTCTTGTTCGAGCTGAAGTTTCACGCAATAATTATAATTCTTTTTTTATCTGAAAGAAAATGGTTTATGTGTGGTCCCATATAATTTTTACGAAGATCTGGCTAGTAGTTTTTTCATAATCTAGAAAAATATCAATCACCTTTTGGCAAGTAGTCGTTTACCTAGATGACATTGTTGTGTATGGGCTGATTTTTAGTGTAAGTAACGGCACATGATGTAACTAAAAAATCTGAAATAAAAACATTTTATAAAAAAAATTCAAACTAGCTAGCACCGACTCCAAAAGTTTTATTTTTTACTTTTTGAAGTCGGTTTGAATTTTTTATATAAAATGTTTTATAATTATATATTTAAACAACGGGACTAAAACGCGACATTTGTTATGTAGTACAAATATGTACTTACAGCTTGACATTTCGGCTATGTTGCAATAGCCGTGGTCACAAGCAGACTGACAGTACATAGTTGTACTACCTAACAATTATTGTCGCGTTAGTCCCGTTTAATATAAATATTTCCATACAATCACACCAATTATCTAGCCCACGTTAAGTATCATGAAGAACTTGTGTTATGGATACTAGGTAACGGATAAACATACTTATATACTTTTTTTTTTGTAAATACATACGTAATATACATATTGAATATCCAGACCAAGACAGATAGACATGTTCATGCACACAAATATTTGTCTTGTCCGGGGATCGAACCCGGGACCTCTATAATTAACCTTATATAATTTAATTTAACCTTATAATTATAAAAATATAATATAATATAATTTAATTAATTATAATATAATTTAACCTTAAAAATCTCTTTTTTATGTAAGCCAAAATGTATATAATATATATTGTTTCGCAATATTAGTATTCGTTTGCGTTAATTAAAACCCTGAATTCTTCTTTCCAGGCATGATGATGACAGTTCCAAGTTTGTTGGTGAGTAGGCATCTAACTTGGAGTTTCAAGGTGAGACGCTATTATTAACTTTGACTCTGCTACGTTCCACTTCTCATTCGGTTAAAGGCAGTTATTGATATAAAAGTTAGGGTAAGTACCAATAATGTGTTCCTAACATTGATTCGGCATGCTAAATATAAAACGTAATTTATTTACTACAAGTTGCTTACTGTTTCGTTTGTGTGTCAATTATTTCTGATCTTCATACGTAATGTATGTATATAAAATATAGTTTTTTATCCGTTGTCTAATTTCCATCATCAGCGAAGGCATTTTCGTCTATTACAGATGAGAAGCAACTTTTTATCCACACCACTTTCAAAACGAAGTTTGAGCAGATAATTGGTGTGATTATGTGAAATAATTTTAATTTATACAAACTATACATTTCATACCCTTCAATATTTATTTTCATCGCCTCTAACGTCGACTTTCAGGTCTTAGAAAAGTGATAGACTTTGTCACTTTGGAATTATTTTACGATATTAATATTAAGTTCAGTTATTCGTTTACGCATGAATATTTGGTTAACCCGACTGTAATGTATGGCGACCGATCAAAATTATATTTACGAGATAAGTTTATTAGAAACCGACTTAACAAACTTTCTGTAATAATTAATATCTAAGTTAATATCAAGAAATCTAGGTCAAATTATCAAAATATTTGAAGAAATTTCTTATTTCTTATTACAGAAAGCAACTACGTCATATGGTTTTTTTTACTTATTAAAAAAGAAAACAGTTGAAAGTTTTTGACCAATAAATCAAAATTCTCTGTACTTTATTTTTTTTTTCTTAGAAAACTTAAGAATTCTTGATTAAAGCAAATGATTTTAAACCAAAGCAAACAAACTAAAAACTAATTTTCTCTAACAAAGCTACATGAACATTTATCATATTTTTAAAAGAAATAAAGAAGCAACTGCAATTTACCTTTGCCCACGTAAATAAAACGTTATATTTTCTTATTCGAATTAAAATAGCTTGAGGCGAGTCTGAGGCTATCTGAGAGCATAAACGTAGAGTCAGCAAAAGCTCGTCTCGGCTGATGCAAATGCGACGTCGAGCTAATTCACCCCCTAATTAGGTACGGTCTGCACAGTCATGGTCTCTTAAAGCACAGTATAAATATAAGTAGGTACATACAGTGTTTTGCGTTAGCCTTTTTAGGGTTTCGTAGCCTAAAAGCAAAAAACGAAACTTATATATTCGGCCAAACCGATTTATGTCACACCCTTTTTATTCGAAAACTATGAGGACACAGTTGAAACTTGGTAGGTAGATGTATTCTGTAAACCGATTTACGGTTTTAACACAAAAATAAAAAAGCATATGAATTAAGGGGGGGGCTCCAGACATGGAACTAACACTGAATTTTTTTTTTCATCAAACCTATTCGTGTGGTTATCTATAGATAGGTCTTTAAAAATTGCATTGAGGTTTCTAAAACGATTTTTTCTCAAAGTCAACCGTTTGAAAGATGTACACTTCCAAAGTGGTAAAATGTGTGTCCCCCCCCCCCTCTAACTTTGAAATAAGAGAATGAAAAATAAAAAAATATATATGCTGTAGATCTTAATAAAAACTTTCAACAAAAATTGGGTTGAACGAAATGTGGTTGTCGGTTTTAGAAATATAGCATTTTTCCCGAAGGGATTTGATTTTTTTTTTATCAAACCCTTCTAGTCTTTAAAAGTTACATTGAAGTTTCTATTACAGTTATTTCTCAAAATCAACCGTTTGAAAGATATACACTTCCAAAGTGGTAAGATGTCACAGCCACTTTAATCCAAAACTATGAGGATTACACAGTTGAAACTTAGTCGGTAGATGTATTTTGTAAACCGCTTTACGGTTTTAACACAAAAATAAAAAAGTATGAATTAAGGGGGGGCTCCCCATACATGGAACTGTTACTGAATTTTATTTTTTCATCAAACCTATACGTGTGGGAAATCATTAGATAGATCTTTAAAAATTACATTCAGGCTTCTTAAACAGTTTTTTTCTCAAAGTCAACAGTTTGAATGTTATACACTTCCAAAGTGGAAAAATGTTTGTCCCCCCTCTAACTTTTAAAATAAGAAAGTGAAAAATCAAAAAAAATATATATGATGTAGATCTTCATAAAAACTTTCAACAAAATTTGGTTTGAACGAAATATATTTAGTAGTTTCAGAGCTATAGCACATTTTCCAAAACCGCAAATATTACTTTGTCATTCATACAAACACTATCAAAAACAAAGTTATTTTTGCAGACGAAAAATATAGTGGCATTTTGGCAATAATCATAATAGAAACTTTATTGCACACGATACAAAAACAAAAACATACAGAGATAATGTCAAATAAGGAACACACAATTTTTCATGACTATTGGACATGACCAAAGCTTATGACAAAGTCCAACATAATATATTATTACAAAAACTTTATGATATTTTTTTGGTATAAGAGGTCTTGCGCATAAATGGTTCACTTCATACTTAAAAGGTAGAGAACAATATGTTGAAATAAAATACTTTGACGAAATCACGCAAGAAATGCAGCTTGTTCGATCGGATAGCAAAATAGTAAACTCATCTATTCCTCAGGGCAGTACAGTAGGATGTTTACTATTTTTAGTTTATATTAACGAATTACCTAAAATAATCAATGATCCATGCGTTTTATTTGCAGACGATATTTCCTTGCTTGTACCATGTAAAAATAACATAAACTTAAATTCAAAACTTAAAGATCTATTCAGTAGCATATCTACCTGGATGACACAGCATAATTTAGAAATCAATTTCCTTAAAACAAAACTAATTACATTTCATCCGCGTCAAAAAGATAATTTGGAAGTAGAATTTTCTTATAACGGTGTAAAAATCAAAAATGCCACTGAATGTAAACTGCTCGGCCTGGTCATAGATTCACATTTGTGTTGGAAAGGCCATATAGCTAAAATAAAAACTAAACTTTCAAGTTTTACATACGCGCTAAGCGAAACTAAAAGAACCACTAATTTAGAAACCGCAAAGCTGCTTATTACGCCTATGCACATGCGTGGCTTAACTACGGTCTAATATTATGGGGTTGTAGCTCAGATGCAGTCTCAGTTTTCACATCACAAAAAAAGTTAGTTCGCATTTTAGTAAACATTGATCAAACAGACAGTTGCAGACCATACTTTAAAGAACTCGAAATTTTACCTTTACCCTGTATTTATATATTAGAAATTTGTATATACTGTAATGTTGTTTTCTCTCTTTCAATAATAATAGGAACTTACTTAATAGACTTACCTTTTTCGGCTAGGACAACAACGGGGAAATAAGACAAAACATTATCCAGTGACAAGTAAATTGATCTTTATTATTATCCTGACTCTATACAAACCAAAACTAAAAAGGTGTCCTGTAATTAACACATAAAAACATAAAAAATAGGTACACTGTTAAAACAATTAATTAAAAGTTACTGTTTTAGTGATCTTAAATAAATTTGAAGGTTCATGAATGCCTGCCCAAGGATATCAGAAATGGAACTTAATTGAATGTGATGAGAAATTGATGATGATGCTACACTATGGGTGAACTCCTAAGCTTGCTGATGCGAATGAATGGTGGTTGTTGATATGGATATATTTAATTATAAAACTAAATGTTAGTTTTTTGGGTTAATTTAATAGAGGAATGGGGTCACCGCTCTATGTGTGATCCTCTGATTATATTTTCACTGCTTGATACTAGCAGGGTAGTAAAACAGCCGGAGGTGACTCCCGGGCTTCCCTGATCTGTCCTCTAACGCCGAGCGTACGGAATTTTCTGCTTCGCGGGCGGAGTGGTGTTTCGGAGGGGCGCCGTATGCGTCTCGTCACCTGCGAGAGGGGATTATGAACGGAGGTGATTTCAGATATTATTGTAACCGGTGAATTCTCACAGAGGGGGCCTTACTGTAATGTCTTTACAACGAAGCCTGAAGGGCCCTATTTCATCTAAAAAGCATCAGAGCAAGGGGAAGGTTGATACCCCAGACTTAACCTCTAAAGTGGCCACTTGCATACCGATTATGATGCTGTGACTTATTTTTAATATTTCTTATTTGTAAGTAAATGTTTAATTTGTGAATAAATTATGTTTCCCAGTATGATGCCTTTCTGTTTATATTACAGGGAAGCTCTGGCTACAGAGATCAGTCCAAATTATGCTTACATGCCACATGGTGTGCACTCATGAAAGCATACTTGAAGTGACTTATTTATGAAAGTTTACTAATAAAAAGAGAAAGTAACACCCTTAGGGGGTCCCTTTGTATCAATTACAAGGCTTAACTTGATAATTTAGGTGGATTAGGCAAGTATAATGGTAAGATCAAGTAGGGACACTGATTATGAAATTCTGATGTGAAGTGCACTGACACTAACCTGCGGCTTCAGCTATTCGTTCATCAATTTTTATATATTATGATATAGTTTATAATTTTATTGTGTATCAATAAAATTCTATAATTAAAGTAACCTTAAAAAGCAAGGACCTGCAATTCTGTCATATCAATCGCAGACCATCTGACAATCTCCTGTCAGTGTCATACCTGTCACTGTCGATCTGACAGATGGGGCGTTACGTGCGTTCGCACTGAATTAAAAACGTAAATCAGTGAAGATAATATTCCTGGTGTACTATGGCCAAAATTAAAAGCCAAAGCTGATGCTACCTCTGAACAATGAAAACCTGTAAAGTTAACAAGGTTCGAAGAGCCGTTTCGGCCACCACAACAAAACATTTAAATACAGTCATTCACCGAATTAAACATCTCTTTTCCTTTACATTTTTTGTTTCTACTAGCTCTCACCCATCGTACCTACCCATCCACCTCACCTACTATATATATATATATATATATATATATATATATATATATATATATATATATATATATATATATATATATATATATATATATATATCTTAATGAAAGGAAATTTTAAAATGACCGAAGTCTGCAGACATACTGCCTTATACAAGAGACGACATTACAATACATAAGAACCCAACATACTTTACAAAAAGGCAGGATATTCTATCACGATATACCTCACGACACGGCCACAAGTTAATGATACCCGTTAATAGGCTCCGAATGAACTCCTCTAGTCCATTAGACATGTCGGTAAAAATATATAATAAACTTCCAAAAGAAATAGCTACAGAAAATAGTTACAATATATATATAAAAAAGGTAAAAACACTGCTCTTAGGAAAGTGCTATTATAGCGTTTCAGAATATTTAAATGATAAGGATTTAAAATTTTAAGAAATATATACTTAATTGTAAAAAAAATAAGTCGTCCTCAATAAAAAAAAAACCTATTTGCTGTGCCCTTTCAGGGTCCACAATGTACTTACCATCTTTATGTTACCATCTTGTTACCATTTGTGGATTGCAATAAAAATTGAAATTGAAATTGAAATTGAAATTGGCGGCCTTATAGCTACGTAGCAGTCTCTTCCAGGCAACCTTGGGTGAGAGACGAAACCCTTCATGTGCGAGTTCGACTCGCACTTGGCCGATTTTTCTTGATATAACTTAATTATTATTATAACTTTTTATTTTTGCATTTTATTTTATGTGATAAATATTAAACAAGAAAATATACTAGAAAAAAGCAACTTGTTTCATATTGCCCTGATGGGATTCGAACCCGCATCGTTGGGAATCCGGCCCAATGCACTAACGATCTAATAAGACGCGTCGAATTTTTCTAGTATAATCACCTTTCTACGGTGTTGGACACCGTCGTTTCATCAATGAGAGAAAAATATCCACGCATTCGAAACATTTTTACAAATGTTTCGAATGCGTGGATTCTGTTTAATTATTATAATTGCAATAAGCAATAGGGCTGCCCACCAACAAAACAGACAAACTATCACATCGTGCGATCGTCACCGCGGCACATTCGAGACTTACCCCCATATTCTAAGTCGTTCCTCCAAAACTTTTTACACTCCACTCAACCTCGTCGTGGGTAAAAATGGTGGTGTGCGCTAGGCCTAACACGGAGTGGCTACGTACTCTTGGGCTTCACCAGGTCCTGGTATGACTTAGAATACCGATTTCGAGGAGTATTTAGAAGAGGTTTTCAATGAGGTTTCGTTAAGTCGAGGACGAGTAAGTTTTGGAGGAACGACTTAGAATATGGGTGTGAGACTCTCGCCGACCTCTCACCAAACCGAGGCGCGTCGGATATTACTCGCGAACGGATTTTTAGTAAGAAGATAAAATACTGTGTATCTTTATAGGTACTGTGCTTAAAGTTACGTTGCTTCCTTGTACGCGTTGTCGGTTAAGATTTCTCTTTTCCTTTTCTTAATTTGGTCATCTGCTTTTTTGCTTTGATGAATTATAAGTATGTAACTATGATTTTTTTTCTAAGCGGCTTATCGACTTTGATTATTCCGATTATGATGCAAATATTTTATAATGGATAAATCCCTTTTACCAACGCCGGTACGGAGACGGTATATGCGTTTGGGGTAAGAGGTTGTTTGTTTGTTTGTTTGGGCAAATCAATGTTACCATTTATCTTCAAAACTACTAGTCTGAAACTACTAGGCGCACCTTCTAGAAGCGAGGATGTTTAGTCTGTTTACACCCTAAGCACTATAAACAACTTTCTGAAGCAATCGCTTAGGTTCCAGCTCACGCACTCTATACACCATTTTGGCCTATACGTTGAGTGGACTATATTGTTTGAGTATCCTAAAAATAATTCGGTTCCATTATAAAAGTTTCGAGAGCCTTATGAGAGCAATTAAATTATAAACCGTTCACCCAAGCGTACGTTTAGTTTATTATTAAGTTTTTCTGAGCGGTTTGGTTAACTTAAATAAATTACCTTAGCTTTTAATATATAAAGCTTTTTGCTTAGGTTTTTCTCGATAATTGGAAAAGCAGGCTTATTGATTCAATTTATTTTATCAGGATTTGTTGGTGTAAGTCATTTTGAGAGAGAGAGAGAGAGAGAGAGAATCGATTTATTAACATATAAGACCATAATATAATGGTCATAAACAACAATGTTGAAAGACGATAAAAGAATGGCAGAAAAATACATCATTGTATTATAATAATGAAATGAATAGTTTGTTTCTATTTTATACAAGGCTAGCGGTTTCACCCGCGTGGTTCCCGTTCCCTTGGGAATATAGAGATAAAAAGTATACTATGTTCATAACCAGGCTATCTACTATCTGTGTACCAAATTTCATCCAAATCCGTTCAGTAGTTTCGGAGCTTATTCAATGCAAACAATCAAATCCTTCCTCTTTATAATATTACTATAGATATAGAAAATATACTGAAAGATTGTTAAAAAACGTGATCGATTTGATAAAAGCCATTCATGCTACGCCGTAGCTTGATCGTAGACAGTAGCTACGACGAAGAGTTGTAGAAAACACATTTTGCTTCTAAATGGAACAACATTATGCCTAAGTCTTTATTTGGTTCGACTCCAGCTTGTTTTGTTTGCGTTTTGTTTTTATTGAAGTTGTCCAATTTTAACACACTTCACACGATGGTTGAGCGAAGACGTCACAAAACTTCCGTCAAAAAACAAGCTTACTTTAAAAGATTCGTAGTACGAAATAGCATGGTAAGATTGAAACAATACTGCGCGAACAGATGACGGTTGGCCCCCAGAGCCCAAATCAGGTGGTTCGTTAGCAAAGAAAACTCGCGGCAGCTATGACCTGATTTCATTCCATGTCCTAGGAGAATAACCACAGTGCAAGGAGAGACAGTGTGCAAAGAACAGAATTTTATAAATAATACATTAATATTTAAATAAACTTAGTTGTTTAGCACTTTTGGTAGTTTGTTAGGTAACTAACATTTGAACTTGCCTGTTATGCAATAAGTAAGTTTTGAGAAGATATTTCAGCTTTCCTATTCTAATGACAGGTTTGGGTGATTTTAGAAATCTAAATTAAATTATTACAGTATAAACAATAAAATGAGTAGAATAATTTATGTTTCTCTCTCATAACTAGAATTGACTCTATAAAGCATCAAGACGTCTCGTCTTGTTGCCCTTCGATTGTTATAAGTGATGAGGTTACACATCACTTATAACAATCGATCGAACATGCTTGTAATTATTATTTTATTGCTACAATTCTAATAAAAATTTTGTTCCCTTAGTAAAAATGAAGCGCGAATGAAGCGTGCCGTGTGGTGACTGCCTAAGAATACACGTGTCACAACTCTCTTACATTCCTGAGATGTCGTCAGAGTCGATTAAGAGGCTCGACGCATTGAACACCTGTGCGTGAGAAGGAAAACTTGAAACAACCCTCTACCAACCCGTCTGGCGAGCGTGGTAGCAGTAGGCTAATAGCCTCCTATGAACGTCACAATAGGCGTGAGCTAGGAGAGGCCTATGTCCAGCAGTGCACGTCTACAGGCTGATGATGATGAGTAAAAATGAAGCTGTGCTCTATTGATTCTAATACTGTCAAATTACACTACCGATTGCTTAGTTGGAGCTAAAGGGTGCAGGGTGAGGCGCGGGCTAATCTCATCCGGAGGTTGTAGGAATGCCAACAATTTATTTCGTTGATTTTTTATGTATTAGGTTTTTTTTTATCAAAGCAAGTCACATGTATAACAAGGTATTACAAAATATAAATATGTACAAATGACGCCCTGCGAGGGCACAGCAGCCATGAGGAACAGCTATTGCCGTTTAACTTACTGCTAAGTGCTTGACCGCTATCTTGCCTGATGGAAAGCGAAGATGCGATCTAAGATGTAACGCGCTTGCCTAGAAGATACCTTTTTACTTTTGACTTGAAGACCCCCAAATTGTGTCAGGAAACAGAGGAGTTCCACTCTTTAGCTGTACAGATCAAAACGCTTATTGTGTCTTTTGGGTGGCACCTATTTGTACGTCTCGTTGCCCCATCAAAAATTAAAGATTATTTATTAGTAATTGCAAAAGCGCAGTACGCAAAGGTATAATTTTGTGCAAACAGTTTTATCTTATACTACTAACCACGAAAAAGAAAACTCTATATTGAAGCAAATGAATAAGCGCGGCAAGATGGTAAGCGATAGCATACAGTCAACAACAACAACCGTAGTTATACAAAATGACAAATGTCGTGACGCAATTCTGAACTCAAAGGGTACGTATTACATTTCAAAGTTGATTAGAGAAATTTGATATTTTGAATAAGCCGTAGTTACCGTTGACTGTCCACTGTACCTACGTGATGTAACTGCATCTACAATTTTTTACAATAAATTTTTTTAATCGTCAAGGGCTATGTTTTTCTCCCTGTTTCATTTCATACAGAGTCGTCAAATTGAAAAGTGACCTTAAACACATGGGTAAGATCAATTTTCATGACAAAAAAAACTAAAATAAAAATACATTTTATGGTTATCCTAACCGTAAACAATTTTCAACTCGCAAGGAAGGACTTACATTATAACATTTCTCGCATTACAAGGTTACTGTACTGCAAGTTGTGAAGTACTAATACTAATGACGTACGATACGCTACTAACAATAGTAGTTTGTTACACAAGGGACGTAAGGGAGCTATTACAGAACAAGATCCAATTCGGCGCCCGTGCCAGCGCAGCTCGCAAAGGGCGCTAAAGGATCGAGTGCACCCGAGATATTTAGACGCCCGAGCGAGCGAAGCGAGCGTGGGCGAATATAGTTCGAGGTTGTAATAGCTACTATACAACCGAGGTAAGTATTCTACTTTACATCATTCATGCGAGGTAAATAAAACATTTGTACGATATCTTCGGCTTTAAGATGACAGAAATCAGGCGTCCCGACCAGTTCTTCATCGGATGAAGTACTTGACATGATGAACTAACACTTTTAACTAGCAAAAATTTAAATTTTAATACAGTCGTCGCAAGTGAACAAGCATTTAATTCAAATGAATTGCCGCCATTTTCATTGTTTGGTTACAGTAAATAGTTTTGTTATCATTTTATAAAAAAAAAATTACCTAAGAGTTTTGCATAGCTTGAACTGAAATGAAATGCCACCATTTTCATTGATTTTTTTTTTCAGTAAAAGGTTTCATCATTTTATAAGAAGAGAGATTGGTTCACCAAGGAGTTTTACATGCTTAAATGGTAAAGTGTACTTTACAATTCAAGCATTCACCCTATGCTTGATTTGTAAAGTGATTTGAAAATGGAACGTTCTATCTAACCAACTTACACAGCCTCTTACCGTACTAGTAAATCCTAGTTACCGAGCAGTATGATGTAAAGAAATACTCTTTACTCTTACATTTTCTTTTAAGTAAATTAAGAATATTACTTGCGTGAGCAAAACTTACAAGTGTAATTTCGGCCTAAGAGCAATTGCTTTTATTGCAGCCGAGTCACACGCCGCGATGCGAGCCCGTTTTATTAGCCTATTAACTTTTTTGACCGAATGAAGCCACTCCTGTGCCTCATTTGCATTTTTTAATTAAAAGCCAGCAGTGTGCGTTGCAGATTAAAAAACTTCGCTAACCTCTGTGCGCGGTTAAAACACTATTACATGTTTTGCTTGTTAAAACCATTGCTTGAAGCGAGTAAACGTCCCACTGTTTAGTTAATAGATAAACTCGCGAAACTAGTTTGTATATATTTGTAGTGAGGTAAATATTCTTTTTGAAGCTTATACAGGCTGTTTTTATTTAGTGTGCCCAAAGTTAAGGGGGTTAAGTGATTAGGATATAATGAGGCGAAGGATTGTTTTTAAACATTTTATTTGCTACGATGAAAAAAAATAATTATAAAATCCGCGTTCAGCTGTTGTCGCTGAGCCGAGCTTAGTGCACTCTCAATAGATTTTACTAACGTCCGTAACACAACCTCCCCCTTAACTTTGGACACAAAAAAAAACGCGGTTTATATATCGTGTTACAATAAAACGTATTGAATTTCAATCCAATAAACAAGTCCCGTGTAAACTAAATCGCATATTGGAGCACAATTCTACCTACGATAAAAGAAAACCGATTTCCTTATTTCAACTCGACAATTTTATATCGGAGCAATGCTATCAAACCGTTACGACTCCGAGCAGTGCTACGTCGTAGCGTCGAACCGTTACGACGCGGATCTGTGCTACGTCGTAGCACGTAAGGTGTCGCCCGTCATAATAATAAATTCGCGACATATTCGCGCCATATCGCATCAGCCTGATTGATCGGCTCGTTTCTGGCCTGAACGAGATAGCGACAACGGGCCTGACATATATATGAGTTATCTGAACGTACAATGAATCTTCTTTATTTTATATTACGTGTTTATGCGTTTCTTTTTTAGATGTCGCGTATAAAATATTATGTGTAGTATCTAAAATTCGATCTTATGTTCTATCACATAATTTTTAAGGGCGACAGTTCATGTTTTTGATGATTTGATAATTTGTTTGTTTGTTTATTTATTGATTTAGCTCCGAACCTACTGAACGGATTTGAATAAAATTTGGTACACATATAGAAGATAGCCTGGTTATGAACAAAGGATACTCTTTATACTGATATTCCTATGGGAAAGGGAACCACGCGGGTGAAACCGCGAGCGGCCGCTAGTTATCAACAAATTAAGGAAGTCTACAGGTTGCGGGTTAAAGCCTCGGACTAGTTGATTTTTCTAATACATTTTTGAAGTGAAAACTTCTTTAGCGGCGTTGAGCACTTTTTCTGTAATGGGTATAAAATCTTAAACTCGCGTCAGGACACGTGACCTGATCGAAAAAGCGTAGGACGGATGGAGAATGTTGAGGTGACAGGTTGACTATGGTCTCGGTTGCTTAGCGACAGACTGTTGATAATGTCTTTTACTTGTCTCTTGTTTTATTGTCAATATATATTTTTCGATTCTCTATAATAACTAATGTTTTCTTATATCTTATTACCTAACTTAACGTTCACTTTAATATGGTTTGTCATGTTTGTGTACGATAGCGCAATAAATGAATATTGTATTCTACCACATAAATGATAGTACTTTTATACTGATAAAGCAATTGGTGCAAAATTATTCCCTAACCATTCCAAAATATCAAACATGCTCAACGTTAATAATCAAGTTTTCACTTCTGCCGGCACTCCCGGAGTGCAACCCGTCTTTTTTTTTTTGTATCTTGATTATGATTTATTTATTGTAGTTTCCTTTGGAAAGCAATTTTTTCCACTTATACTTGGAAACCATAAACTACAAAAATGTTTGAGAGTTTATGAAATTCAGCTTCATTACAAGTTTATTCAATAGCAACTGAATGCCTAGTTTCAAAAATAGATTGCTTAATGCTATCTTATATTACGATAAGGTTCAATAGATAAAAATCAGTCCTTCTCAGGCGTATTAGTAATAACAGAACATCGGCTACATTACCTTCACAGTTTTCACACAGTTGTGTACAGTTGGGAAGTTCCCGGTTGACCAGGAGAGTTATTTCAGGAAACTTGTCACAGGAACAGGGATCTATTTGTTTGGGCAAAGTATAACTTAGCCATTGTGATATTTTAACTTGCATAGTTTTAATTTTAACATAATTTTCTTATATATTTTTTTGTACAGCTGTTGGTTTGTTGTATTTAATGCATGCCGTTGTCACCTATTAAGGTTTCACTTTGTTCTCAATGTTAATATGTGTGAGTCTTCTTTTTCTTTTTGTTTGGTGTAATCTTGTTGGTGATCCAAATAAATTATTAAAAAATAAAAAACTTTATTAAAAAAAATAAAGGATATATAGAAATCGTTTATATCATAAATAATAAACCACTAAAAGGTATTTCATTTGAATAATAGATTATTTTTTAATCTTACTACTTTCCGAGAAAACGTTTCCCGAAAAAATTCTACTGGTCAATCGGGAATTTCCCCGATTTTACTTAATTGTTGTACCTATGCGACTATTGACCTATTGATTACCTATTGACTTTGACTTGACTTTGACTTTGACTTTGACTTTGACTTTGACTTTGACTTTGACTTTGACTTTGACTTTAACGCTACTCGTCTGGGACCTATTATCGTAACTGGACACGAGGACAGAATTTTATTACTCCAAAAATATGAAAATATGTTGAGGATATAATGACGGCGTTCAAGACACTAGTAGATTCACCCTTCTACATATTCACATACGCTTCATGGACCATGTTGCCGATAGTACCTCCTAACAATAAATCGGTCTCGGTTGTCCCCGTGATTGATCGGGCTCGTTGCGGGACGGGACAGCAGCCAGCAGTGACAGCGATGAGCATATGTGTCCCAAACGGTGGGTCTATTCAGGTGGCCTACCACCATCTATTAAAAACCATGTCATAAGAAAGTTTTGTTTGCGTTTTGTTTTTATTGAAGTTGTCACATTTTGATACACTGCATACTTTGGAGGCGATGATTAAGCAAAGACGTCAGAAAACTTCAGTCAAAAAACATGCTTACTTTAAGAGGTCCGTAGTACGAAATAGCATGGTAGCATTGAAACAATACTGCGCTACGAGATGGCGGTAGGCCCCCAGGGGCCTATTCAGAGGCCGTCAAAATATTAATAAGTTGGGAGTGACTATTCACTTTGACCTGTACCCCGACCGCCTAACGGTATAGCTTGTGCTATCGCTATAGCTATCCATTCTAACCCCCTACAAGGGCTCTCGCTGATGCTATCACTTTCATACTACAAATGCAATGGTGCGACTAATAGATGAATAGAAATATGTAGGAACGAGCAACCCGTGTGCGCATAATGCGCAAAAAACACATAATAACATTCAAAAAAGTTTTTTTTTTTTGTTTTTTTTTTTTTTATTTGAGTTTTTGCTAAATTTCTCGACTTATCTGACCACTTCAGACAAATACCTTTCTAACGGTGTATTGCACTTGATTGTGCGACTTTTAGTTTAGGAGGAGAAGCGGCTTCACTGCCGTATTATATACATAGATTAGACAGAAACACTATCGTTGAAGGCTTTTTTGAGACCTTTTTTGAGACCTATCAAACGTCAAGTTTGATAGCTATAGCGATAGCACAAGCCATACCGTTAGGCAGACGAGGTGCTGTATAGAGTAGCCGTCAGTTCGGAAGTCTTAGGTTGATGACATGTATGGCGCAAGAGTAACATTCATTTACGATGTTGTATACGTTAACCGCCTCTGTGGTCTAGTGGTAACAACCACCGGTGTCAGACCTAGGGGTCACGGGTTCGTTTCCCAGCGGGGGTACAATTTGTATTCGTTTTGGTTGGTGGTAGGACTTGTTGTGAGTCCGCCTGGCTAGCTACCACCATCTTATCTAAGTCTGACGCCATAATAACAATGTTTTCAGAATTGTTGTGTTCCGGCAGTTAGAGATAAGATAGCCAGTTCCTCAGTGGTTGAGGATTCCGGGAGAGGCTCTCTTCCATCTTCAGCCTTATCAATACTTAACATCAGGTATAATGAAAGCTAAGAGTCTCCCCGTCGCTAATAAAAATAATAAAAAAAAACGTACCTGTTTATATCACGCCTGAAAAATAAACAAAATTTTTTATTGAAAGCGTTGAAATTCAGTTTTATTCAAACTTTACACATTGACATACTTTTTTTTTAACGACGCGGTGTCCCTTAGCTTCATCATACCTGATGTTAAGTATTGATAAGGCTGAAGATGGAAGCGAGCCTCTCCCGAAATTCTCAATCACTGGGGACTGCATAACCGCAAATATAACTTTGTCATTCATACAAACACTATGAAAAACAAAGTTATTTTTGCAGACGATAAATATAGTGGCATTTTGGCAATAATTTGCACACGATACAAAAACAAACACATACAGAGAAAATGTCAAATAAGGAACACACAATAGGCGGCCTTATAGCTACGTAGCAGTCTCTTCCAGGCAACTTTGGGTGAGAGACGAAACCCTTCATGTGCAAGTTCGACTCGCATTTGGCCGATTTTTCTTGATATAACTTAATTATTATTATAACTTTTTATTTTTGCATTTTATAATGCTATTTTTATGTGATAAATATTAAACAAGAAAATATAATAGAACAAAGCAACTTGTTTCATATTGCCCTGACGGGATTCGAACCCGCATCGTTGGGAATCCGGCCCAATGCACTAACGATATATTAGGACGCGTCGAATTTGTCTAGTATATTGACAAATTATAGTATTAGTTTGTTATTAATATTAATTTGTCTAGTATGTTGGCCACCGTCGTTTCATCAATGAGAGAAAAATATCCACGCATTCGAAAATTTTTTACAAATGTTTCGAATGCTTGGATTCTGTTTAATTATTATAATTATTGCAGTCGCGCGGTACACAATAAGCAATAGGGCTGCCCACCAACAAAACAGACAAACTATCACATCGTGCGATCGTCACCGCGGCACATTCGAGACTTACCCCCATATTCTAAGTCGTTCCTCCAAAACTTTTTACACTCCACTCAACCTCGTCGTGGGTAAAAATGGTAGTATGCGCTAGGCCTAACACGGAGTGACTACGTACTCTTGGGCTTCTCCAGGTATTTCGAAGAGGTTTTCAATGAGGTTTCGTTAAGTAGAGGACGAGTAAGTTTTGGAGGAACGACTTAGAATATGGGTGTGAGACTCTTGCCGACCTCTCACCAAACCGAGGCGCGTCGGATATTTCTCGCGAACGGATTTTTAGTAAGAAGATAAAATACTGTGTATCTTTATAGGGTACTGTGCTTAAAGTTACGTTGCTTCCTTGTACGCGTTGTCGGTTAAGATTTTTCTTTTCCTTTTCTTAATTTGATCATCTGCTTTTTTGCTTTGAAGGAGAGGAAATTATAAGTATATAACTATGTTTTTTTTTCTAAGCGGCTTATCGACTTTGATTATTCTGATTATGATGCAAATATTTTATAATGGATAAATCCCTTTTACCAACGCCGGTACGGAGACGGTATATGCGTTTGGGGTAAGAGGTTGTTTGTTTGTTTGTTTGGGCAAATCAATGTTACCATTTATCTTCAAAACTACTAGTCTGAAACTACTAGGCGCACCTTCTAGAAGCGAGGATGTTTAGTCTGTTTACACCCTAAGCACTATAAACAACTTTCTGAAGCAATCGCTTAGGTTCCAGCTCACGCACTCTATACACCATTTTGGCCTATACGTTGAGTGGACTATATTGTTTGAGTATCCTAAAAATAATTCGGTTCCATTATAAAAGTTTCGAGAGCCTTATGAGAGCAATTAAATTATAAACCGTTCACCCAAGCAAATGTACGTTTAGTTTATTATTAAGTTTTTCTGAGCGGTTTGGTGAACTTAAATAAATTACCTTAGCTTTTAAATTTATAAGCTTTTTGCTTGGGTTTTTCTCGATAATTGGAAAAGCAGGCTTATTGATTCAATTTATTTTATCAGGATTTGTTGGTGTAAGTCATTTTGAGAGAGAGAGAGTGAGAGAATCGATTTATTAACATATAAGACCATAATATAATGGTCATAAACAACAATGTTGAAAGACGATAAAAGAATGGCAGAAAAATACATCATTGTATTATAATAATGAAATGAATAGTTTGTTTCTAATTCATACAAGACTAGCGGTTTCACCCGCGTGGTTCCCGTTCCCGTGGGAATATAGAGATAAAAAGTATCCTATGTTCATAACCAGGCTACCATCGGTGTACCAAATTTCATCCAAATCCGTTCAGTAGTTTCGTAGCTTATTCAATGCAAACAATCAAATCCTTCTTCTTTATTATATTAGTATAGATATAGATAAATATACTAAAAGATTGATAAGAAACGTAATTGATTTGATAAAAGCCATTCATGCTACGCCGTAGCTTGATCTTAGACCGTAGCTACGACGAAGAGTTGTAGAAAACACATTTTGCTTCTAAATGGAACAACATTATGCCTAAGTCTTTATTTGGTTCGACTCCACCTACCTTCTATTACCTAGAAACCATCATGTCATAAAAACGTTTTGTTTGCGTTTTGTTTTTATTGAAGTTGTCCAATTTTAACACACTTCACACGATGGTTGAGCGAAGACGTCACAAAACTTCCGTCAAAAAACAAGCTTACTTTAAAAGATTCGTAGTACGAAATAGCATGGTAAGATTGAAACAATACTACGCGAACAGATGGCGGTTGGCCCCCAAAGCCCAAATCAGGTGGTTCGTTAGCAAACAAAACTCGCGGCAGCTATGACCTGATTTCATTCCATGAAATTAGATTTAGTAGAATCAACAGTCTTTCTGGGTGTAACTATGGACTGTAAACTTCAATGGAGTTCACATATTGCAATACTAGCTGGCAAGCTTAGTTCTGCTGCCTACGCTGTTAGAAAAGTCAGACAATTGACTGATATAGAAACTGCTAGGACTGTGTACTTCAGTTATTTTCACAGCATCATGTCGCATGGTATTCTTATGTGGGGAATAGCAGCTGACATTAATACAATATTAATACTAGAAAAACGAGCTATAAGGGCCATTTATCAACTGGGTTCCAGAACATCTCTTCGGGAAAAAATTTAAGAAATTGGTATACTGACAGCTGCTTCTCAATTTATTTTAAATTGTATTCTTTTTGTACGGCGTAATATCAACCTGTATATCAAACATGGTGATTTGCACGATCGCAATACTAGAAATAGAAATAAACTTGTTATGCCTAGGTACCGATTAAAGAAGGTCCTTGGATCTTTTATGGGTCTAGGTATTCGTATCTATAATAAAATTCCAGATAATATTTTGGATTTGCCTTTCGAAAAGTTTAAGATGAATGTAAAAGATTGTCTTCTTAAAAAAGGATATTATATTATAAAAGATTACTTGAATGACGAGACAGCTTGGTCATAAATATTTAGTTTTATTTTGTCGAAATTGTAGTGTCATTCAATTAATGTTTAGTAAAGTATTAGATTCAACTTTTAACACAAGTAGCTTGGGTATGTCATGCTCTCTGTAAACATTTCTGCGGTGGTGTAAATATGGTTGAGCGAAGCGATGGCTGGTTCATGCGTCATGCTCGTGAACGGGTGCTGCCAGTGGGATGGGTCTGCTCATGTTTGCTTGTGTTAAAATGTGTAGAGATATTATGTTGTTTTGATTTTATGTTATTTATGATGTTTTGAGTTGAGATGCGTGGCACTGCTTGATCAGAGTAAATAAAGGTAAATAATGTTTTCAATTATTCCAAATATATAAAAGCTTTTTTATTAATTTATTTTTAACTTTAATTACGCTTTGAGATTGTGACCCAGCTGATGCGTCTTCTAGTGACATTGTAGGTTGTGTTGGGTCTTACATTAAGGCACTTTTATCTTTCTTTTTTGCTGTTGCCATTGTATTTTTTTAAATTTATACAGCTTAACATAAGTACCTGAAGTACGTCATGCTCACTCAAACGTTTCTTCGGCGGTGTCGTGTGAGGCGGGTCGTTACGTTCCCTAAAATATGGTTGAGCGAAGCGATGGCTGGTTCATGCGTCATGCTCGTGAACGGGTGCCGCCAGCGGAAATGGGTCTACCTCAGTCTGCTTATCTTAATGCTGTGCTTAAAGCCTAAATATTTTTATCTAAAATAAATTGATACTGACCTGTATGTACCTCACAACTTGCAGTATAGTAATCTTGTAATGCGAGAAATGTTGTAATGTATGATAGACAAGTCTTTCTTTGCCAGTTAAAAATTGTTTACGGTTACAATAACCATAAAATGTAATATTTTAATTAGTATTTTCCTTTTGTGATGGAAATTGACCTTACTGATATATTAAGGTCACTTTTCAATTTGACGACTCTGTATGAAATAAAACAGGGAGAAAAAAACAGCCCTTGACGAGATTCTTGCCGGTTCTTCTCGTTACAAGGTCTCCCGCCGTAGGGTTTGTGAACCGATGGCGTAGCTTCTTTGACTTTCATAAGTGCTTGTAACAGCCTAGACTGAATAAATGATATTGACTTTGGCTTTGACTTTGACTTTGTTCCCTTAGTAAAAATGAAGCGCGAATGAAGCGTGTGGTGACGGCCTAAGTATACACGTGTCACCACTCCCTTACATGCCTGGGATGTCGTAAGAGTCGACTAAGAGGCTCGACGCATTGAACACCTGTGCGAGAGAAGGAAATCTTGAAACAAACCCTCTACCAACCCGTCTGGCCAGCGTGGTAGCAGTAGGCTAATAGCCTCCTATGAACGTCACAATAGGCGTGAGCTAGGAGAGGCCTATGTCCAGCAGTGATGAAGATGATGATGAGTAAACATGAAGCTGTGGTCTACTGTTTCTATTACTGTCAAGTTACCCTACCGATTGCTTAATTGGAGCAAAAGGGTGCAGGTTGAGGCGCGGGCTAATCTCATCCGGAGTTTGTAGGTATGCCAACAATTTATTTCGTTGATTTTTTATATATTAGGTTTTTTTTTATCAAAGCAAGTCACATGTATAACAAGGTATTACAAAATATAAATATGTACAAATGACGCCCTGCGAGGGCACAGCAGCCATGAGGAACAGCTATTGCCGTTTAACTTACTGCTAAGTGCTTGACCGCTATCTTGCCTGATGGAAAGCGAAGATGCGATCTAAGATGTAACGCGCTTGCCTAGAAGATACCTTTTTACTTTTGACTTGAAGACCCCCAAATTGTGTCAGGAAACAGAGGAGTTCCACTCTTTAGCTGTACAGATCAAAACGCTTATTGTGTCTTTTGGGTGGCACCTATTTGTACGTCTCGTTGCCCCATCAAAAATTAAAGATTATTTATTAGTAATTGCAAAAGCGCAGTACGCAAAGGTATAATTTTGTGCAAACAGTTTTATCTTATACTACTAAACACGAAAAAGAAAACTCTATATTGAAGCAAATGAATAAGCGCGGCAAGATGGTAAGCGATAGCATACAGTCAACAACAACAACCGTAGTTATACAAAATGTCAAATTTCGTGACGCAATTCTGAACTCAAAGGGTACGTATTACATTTCAAAGTTGATTAGAGAAATTTGATATTTTGAATAAGCCGTAGTTACCGTTGACTGTCCACTGTACCTACGTGATGTAACTGCATCTACAATTTTTTACAATATTTTTTTTTAATCGTCAAGGGCTATGTTTTTCTCCCTGTTTCATTTCATACAGAGTCGTCAAATTGAAAAGTGACCTTAAACACATCGGTAAGATCAATTTTCATCACAAAAAACCTAAAATAAAAATACATTTTATGGTTATCCTAACCGTAAACAATTTTCAACTCGGAAGAAGAACTTAAATTATAACATTTCTCGCATTACAAGGTTACTGTACTGCAAGTTGTGATGAACTAATACTAATGACGTACGCTACGCTACTAACAAAGAGTATTTACATTTTCTTTTAAGTAAATTAAGAATATTACTTGCGTGAGCAAAACTTACAAGTGTAATTTCGGCCTAAGAGCAATTGCTTTTATTGCAGCCGAGTCACACGCCGCGATGCGAGCCCATTTTATTAGCCTATTAACTTTTTTGACCGAATGAAGCCACTCCTGTGCCTCATTTACATTTTTTTATTAAAAGCCAGCAGTGTGCGTTGCAGATTAAAAAACTTCGCTAACCTCTGTGCGTGGTTAAAACACTATTACATGTTTTGCTTGTTAAAACCATTGCTTGTAGCGAGTAAACGTCCCACTGTTTAGTTAATAGATAAACTCGCGAAACTAGTTTGTATATATTTGTAGTGAGGTAAATATTTTTTTTTTGAGCTTATACAGGCTGTTTTTATTTAGTATGCCCAAAGTTAAGGGGGTTATGTGATTAGGATATACTGAGGCGAAGGATTGTTTTTAAACATTTGATTTGCTACCATGAAAAAAAAATTTTTATAAAATCCGCGTTCAGCTGTTATCGCTGAGCCGAGCTTAGTGCAATCTCAATAGATTTTACTAACGTCCGTAACACAACCTCCCCCTTAACTTTGGACAGAAAAAAAAACGCGGTTTATATATCGTGTTACAATAAAACGTATTGAATTTCAATCCAATAAACAAGTCCCGTGTAAACTAAATCGCATATTGGAGCACAATTCTACCTACGATAAAAGAAAACCGATTTCCTTATTTCAACTCGACAATTTTATATCGGAGCAATGCTATCAAACCGTTACGACTCCGAGCAGTGCTACGTCGTAGCGTCGAACCGTTACGACGCGGATCTGTGCTACGTCGTAGCACGTAAGGTGTCGCCCGTCATAATAATAAATTCGCGACATATTCGCGCCATATCGCATCAGCCTGATTGATCGGCTCGTTTCTGGCCTGAACGAGATAGCGACAACGGGCCTGACATATATATGAGTTATCTGAACGTACAATGAATCTTCTTTATTTTATATTACGTGTTTTATGCGTTTCTTTTTTAGATGTCGCGTATAAAATATTATGTGTAGTATCTAAAATTCGATCTTATGTTCTATCACATAATTTTTAAGAGCGACAGTTCATGTTTTTGATGATTTGATTATTTGTTCGTTTGTTTATTTATTGATTTAGCTCCGAAACTACTCAATGGATTTGGATGAAATTTGGTACACATATAGAAGATAGCCTGGTTATGAACAAAGGATACTCTTTATACTGATATTCCTATGGGAAAGGGAACCACGCGGGTGAAACCGCGAGCGGCCGCTAGTTATCAACAAATTAAGGAAGTCTACAGGTTGCGGGTTAAAGCCTCGGACTAGTTGATTTTTCTAATACATTTTTTTTTTGTATCTTGATTATGATTTATTTATTGTAGTTTCCTTTGGAAAGCAATTTTTTCTACTTATACTTGGAAACCATAAACTACAAAAATGTTTGAGAGTTTATGAAATTCAGCTTCATTACAAGTTTATTCAATAGCAACTGAATGCCTAGTTTCAAAAATAGATTGCTTAATGCTATCTTATATTACGATAAGGTTCAATAGATAAAAATCAGTCCTTCTCAGGCGTATTAGTAATAACAGAACATCGGCTACATTACCTTCACAGTTTTCACACAGTTGTGTACAGTTGGGAAGTTCCCGGTTGACCAGGAGAGTTATTTCAGGAAACTTGTCACAGGAACAGGGATCTATTTGTTTGGGCAAAGTATAACTTAGCCATTGTGATATTTTAACTTGCATAGTTTTAATTTTAACATAATTTTCTTATATATTTTTTTGTACAGCTGTTGGTTTGTTGTATTTAATGCATGCCGTTGTCACCTATTAAGGTTTCACTTTGTTCTCAATGTTAATATGTGTGAGTCTTCTTTTTCTTTTTGTTTGGTGTAATCATGTTGGTGATCCAAATAAATTATTAAAAAATAAAAAACTTTATTTAAAAAAATTAAAGGATATATAGAAATCGTTTATACCATAAATAATAAACCATTAAGAGGTATTTCATTTGAATAATAGATTATTTTTTAATCTTACTACTTTCCGAGAAAACGTTTCCCGAAAAAATTCTACTGGTCAATCGGGAATTTCCCCGATTTTACTTAATTGTTGTACCTATGCGACTATTGACCTATTGATTACCTATTGACTTTGACTTTGACTTTAACGCTACTCGTCTGGGACCTATTATCGTAACTGGACACGAGGACAGAATTTTATTACTCCAAAAATATGAAAATATGTTGAGGCAATGACGGCGTTCAAAACACTATTAGATTCACCCTTCTACATATTCACATACGCTTAATGGACCATGTTGCCGATAGTACCTCCTAACAATAAATCGGTCTCGGTTGTCCCCGTGATTGATCGGGCTCGTTGCGGGACGGGACAGCAGCCAGCAGTGACAGCGATGAGCATATGTGTCCCAAACGGTGGGTCTATTCAGGTGGCCTACCACCATCTATTAAAAACCATGTCATAAGAACGTTTTGTTTGCGTTTTGTTTTTATTGAAGTTGTCACATTTTGATACACTGCATACTTTGGAGGCGATGATTAAGCAAAGATGTCAGAAAACTTCAGTCAAAAAACAAGCTTACTTTAAGAGGTCCGTAGTACGAAATAGCATGGTAGCATTGAAACAACACTGCGCTAAGAGATGGCGGTAGGCCCCCAGGCCTATTCAGAGGCCGTCAAAATATTAATAAGTTGGGAGTGGCCATTCACTTTGACCTGTACACCGACCGCCAAACGGTATAGCTTGTGTTATCGCTATAGTTATCGATTCTAACCCCCTACAAGGGCTCTCGCTGATGCTATCACTTTCATACTACAAATGTAATAGTGCGACTAATAGATGAATAGAAATATGTAGGAATTAGACATCGTTGAAGGCTTTTATGAGAGTTTGACGCTTGATAGCTAGCTAGCGAGGTGCTGTATAGAGTGGCCGTCAGCTCGGAAGTCTTAGGTTGATGACCTGTATAGCGCAAAAGTAACATTCATTTACGATGTTGTAAACGTTAACCGCCTCTGTGGTCTAGTGGTAACAACCACCGGTGTCAGACCTAGGGGTCACGGGTTCGTTTCCCAGCGGGGGTACAATTTGTTTTCGGTTTGGTTGGTGGTAGGACTTGTTGTGAGTCCGCCTGGCTAGCTACCACCATCTTATCTAAGTCTGACGCCATAATAACAATGTTTTCAGAATTGTTGTGTTCCGGCAGTTAGAGATAAGATAGCCAGTTCCTCAGTGGTTGAGGATTCCGGGAGAGGCTCTCTTCCATCTTCAGCCTTATCAATACTTAACATCAGGTATAATGAAAGCTAAGAGTCTCCCCGTCGCTAATAAAAATAATAAAAAAAAACGTACCTGTTTATATCACGCCTGAAAAATAAACAAAATTTTTTATTGAAAGCGTTGAAATTCAGTTTTATTCAAACTTTACACATTGGCATACTTTTTTTTTAACGACGCGGTGTCCCTTAGCTTCATCATACCTGATGTTAAGTATTGATAAGGCTGAAGATGGAAGCGAGCCTCTCCCGGAATCCTCAATCACTGGGGACTGACTATCTTATCTCTAAATCCGGAATACAACAATGCTGTAAACATTGTTGTTAAGGCGTCAGACTTAGATAAGATGGTGGTAGCTAGCCAGGCGGACTTACAACAAGTCCTACCACCAACCAAACCGAATACAATATGTACCCCCGCTGGGAATCGATTCCGGGACCCCTGGGTCTGATACCGGTGGTTGTACCACTAGACCACAGAGGCGGTTATTTTTACTTTATTTAACTGCTATTCACATGTGGTTTATTGATCGTATTGCCGATAGTGCTAACAATGAATGTTGAACCAAATTGATAAAATATTTTTATAATTTATTAATTATAACCTCCAATGGTTTATACCCATAACACAGGTACTTAAGCTATTCTAAGTGACAGCTATTTCTGAATTATGTGTAATGTTGTCAGAAATTTAATTATTTATAAGACATTTTGTGTAGAATTTGTAAGAAGGTTTGCGTGGTTAAAAGATAATATTTATATACTCTATACCCAGTACACAATTTGATTAAAATGTAACGAAGTTTGTTGTTTCCTTGATTAACTGTAGTACTTACTTGATTTTGTATTTGGTATAAATAACTTGGAGCAGCTAATGAACTGTCTAGTCGAAGCCAGCGTGGGAATAAAGGAGTACCGGTGAAAGGGAACGACAGAGACTTCTATAAATAGTAATATTAGGTAGGAGTGAAATAGGCGAAATATTTTAAAAATAAGCAAGTGACTAGCTAAAAATAAAGATGTGGAAATAGAAGAATATTGTGTTAAATTTCAACGTGTCACATTATTATGAAGTGTACCAATGATTTTTAACAATATCATTGAGGTATACCTACTAATCCTCGCACATTGCCCACTACTGAGTATAAGAAATTGCAAGTACCTTCACCTGCAAAAAAACTATAGCAAAAACATAATACCTACATTCATCCCATTAAACTTTAAAATATATATTATGCAAAATTAAATGTTAGAACAAAATAAATTAGTACAAGGTCTATTGTTTAAATATAAACATGAATAAAAAAAACGAATAAATAAAAGTGAATTAACCTTTTAATAACTTTTTAATTTTACAATGCTATTTTTATGTGATAAATATTAAACAAGAAAAAATACTAGAAAAAGGCAACTTGTCTCATGTCGCCGTATAGCTGACGAATTTATTTATTTTTCAAAAACACACACTGGAACTTATAAATCAGTACATGTGAGCCCTCCACAATTCAATTTGAAACATTCTAAAACCAATAAAAATGTTCAACACACTAATAAATAACGCGATAAAGGCGCACGTACACAGAGCTCGGGATTGTCAAACCCGGTAATATTTACGGTGGCGATTTGCCGATTATTAATTGAGCGACGCGAGCGAGCGGGGCGAGCAGTTGTGAGCGATGCGCTCGTGGGGGATTAAGCCGCGTCGGGAGACTAATCACGCACACCTGTCCTTCCAACTCGTGACGTAATGTGACGCTTTCTACAAACAAGTCTTGTGAATTCAGCTTACACAGAGAGAAGATGTGAGTTTTTTTATGTATTATTATATTAAAATGCTGACTAAATTTCAAATGCAAGAAACAAGCTTTTATGTAACTAGTCTTCCCGTGACCACAGGAGCTTAATAGGTGCCGAAACGTCGGAAAAACCAATGAAACCTTATATATAATATTCACGACTATTTTTAAACAGTATATAATTTTTTTAAGTTCGACTCAGAATCGGTAAGTGAACATAATTCTCCTAGAAACATGGGTCAATAAAGGTACTGTTAATAAATTTGCAAATAGTTTCACATATACTCCAGTCTAGAGGAGCCCGTGGCGCAGTGGTTCGCGCGCTCGGTTGTTGAGGTTAAGCAACTTTCGCCATGGTCGGCCACGGGATGGGTGACCCAAAATTTATTATCGTGAGCTCCTCCGTGCTTCGGAAGGTACGTTAAGCTGTTGGTCCCGGCTGCATTTGCAGTCGCTAAAAACCACCAATCCGCATTGGGCCCGCGTTCTCCTTATCCATCCATAAGGAAGGCCAGTGCCCCAGCAGTGGGGACATTAAAAATGGCTAATGACGATACTCCAGTCTAACCATGTCATTGAATTGCAAAAAACAGTTTGTAGTTCGATGTGAACTTATCAAATGAACACGCGTCCTAGAAACAGTTGCAGTCGCAGTAGGCTGCAGTAGCTCGGTGCAGTAGGTCGGCGAAAGTAATTCAATTATTTGTGTCAGCGAGTGTTTGCGCAAACAACTCGCGCAGGCGGCCATGGTGACGGCGCGCAATAGGGAAGGGCATGTGATCAAAAACATATAAAATAAAATATATTTTTTAATAAATTTTATAAGATGTAACACTTTTAAGAATCAAATTATAAAATGCACCTTCATCTTGATGATTTCCGAACATTTCATTAGTTTTTTTTCTTTTCTTTGATAATATTACAAGTGCATCATCCTTTTCTTCTTCTAACAGTAACAAAGTTAACAATTTTTCGTTCATTTCAACTCTGAGTACAAACGCAATCGTGACGGCGTGCAGACGCGTCTCCGCCAGACAACCCATGCGCCCGCGGCCGACGGCGTGCAGACGCGTCTCCAGACGTCGTCGGTCGCGTGCGGCGGGCCAGAGAAACCAGCGCCTAAAAGTTGTTTTATTTCAATAAAATATATTAACTATTGCCAAAAGTAATTTTTAACAATTTTATCAATTAAAAAACGGTGTACCAGAGCGAAGGTGGAAATCATAATAAACACATGCTGAGGCGGGGACCCTATTGACCTAGAGGCCATACTTTGTCATTATGTTATTTGTAATGTGTTTTTGTGTTGCTTGTTATAATTCTATATCGTTTTCATCTTTTTGTGTGTGTACTTTGTATTATGGTCTTTTGTGTCAATAAATATTTCTTTCTCTCTCATAATATTCGTGGATTTCTTGTATGTTCTAAGAATCCTTTTTTATAAGTTTCGTGTATTTTACCCCAGATACCTGACATTGCTGAACTACCAATAAACAGTTTGAAAGTTAATAATAGCTTCTTAAATGAACACGTGTCCTCGAAACAATCGCAATCGCAGTAGACTGCAGTAGGCCGGTGCTTCCTTACACGCCTGGGATGACTAAGAGGCTCGACGCATTAAACACCAGTGCGAGAGAAGGAACACTTGAAACAAGCCCTATACCAACCTGTTTGGCCAGCGTGGTAGCAGTAGGCTAATAGCTTCCTATAAACGCCACAATAGGCGTGAGCTAGGAGAGGCTTATGTCCAGCAGTGGACGTCCACAGGCTTATGATGACGATTTAAGTCTCGGTAGCTCAGAGTATAGGACCGGATTTCCAAAGGTCATGGGTCCGAGTCCCATCTTGTAATTTACTTGTAGCCGAGTTGACTTTTTTCAATGTTTTTCTATTTAAAATTTATCATAAGTATAAAAATCCAAAAATATTTTTTTTTTTGGCTATTATAAGTTATGTAGTAAGTTTCTAAAAGGGTGAACCACTGTGAACAATGACAAAAACATTATTTTTTATCTGGTCTCTAAGTTGAGAACGTCTACAACCTCACTCAATTTGATTTGATTTGAATAATAATTTAGAAAATCAACTTTAACAAACTTTTTATTTTAAAAATATAGTAAAAAAAGGATTATAAGTGTTTTCGGTCACTCATTTAAGATGTTATTTGAACGCAAAAGATAAAAACATGCCACATACAACCAAATAACCAATACTTCATATTTAAAGTACCTATTAAATCTTTAGGTCGCTCACTCCCGAACATCTCTAGAGCGAGTTGTGGGCAGTTCAAACACTGCACCTACAATAGCCTGGAAAAGTAATTCAATCATTTTGTTCTCATGTTTGCTGGTTACTACCACGAGAAACAACTGCGCCAGATTGGTGAAATATTGGTATAATACTTGATTATGTTACACTGTCGGCCGCCCGCGGTTTCGTCCGCGTAGTTCCCGTTATCGTGGGTGGTTGCGCCAGTATACAATTCAAATGCGCCGCGTTATATTTTTTTTGTTGGCCGCATCGATTCCAAATTCGATTATTTAATTCGGTCGACACTCCCTATCCTTACTTCCCTATATTCCATTTCCCTTTCGCATATATCTTGTCTTGCATAAGAGAGAGCGAGACATTGCTACGCCCACTAGCGGCGGTAGCTGTCAACGCAACACTGTTTGCAACAGTGCCGGCAGAAGATGAGAAGTACTGTGTGACACTGGATTTACACAATCGCGCGAGTGACGAGACGAATGGCGTGAAGATCAGGCGAATAGGAACCTTCCGGACGTGGCATAAGCTCGCTATTCGCTTTGACACTCTTGCGCTCGCAAGGAAGCGCTTAACACTCGATTGATTGTGTAAATCCAGTATAAGTATCGCCTTCCAGGAGGTCTATTTTTAATCTCTGAGCACGCTTGCGATTTAAGTCACGCGTCGCTAGCTTTATTTCGCTGGACAGTAACGAGTGGGTGGAGGCACTCGTTGCAATCAAGCGATTCAAAAATATGCAAAATCAAATGTCGAACGAAAATCTGTAGAAACTAAGCGCTCGACGCGCGACGAGTGAATCAAAAATAGAGCGCCAGGCTCACATGGCGAACAACTTATCCAATATCTTTCTGTTTGCCGCGAACAAGTGCGCAAATTGTTCACAAATTAAAACTTGGATAATTAAGTTTCTGAAACACACGAAAGTTCGCCGTGTTGGGGATTACACCAATATTGTTAATGTTCAAACTTGAGACCTTTCAATAAAAATGTTCAAGCCCTGGGAACTTATGGTACATTATCACGAACAGTTTTTATCAAACTTATTTTTCTTTGTAAAAGGCTCGCCCAGCAATTGCCGAATGATTATTTTGTTAACATATTGGAATAATTCACACCAACGTGGTACAAAAATCGCTCATTACTTGCTTAAAAAATCGCAGCAATTATCACAGCTTCAAACCTCATTTCTAGGGTTCCGTACCTCAAAAGAAAAAAACGGAACCCCGTCCGGTCCGTCTGCCGCCGTTTATCACGAGAAGGCGCGGAGGTATCGAGTTGAAACTAAAGCTGTATGTTAAGGTCAACAGTCTGTTGAAGCTGTAAAAAAATCAATCTTAAACCCGCCATGATTTAAGACTAGGCAAATCGAGAAATGCCGGCAATTTGTGATGTGCCCAGGCAGATCGAAAAAACCAACTTATAGACAACATCCGAGTCCTGTTTGAGCGATGATGTAGACTAGTTGAGAATATATTTTCTAGTCTTTTGTTCGAAACCCATTTCGAGAATTTCGCAGACCGAATTCTTTAAGAATCATTTTAATTATATCCTTCATACTAAATCTGCTTCAAACATAACTAAATTTCATCCTCGTCAGAGAAAATATAATTGCATTTCTGCTGCACTGAAAGAAATAACCAAAGCTCACAGTGAAATGAAGGTGACTTTTTAAATTTAATCCTTCTCTGGAAAAGTTAAGTTTGGTCAAATATGATACCTAGTTTTCCTTATCCTAACTAATATTAAAAATGCGAAAGTTTGTTTGTTTGTCCTTTCTTAAGCAATAAATCGACATGATTTTTGGCATAGAGTTAGTTGAAAGGACGGAGTAACATAAGCTACTTTTTATCGGAGTATAATATACCGGTCGAGTTAATGAAACATTGCACTAGGTGTGTAGGTAATTGTAAGTTTATTTTATTAATGTTAAGATTCAAACTGACTGTTATTGTATTTTTTTTTAGCTTAACATAAGTACCTGAAGTATCTCATACTCACTCAAACGTTTCTTCGGCGGTGTCGTGTGAGGCGGGTCGTTACGTTCCCTAAAATATGGTTGAGCGAAGCGATGGCTGGTTCATGCGTCATGCTCGTGAACGGGTGCCGCCAGCGGAAATGGGTCTACTTCAGTCTGCTTATCTTAATGTTGTACTTAAAGGTTAAATATATTTTTTTCTAAAATAAATTGATACTGACCTGTATGTTCCTCACAACTTGCAGTACAGTAATCTTGTAATGCGAGAAATGATGTAATGTATGATAGATAAGTCTTTTTTTGCCAGTTGAAAATTGTTTACGGTTACAATAACCATAAAATGTAATATTATAATTAGTTTTTTTTGTGATGGAAATTGACCTTACTGACATGTTAAGGTCACTTTTCAATTTGACGACTCTGTATGAAATAAAACAGGGAGAAAAAAACAGCCCTTGACGAGTTTCTTGCCGGTTCTTCTCGTTACAAGGTCTCCCGCCGTAGGGTTTGTGAACCGATGGCATAGCTTCTTTGACGTTCATAAGTGCTTGTAACAGCCTAGACTGAATAAATGATATTGACTTTGACTTTGACTTTGACTTTGAAGTCAAAGGCAATCACGTAAGTATGTGACAGTCCGTTTCGATTTAACTTTATTTTTATGTAAAACATTGGGCTTTGTTCAAAAATTTAATTAGCACCAGAGTAGGTTGTATTTTTTTTAAAGTTTAACTAATAAAAATGCACGTGTGCAATATCTTGCGTCTCCACAACAAACTTGGCCATACTGCGATCGCCAACCCGCCTGCCAAGCGTGGCGATTATGGCAAACCCTCCTTTTGGGGGAGGCCTATACCCAGCAGTGGGCGTTATATGGCTGAGACGACGACGATTAAAATAGGTTAAATTTCTGTGTAAAACTACCTCAAACTAGTTGCGTTTATGTGCCACGATTATTAAATTTAATTAAAATGGAATATTTAATATATAACAGCTTTTTATTTTATTTAGGATACAAGTTAAATACTACATGAAACATCTAGTAAGACCCCGCATGTAGCGGTAAATATGAAGAAAAGTGGTAGAGATATCACGTAAGTGACAAATTTACAGTGAAGATGCCTGTAAAGATTTTTTTTTGTTTATATAGAAATAAGACAGTCATTATTTTAAGAACAGGTAGCTAAGTTACAAAAAATAATATTTCATAGTAATTTTTAAAATTAGTTTTTTGTCTCTCCTGAAAAGTTACGTTTTTGCACTTACGAGGTGTCAGATCTAGAGCGACAAATTTTGTCAATTAATCGCTTGTCCGGAATAAACAAAATAAAAAAGAAACTACTTTTACGCATTAAATTAAATATAGGAATGTAATCGTTCCGTCCAGATAAGGTATTTTTATAAGAGAAAAGCAGACTTAATTCTTTACAAACACATATAATGATCAATAAACAGTTTTATCAACTACAAATCAATACAAAACGTTACTTACGTTAGGACTCTTAATTTATTTCACAATTTAGTGTACTCGTTTCGCACTTGCAGCACAGGAACACTTTATGTGCGTAAGCGTTGACGTCTCGAGCCGCAATCCCGCCATTTTTACGATTATCCTTTTGTTTTTAAATTTCTCAGACTAACTCTAATGAATAATGATTGGGTGAATCGAATAACCGATATCTGTGGTTACTGACAATTGAATATTAGTAATTAATAAGTGATAAATCGTAAATATCTGAATAAAAGCTAACAGGAAGAAACGTAAAAAAATCGTTACTAAAAAAATCCGCCCAAAACATAATAAGTAGTTACAATAACGTAGACAAAGCAATTCATTTCACAAACAAGATTCATGTATGTGCTCACATTTGGGGAGCGTGTATGAACCTCTGATTTATGTGTTCTAGCGAGCTTCTCCAAGGACCGTGACCTCAGGGCAAAATCATTCTCGTATTACCCTTGGTCTAGACATGGAGTTGTTATTTGAATTCTATTTTCTTAAGTCTCAGTTATAATCTAAGGTTGTAACTCGAGAACAGTTGTTTCATTTTTATACGTAGCTACATTTGTATTAAGGGTCCTGTAAACGACGAAATTAATTTGATAAACGTGTTTTTTTACATTTCCGGTACTAAAACGCATCAATCAGCAGCAGACGGTCAAATAAAGCAGTCGGTCATGCAGCTCTGGGCCCAAAATACTCTTTGAGCAAAGTGACAAGTGTTATTGTGTTGACTTTACGAAGGTTTTTCTTTCTAAAAGAAGAAGAGGGTTTTTTTCCATAACAAAGGATATGTACTGGTCCATTTTATTCCATACAATATGTAAAACATTATTATTTTTCATATTTCTCCGCTCCGCAATTGATAATTAAGCAGATTTTTTGGGATTTTTATATCATCATCATCATATATAATTTTTATATAAATAATTTCTTAAACCATATCCCAACTCTGTACAAATGGGCCCACAGATTGTAGTCTCACGGAAATCTGACAGAAATTTGATAGTTCTATCTATGCAGCTCAGCTTTTATTAGAAACTTTTGTCAGTCGCCAGTTTCGTCACAATGCAGGTCATACTGAGAGGACTAAAAAATTACATGTACGGTATACTTATATTGTGATAAGAAATAAAAAAAAAACACTACAAACTATATGCGGGCGACGGACGTGGTATGATAATAGTGATAATTCATCGGTAAACAGCATGCGGGTGTTCATTCGAATCGGCGTAAAGGTAAATGCAATTTAGTGTACGTGATCTGAATACTTCGAGGATCTTTGTATCATCGTCGGTAAACAGCGTATCAACTGATAAAATCAGCTCCTGTATATGGGCGCTATTTGAATCTCCCTACGACTTTCTGCGTCAACAAAATTAAAATGAACTAAACTTCAATATTAAAATCGTTCATGGCAATAAATAAACGCAACTAAAATTTAAACTAAAACGATGGTTAAAACAAATTAACTGAGCCTTCTTGGGGCCCTATTCTCTCGCTGAGTTATGTCGAATTCGATATTTTGTGAAGCGAGAAATATGATTTAAAAATTCACTTGAAACAATCTTCGACATTGGATTGTCGAATATCATTTGAAATAAAGGGTTTCTGTTACATTTTTAATTAAAAAAAACTATGGTTTGAAAAATTTTGAATTCGAGAATTGCCCTCTTGGTGTGTTTTCAGTTTCAAATTAAAATTATCTTTCTTCCCCAATCTGTTAATAAAATTGTATAAAGCTTTGACATTAGATATCTTAGTTCTACCGCTAAATAAATTTAAAATTAAACTTTATAATTTATTGTGTGACAAATGTACCATTAATGAATGGGTATATATTGAAACGCCTAATTATTTTTGCCATAATGGCCTTTGGCACACATATATATTTTCCCTTCCAAAGCTCATCATTCGGCATAACCATTCATTAACCCTACTGTTTCGAAGTACTAAACTACGATTCGCCCAAAACCGCTACGCCTAACCATTTCTGTATGTCAAATTGATAAAATAATTCATTCATGTGACGAGCATGCAAGCAAGCAGGCATGCAAGCAGGCGTGCAAGCAGGCATGCAAGCAGGCAGGCAAGCAGGTATGCAATCAGGTATGCAAGCAGGCATGCAAGCAGGCATGCAAGCGAGCATGCAAGCAGCCATGCAAGCGAGCATGCAAACAAGCATGCAAGCGAGCATGCAAGCAAGCATGCAAGTGAACATACAAGCAATGCAAACAAGTAAGCACTAACACTGGACTTACTATTTCGGACCTAGTAACTGGGTACGTGTGGACAAGGTTGGGCAGTAAGTCAGACACAAATTATATAGACTGCCCAAAAATAAAAGGGGTGGGTATTCAGCTAGACAGCAAGTCAGCGCTGGACTGGACTGGACTGGATTATATTTAGACTAAGTAGTATCTACACGAGCCCAGTAATGCGAACATTTACAAGAAAATATGTTGTAAAATAAAAAGCTGCTGCTGATAGGATAACCATACAATAGCTCTCGATAGAAGCTGTCAAATAATGCATTCTCTCAGTGGCCTCATTATACGTTTACATCATGTTTTCTTGAAAATGTTTCGCCGGTGGAAACGGAGGTCACGTTTTTCAAACTTTTATACTTTCTGAATTCAGTACATGCATATTTTAAACTTCGCATTTTAGTATGACAGTCAATATTATTAACTCCGGTAGAATAACATATTTTTTACTATTTTAATTTTTATTTGGCAATGCCAAATTGCCAAATTGGCATACACCTGTATTCCACGTGACCAACCAGGTTATTTTAGTAGCCACTCTAGAGTTAAGACTGTCTTCGAAAAATTCTTGTAACAGTTAATATCATTTAAATAAAATTGATAGACACGCAATAAAAATAATGTAAAGCTATTTACGGATGATACGATATTCCATGGACCTTTTTAACTATTGGGTCATATTATTTGCACCATTTTACTACACGAACTCGGCATTTTTTATGAAATGGCAGCTAACGCCTTTCAACTTCAGTCTCCTGTAGTCAATTGAATTGGCCCTAAACTGATATTTTAAGGCCAACGATTTAGCACGCCTTTTAGCACCTTAAAATTAAAAAAAAAACAATATCATTTATTCAGTATAGGCTGTTACAAGCACTTATGAACGTCAAAGAAGCTACGCCATTGGTTCACAAACCCTACGGCGGGATACCTTGTAACGAGAAGAACCGGCAAGAAACTCCTCAAGGGCAATTTTTTTCTCCCTGTTTTATTTCATACAAAGTCGTCAAATTGAAAAGTGACCTTAACTGATTTATTAAGGTCACTTTTCAATTTGACGACTTTAAGGTCAATTTCCATCACAAAAAGAAAATACTAATTATTATATTACATTTTATGGTTATTCTAACCGTAAACAAGTTTCAACTCGCAAGGAAGGATTTACATTATAACATTAAATGTTATAATGTAAATCCTTCCTTGCGAGTTGTGACGTAGTACACACAGGTCAATAGTAATTTATTTTAGAAGAAAATATTTAAGCTCTTAGCACAACGTTAAGACAAGCAGACTGAAGTAGACCCATTTCCGCTGGTGGCTTAAGCTAGTAATATATTATGTAAGTCAATGGTTACAATAGATCTTTCCCCATCCCCATTTTTTCATCGGACAACCAGATTTACAAATAGGCGCCACAATTAAATGGTTGATATACCCAAGTGACGCACTAAGCGTTTTGACTCGACATTCATCATCCGCACCGCTAAAGAGTGGAACTCCTTGCCTGAGTCTGTGTTTCCTGACACAATTTGGGGGTCTTCAAGTCACGAGTGAATAGGTATCTTCTAGGCAAGAGCGTTACATCCTAGATCGCATCTTCGCTTTCCATCAGGCAAGATAGCGGTCAAGCGCTTTACCTATCTAATAAAAAAAATATAAAAAAAAAGGTTGCAGTGACTACAGTTCCGACTGGAGCTGCATAGCCCCCTATATCCTACAAATAATAATAAGAGAAGAGAAGTCGGAAGTACTCTGCGTACACACACCTCGGGGCAGCCTGGCGCCGGCCCAAGAGCGCGGCGTCCGGCTTGGCGTCCGGCGCGGGAGCCGGACGTCCGGCCGTCCGGTGACAATGCTCGTTGCACTTACGGCGCTTGGACGACGATTATAGATGGTGCAATAACGAATGGTGATTCGAAGTGGACCCTTTTTAAGCTAGAATACAGTGGCAGCTGAGGAATTGAACTGTTTTGATTAATATCAATAACTGGGACTTAATCTTAGTTACAGGGGTCAGTTCCAATACTTCATTAATAGTAATAAGTAGTAAAAGTAATATTTATTTGCATAAAACACGGTACAATTCAGTTCTTAAAATTCAAGTACGTACATGCGTGTTTTACCGACAAATCGATCAGCAAACTTGTAATCTCGTCATGCTCTAAAATACTATGTAATGTTCTCCATACATTAAATTAAATCAAATTATATTAAAAAAAATACTACCTACTACAGTTCAATATTTAAATTAATATCAATAACCAAGTACATACAAGAAACAACACAAATCTCATCTCTCAGCATGTACACACAACAGTATTATGTCCATTATTGATGTATCGGATGTCAGAAATTACATGTCAAAATTAAAAATGTCAATATTTAAGATGTCAAAATTTAGTAGTCTCAACATGTTATTATCTACTAGTAATCCGGGCTAATTAGGTGTCTAGCGAAAACTCGGTTTAGTTTCGGTTTCATCGCTGTTGTGGCTGTCATACAGTATTGAAAATGTGACAGTAATGATAACGACGGAACTGGCTGCTAGGTGATGTTTTTTTAGATAATCAGCATGCAGGTTCGAATCTCGGTGAGTGGTACCATTATATTAGGTTTGGTCGGTGGTAGGACTTGCTGTAAGTCCGCCTGGATAGCTACAACCATCTTATCTAAGTCTGATGCCCTAACAACAATGTTTTCAGCATTGTTGTGTTCCGACAATTAGAGATAAGATAGCCAGTTCCTCAGTAGTTGAGGATTCCGCTAGGCGCTCACGCTCTGCGTGACATCAGGTATGATCCCCCCGTTGTTTATAAAAAAAATATTATGAAGGATTTGAATCTGGTTGCATCATGTTGATAATTCAACAACTAAAATGCTTCTGACAAACACACAGTCTTCTGACCGTTTAAATTCAATAGCAGTTTAACAGTCGACTCCGGTTAGTCAGTAGACCTATTAAATCCGCTTACATTCAAAATAAATTTGCATATATATTAATAACGCGCAACAACAACAATGGTGTATCATTCATATAACGGTAGGTAGTACAATACCTCAATATTCGTATTATCTAACTAACCCCACAGTGCGTTGCATCTAATTTGTGTTCCATTCGGACTGGTCCCATCGTCCCAGCGGCCCGGACCCATCGCCCGAACGCCCGAATCAAGAAATTATCGTCGAAAGCTATTTCGTCGAAAGTGAAATGTTTCTATGTGAAAGCAAATAAAATCATGTATGCATGAATTTACATGAATTTATTTGTCTTTCGATAATATGGCGTTCAAAGAAATATAATTTTCTGTGATCTGAAAATTAAACAATGAATGAGGCCGCGTAGCCGCTTTCATGTTTTTATATTATACATTTATATTATTTTTATATTATAATTATTTAATATTATAAAAACATGAAAGAAGGTACGCGATCGGTTCGCGAGAATGATGAGAAGTAATTAGAAGAACCGGCAAGAATCTCGTTGAGGGCAATTTTTTTCTCCCTGTGCCATACTTGACTGCATGTATGAGTTTCGGACAAATGAATTTCCATTAAATTACCCTTCGGCGAAACAGTATATCGATGAAATGTCGGTGGAAAAATGGCTTTCGATGAAATAACTTTCGTCGATCAATCCTAGACCCCATCTCCCGGGCCGTAGGGAAAGACCGACATTTTGACAACTCGCTGATACATTTGGTTGTGTTTCAGTTGTCAATTCTATTTGATTGCAAATGGTTTTTATATTGGCTGTTTGTTACAGTTAACAACATTCGATAAATGTGAAACGTAACAGTTAGAAATATCGAATATTGCGAGTGTGATTCGCACGCGGAAAATATTCCGATAAGAGCTTTTTAGATAATATCTTTTATATAAACTATGACGTTGTTTCTTTCCAAATATTCTACCTTCGTATTTTTGAGCTTAAAAATTTACTGTAGTACATACGTGTATATAGTGTGCGTTTTGTTAGATCTAATTTATGATAAATTTTAAATAGAAAAATATTGGAAAAAATCAACTCGAGTCCCATCTGAGAATTCACTTGTGGCCGAGTTGATTATTTTTTCCAATACTTTTTTATTTAAAATTTATCATAAGTATAGCATTGAAAAATTCAATAATTTAAAAATATTTAATGATCTAGGTTTTTTTTATAACAGCCGGGCAGGCATTTGACCGCCATCATGCTTAATAAACAGGATGTGGTCTATTGCATGCTTGCCCAGAAAATGCGTATTCACTCTCGCCTTGAAGAGGCCAAGGTTGTTGGTATTGGGGAACACATGAGCAAGCAGCGCATTCCATTCTTTAGCGGTTCGCATAAGAAATGTGTCAGCAAAGTGGTTGGTACGGACCGTTGAAGTGTCATCGACGTACGGGTGGTACGCTAACCTGCGTCTGGTGGGTACCCCGATGGTGGAAAGGAGCTGGAGGAAAAAAGTCGTGCAGTTCTCTCGCACACTTTCTAAAGTGTATTCTATAAAAGACCGATAGACATGCAACGTTGCGACGGTGATTCAGGCTCTCAAGTTCCGCCGTGGCCAATGCTGAATTACTATTGCCACAAAAAATTACTTTATTTCCCTAGCGACTAAAATTCAATTTTACGCCCTCTCTGGTACGCTTTATTGACCAACCTTTCGAGCAAGAAGCGTGAAAAAACCATTTTGACACACAGTAAAAACAAACAAATACAGAAAAAAGAACAAACCAGAAGAACATATAATATGCGGCCTTATTGCTAGATAGCAATTTCTCGCTGGCAACCTTGAGTAAAAGAAAGCAAATAAATAAAAATCATAGTGGTAAAGTCTAGGGTTTTCCATGAAAAATTATTTTATAAGAATATTAAGTTCCCGCTGGATGTCGTGACTGCCTTGCTGGCTCACAGCTGATGTGTAAACAGACGTCTAGTTGCCTTCTTGAAGACTTCCTTAGCGTTTAACTATTACCAAGAATTATATTTTTTATTTTTGATGCACTATTTATACGAGTTTATTATCATTAGTTAAAAATAATAAGTTCATGCAAAAAAAATGTGTAATTTTCATGGAAACATGTTATTTTAAAGCGTCAGGGCCCAAATACAAGAAAATGGGACACAATATGCAGGGTGGAAAAAAAGGCGGTCATTGGAGGGAAAGTACCCTAAATATTGATGTAAGCAAATTTTACACAAAGGAAACATTCCTTCATTTTAAAAAATAAGTTAAACTGCAATAAAACATTTTTGCAAAATCACTTACGTCCGCCGGGAATCGAACCGGCTTTTGAGAAAAATTATATCGTGTACTTTTGTGGTACCAGTCGATAGTTAATCATAAATATCTATTTAGTGTGAGTAGAATAGTATCTAAAATTAAAGACAACGCTTAAAAAAACTTATTCATAGATTAAACTCGCTGTTTGTATGGAATTATTGTGAATATTAGCCAAAAAGAAGCCTAATAAATGAAATCAGTGTATTGCTGCGAACAAGTGAATTTTCAGATGGGACTCGAACCCACGACCTTTGGAAATCCGGTGCAATGCTCTCTCCATTCGAGTCCTATCTGAGAATTCACTTGTGGCCGAGTTGACTTTATCCAATATTATTCTATTTAAAATTTATCATAAGTATAAAAATAGCATTGAAAAATGCAAAAATTCAAAAATCACAAAATACTTTTAATTCATCAAACCCGAACCGGCCACCGGAGTCCAGAGAACAATATAATATCTATAGTGTCATAATCCTGGGCCTAAGACGTTAACCGATACAATTTGGTCCGACTACCGATACTATTACCCAATATTTTTGTAGTTAAAATTGGTTTTGAGCAACGTCCTTAGTTAAAAGTACTTTTAACAGAGAAAATCGGTTAAAACAATTTTTAACCAAGGGCATCGGCCCAATATTTTTTAGTTAAAAGTACTTTTAACCGATTAAGACCCTTGACTGTAACATCTACATCTTTTCTCGTGAGCCACGTGATCTATTCTTGAAAAGGTAACAGACAGATTAACAATCTAACTTATTTTCTAATTTATAATTTTAGTAGGTATGCATTTTTGTTACTTTCAGATTAAAATAAAATGTTATTTGATTTTTTGAAGTGAAAACTTCTTTAGCGGCGTTGTGCACATCAGAGTTTTAAATTTTTGGGATTGGGAAAAAACCGGCCAGGTGCTAGATGGACTCTCGCACCGAGGGTTCCGTTTAAAATTTTCATAAATATTTTTATTATATGATGTAACAAAAAATTTACGGTTTTTGCAATTTTTCCTTTATCTGTACTATAAGACGTTACTTCGTACCAAATTTCAAGATTCTAAGTTCACGGGAAGTACCCTGTAGGTTTTGATTCCCGCGCGAGTTTGGAAAATTTGACAGACGGACGGACGGACAACGAAGTGATCCTATAAGGGTTCCATTTTTTCCTGTTGAGGTACGGAACCCTAAAAATGTTAAAGTCGCGTTAGGACACGTGACCCTGATCGAAAATTCGTAAGACCATTTACCGTTGACCTGTTTCAAATTACATAAAGTCTCACACTTGAAAGATCTACGTATATTAGTTAATAACAACCATTATATAAAGATCTCTCATTACTACCAACTTTGGCAAATCAAGTAGGTTCCCTTTTTCATCAATTTTTATGAATTTGTGGTCAATATATAGTGGATTTTGATCGTTATTTCCGTTTAAGCAGTTTTCACCTCTGCCGGCATTCCCAGAGTGCAACCCGTTGTTTCTTTTTAATGCTGGCAGTAGAACTCTAGACATTTGTATACACATGCGACATTACAGAACAGTTCTCTAGTTTTTCGCCTATCCTTTCCATGCAAGAACTTCTAAAACTACGGATGAACGTTGTCGACTCAGCTAAATTAAATTACAGTGTTCCGTACATATCCGCACCTATTTGAAGAAATAAAACGTCCGTCCGACTAGAATGCAGTCTCTCTAAAGCTGGGGAACATGATGAGATTCCGTCAGAGCGGCATGAGACAGGTTGTTTTATTCTAGTATATTTTCTTGTTTAATATTTATCACATAAAAATAGCATTGTAAAATGCAAAATTAAAAAAGTAATAACATAATTATAATTTAAAAAAAATGTTTTTTACCCACAACGGTGAAACGCCTTTTACATTGTTGCTATGGCGACAGACTTAGATAAGATGGCGGACATGGAATCAAATCCGGTACCTCTAGATCTGAGACCGGTGGTTGTAATTGTAACCAGTAGACCACACAAGTGGTTAAATCACCCAGTGAACCAACGCTTTTCAGTCAATTGATACTTATCGTAAATTGTTAACCATTTTTTATATATTAATTAAATGATTGGTCAATAGCAGCTATTTTTTTCTGCCGAAAAAAATAATATTAAGCTATTGCTAAGCTAAAGTTTTCAACACTGCATTTCTGTTATCTTATAAAAAAATAATTTCTAGACTGACGTTCAGTTAAACATTCTTCAAAATATACAAGAGCCGCTTCAGCCTCCTTGTATTTACTCGTAGATAATATATCTATACATATAATAAAACTGTAAAAATATAATTTCTGTACATTCAATATATTTACCAAAAACGTAAAATTTTGTCTGTCTGTTTGTCTGTTTGTATGTACACGCTATTCTTCGAAAGTACTGAACGGATTTGATTTTTTTTTGTGATATGTAGCTAATAGGTAGGGCCATAACATAAGCAATTTTTTTTTAAATCTGTAAAACCTGATGTAGGAGATTAAGAGATCAGCTAAACTATGAGAGTTATGGAAATGTCACAAAAGCAAAAGTTGTTAAGCATGATGAGCATTATCTGTTGACATATTAAAATTTGAACCCAATTAAGGGCAATGGAATGCCAGAAAAGTTATAGACCTGCTACTATTAGAGATATGGAAAAGACCCCTTAGCAAAAGTTGTTAAGCGTGATGGCATTTTCTGTTGGCATATAAAAATCAAGAATATTTGAACCTGATGTAGGAAAATGGAAATGGCAGAAAGAAAATACCAGCTAAACTATAAGAGATATAGGAATGACTCCTTAGCAAATGGATTATAACCCAATGTAGGAGATTGGAAATGGCCCCTAGCCTAGCAAATTTGTTTCGGCATTGTCTGTTGAAATATAAAAACCAAGGACACGTTTTCATTATTACACGACAAAATAACCAAAAAAAGTTAAGAATGCTTATTATTGCACCTGTTGCTCCATATTATTCGAGGAACGACTTCTTTTAGTTTTTTAAAGACAGTTGATGCTGTAGAGCTTCCTGCGTTTCAAGCAACCTGTAGGGCACTTCATCTTCATGACGATGATCATCATTGGGACAAGACTTTCGAGGAGGCCTGTGTCATTGGCAGCCCCCGCTGCTTACGACATTTGTTCGCAATCATGTTAGTGTTTTGTGGTCTTTTGGATACTTTAGTTTTGTGGAGAAAAAAACAAAACATTCCTCTCTGAAGACTTTAAGATAACAGACCCATGGGTAACCACACATCCCTTTTCTCGAGAGATTTTAGACAGACCCTTCCTATTAAATATAAACTAAAATGTCACTTTTTAAGTACTCAATTAATATTGATCATACATTGTCAGCTAGCTTGTGTATTTACGCTATTATAACTTATTGAACGTATTACTTACACAAAGTTAAAATTTTACGTCGTAAATCCAAACGTTCAATAAAGCTGATATAGCACAAATAACTAATATTAAAAAAGATATATATACAAGAACAATGACCCTAAAACTAAAACCTTAAAAATATAATATAATAACTAAAATATATTATTAAAAGGAGTCCCTTTAGGCAAGGTTCCGAAGATACTGGCAGCGTTCCCCCTTTGAATAGCTAGACTAATTCTTTGTCCGAGGTAGCTGCCAGCTCTTCGGTCTCCTGTGATGTCGACTAACCTTTTTGCTATTTCCTTAAAAAGCCTTATAGCGCTAGGACCCCACGGACCAAGGGTCTCGACACCGAATGGGACAAAATCATATTCGGAGCCTAGACCCCTGTATTTGCATGATTTGCTTTTTCAGCCGCTTCACCAGCCGCACCAGCTCTGTTGTTGATTCCATGTAGATGGGAAGGGGCCAGCGTGTCTGAACAGGTTGCATCCCATACCAGCACCCGGCCCATCTTCCATGGAATCAAACTCATACCGTCCGGTCTCTTGCAATACCAGTCGGCTCAAGTAAACTTGGCACGTTGACGGTGGCAAGGGACCGGCGTATGATATCGTTAAGTGCGGCATGTCTCGAGAAGCGGCCTGCACTTTTTTGACATGACAGTCCGTGATGTCCTAGCTTGTCGACATCACTGCCACAGGGACATTTATGAGGAGCGCAGACCGGAACCCCAAGCCGTAGACAGGTTGCGATTCGGAGCGTGTCAGGCTCAAGAAATGTTCCTGTATTTGACGAAGGGTACGCGTGAAGCCAGTAACCGGCCTCATGCGCACCCACGGCCAAAAGCCTAGCACGCGCCGAACCTGTACTACAGCTCACAAGATTGTCGGTCAATTTGCAGTTTATGTCGTCCCAGCTCCTCTGTGAATTTGGAGAAATTGGAAGATTTGTGTATTGTATTATAAGAAATACAATGTTTCTTAGTGTTATGTAGTTATGGAAATACCGATATTGTTGATGGTTTTTTTAGCACTCACTATAAACCCAGTGGTTTGCGCAGTGCTTTTGTAAACTAAATATTGATTGTACTAATGTTTATAACGGTAAATAAACAAAAAAAAAAGATAATTATTGTCCTGGGTCTCTGACACTTACCTACTTCATAAAGTTGTTTTATTACTAGAACCTTCAGGCCAAACTGTAGAATAAAGCTCAAAAGTAAAACATTTTTACAAAACGAATTATAAATGCCAGTAACAATAACCGGGCTATTGAGTTTCAACAGATTTTCACCCTCTACGTTACCTGGAGGGTAAATCCCATGGGATATCGGCGGAAAAGCTCACAAGCCATGTTAGGAAACGTCATCTCATCTTTTATCGTTTGTCATCTGGAGGGGTCCACTACAAAAGATTCGATCCACGGTCGATTCGATCCTCGGTCCACTCCGATTGCCGGGCGATTTTCGTTATACGATTTATTAATTGGACCGTATGTTGATGCTGATAAAGTCTCAATGTGAGGAGCTCGGTGGTACAGTTGTTGGCGCGCTTGGCCTGCGATTGTAGCCATTAAGCTTCGTTCGCAATGGTCTGTCACAGGATGGGCGACTAAACAATTATTATCTCAAGCTCCTCTATGCTTCGGAAGGTACGATACCCGTTGGCCCCGGATGTATTTTTAGTCGTTAAAACCCACCGATCCGTATTGGGCCCGCGTGATGGGTCATGGGTTGGTCTCCTTAATCATCTATGACGACGTGTTTGGCACAGGGGTACTAAACCTGCCTTCTACGCCAGAGGTCCCGGGTTCGATCCCCGGACAAGACGAATATTTGTGTGCCTGAACATGTATATTTGTCTTGGTCTGGGTGATTTCTATGTATCTTATGTATGTATTTACAAAAAAAAAGTATAAAAGTATGTTTATCCGTTATCTAGTATCCATAACACAAGTTCTTCATGAAACTTAACGTGGGCTAGATAGTTGTATGCTATTATTTATTATTTATTTATTTATCCATAAGGAAGCCCAGGGGCTTCGGAGCTAACCGACGCTTATACGACTATCGTGCTTGGTTTTCGGAATAAAACCCCCGACCGTGACTTCGCTCGCGACGGCTAACGTCGACGCCATGACGATACGTATCGAGACGAACTGACTAGGGGACTGACAAAATGGACAAAATAGTGTTGCAATTTCCGAATAAAACACCAAATTATATTTTATTTTCTAACATTTGGTAACAAAAGAAATAAAAATATTTATCTGATTCTACTACTAAGCGACGCGACGCGACTAGTGTTGCTTTATTCCAGTTATTGGAGACAGAATTTGGAGACAAGTTATATTTTTCTATAACATTGCTTTTTACAAAATGCCACTGTGAATGCAAAAAAAATAATCGTAGGTACTCGTATCGTAAGTATTTTATTACCTGTTACAAATTGAAAACTCATAAATGTATTTTAATTAATCACCGTTCCAATTTCAGTTTGAATAAATGTAAACGAAATTGAAATAAAACTTTAGTGAAAGATGCCCGTCTTAAATTACTTTGCTCCAGTCGATTGCGAATAAATACCACTGCAAAATATTTTCGTTTATGGTACAAGCTTATTTTTAATAAAGGCTTCTATCTAAATTAACTGTGACAAGGCATTAGCAAAGTCTTTCATCCAATTGAAAAAGTTGAAAACATCCTCTGAATAGAATTAAACTGTTATTTTTATCCCGACGCCGCCGCCAAGTTATTTATTACTGATTCTCGTGAATGTAATATCGGGGAAAGCGGAACTTTTCACCTCAGTCCATATAAGTTCTGGTTGCTTCATAGTTTTAGAACAGATCGCGTGCGCGATGCCCCGTCAATATCGGCATAACTCGCGACGTGTCGGCATAACTCGGGCCGAGTCGGAACTCCGCATATCTCGACGCTTGCAGGGTTAAGTCCGCAACTCCATACGCGCGTGCAGAACCTACATTCACTTATAGTTTGCTTTTTGTTTCTGTATCATATCGACATCGCCGCAGATGTGGTCCGAAGTTCGATGTTGTTACTATCTTCGTGTTTTGAAGTTCGCCCGCACATTCTGTTGTTTGACGGAGGAGGAACTGTATTTTTAATCTTTCGCAGACTTTGTTTTCGATAGAGGAAACTTGGTTATAGCGGAATAAATTCCGATAAAAGACATATTTCTCGTTTCGTATTTTGGTTAGCATCGTCTCTTTTAGCGCTACATAAATTGGGTTTATTGTGGATTTTATCAAATTGACATTTTGAGTCAACCTTAAAAGAGAAACTAGTATTTTAATGTTCATTCCACAGTTAATTTGCGACAGATTTAGAACTCTGCTCTAGCAAGCAACAGACTAAAACAATTTCGCTGTTAAGAATACGAGGCAAATCTTGCTAAAATAATGTTTATTTTTGTATCGCAATACACAATCGCCCAAAATTGAACTTGTAATGCTGTCGTATCTATACGTCGACGTGCAATGCAATAATCATTACTTTAGTTTTACACTTTGATCTTATTATAAATATGCGATTCGATTGTTCAGTAAAATGTGTGTGCGATTCGATAAAAACAGTTGATCTAATTTCAATGTCACTAACTTTCACTTCATGTAGTTTTTATTTGACCTAAAAATATATGACATATTGATGGTTTTTAATTTTTTTGCATTTTTCAATGCTATTTTTACACTTATGATAAACTTTAAATAGAAAAATATTGGAAAAAATCAACTCGGCCACAAGTGATTTCCCATCTGAGAATTCACTTGTGGCCGAGTTGATATTTTCCAATATTTTTCTATTTAAAGTTTATATATGACATAATTTTTAATATAACCTATTGTTCATTTGTTTTCTTTATATAACTATCATTTCATATACGTATCATTTGACCTAATATTGTATGCTTTAATAAACTCTGGTTATAAAATTGAAATAACTACATAAGCGGTCAATATCGTCCATAAAACACAAGAGCCAGTGGAAGGGGGGACGTGGGCAGGGGTGGGGGGGAGCTTACCGCCAGTTGTGCTTAATACTAGTCAGTGACAGAAACGAATCGCCTGAAAACACTACACGTAGTCTTGTATGCTCTACCCCTAGAGTGTAATTTAAACGCGCGCAGGCGCGGAGGGGCGAGGCGGCCCGCGTGCTGAGGAGCAGGTGGTGAGCTTAAACTATCAGCGACGATATGCACGCGTGGGACCGCGGGAGCCTCGCAGCGCTGGAGCCGTGACAGAACACTTGCCTGCTAGATGCTTGCTTACATGCTTACTTGCGTTGGGTGTTAGGACAAAAAAATAGGTATTTTTTTCATCAGGTGATGATCATAATACTGTAAAATATTTTTTTTTAAGTGCTAGCTTTAGTTTTTATGGTTTTTAAGGTATAGGTGAAATAATATTATGTGAAATGTTGATTAGACTGCTTACTTACTTTTCCAGTGCAAGCGACGACAACACTGTCATTCAGAATTTGAGAGAGGCCACGATGGAGCAGACAAATGCGACCATAAGTGTCGTCTCTCAATGGGACTACGATAAATTGGTCCAATTCAACTGTCTCTTCTCCGCAAAAAGGAGTTCTTTTATCCTTACTCTGACTTTCCGAGGCTCGTATGTGTACAACACCGACCACCTTGAAAATCCCGGCATGGAGATTTTCAAGCATCGGCATTTACTGCCAACCTCAACTTCGGCGCTACCGTCAAGACGAAAGCCCAAATTGCGGCGAAAAAGCTAGGCATTCTGAACAGGGCCAAACGATAGTTCACACCTGGACAGCTTCTTACTCTTTACAAAGCTCAAATCCGATCGTGCATGAAGTATTGTAGCCGCCTCTGGGATGGCTCAGCTAAATACCAACTCACTACTCTCGACTCGGTAGAACATAGTCACGCGACTCATCGGTGACCACGAGCTGGTTTAAAACCTACACAGTTTGTGTCACCGCTGTAAGGTTGCTTGTCTGTCGGTGTTCTACAGACTTTACTTTGGGGATTGTGCATCTGAGCTGCATAACCTCATTCCGCCTTCTCCCTTTTTCCATCGGGATACCAGACGTACTGCCGGCTACCATCCATACTTGGTTGCCATTCCAAACCTACACACAGAGCGGTCTAAGTCCTCTTTTATCATGCGAACAGCCAAGGAGTGGAATGCCCTGCCGGCGTCTGTTTTCCCGAGCACATACAACCCAAACCTCTTCAAAGTGCAATTGAACAGGCTTCCTCTGGGCGAATTCGCTCCATCTTAGACCTCATCTACGCACCTCGGCCAGACTGAGGTCAGACCAAGAGTAAGCCCATTTAAGTTCGTGAAATACAGCGCGTTAAATATCCGGAAAAGTTGTTTTATTTCAACGAACAGTGCGCGCCAAAACTTAAGATGTACGTATGAAATTATATGATTCGTATGTTATGTAATGTGATCGGTATGTCAAAATGAAATTATATGAAATGTTATTATATCAACTGATCATTAGTTCATGTAAATTTATGTCATACATTACAACCTAAATATGGCTTTATAGAACTTTATAATTTTGATTGCGACTTTTTTTTCTCTTTATTATTTTTAGGAGCTTTTGTACACAGTAACATCCCAGCGCCATCGTTATTATAATTTATTGAGGCATTTTATTATGCTAAGTGTCATCACTTGCTCTTACAGTAATACTTTGTGTGAGAACCTGTAAGTCAACACTGCTGCTTTGGATGTAGGGTTCGATAGAACACTCAGGAACAAGCCAAGGTCAAGCCGGTTGACTTTCTTATTCGCTTCCTAAGTAAGTCTTCACGTAATACTCGATTCCTGACACACTCCACCAACAAATGTTGGTGCACCACCAACACATCTTCACTTTTGTTACACTGTGAGCAATTAAGTAAGCTAACTTTTTTCATTAGGTGGCCCAATTTGTTCAGTGGAATGTGTCCAGATCGAAGTCTATGGCGTGCAGTTACAATTAGAGTTTTACTTTACTGAACATTACTGAAACAAGGAATATGTGGAGGTTCAGATTGCACAACTTTGTACCAGATGCCCGTGGACTTTGAGACCATTGAGAATGGCCAACTTTTTTATATTTGGAAAGAAACTCTTCATAACTTGGTGAAATTTCTAGCGGTTTTCCATGTGCAGCACCAAGTATGGCCAAACTATCTGCTTCGTCATTTCCAGAAAGTCCGATGTGCGACGATATCCACTGCAATATCAGCTCCCTGCTTCCCTGGTTCAGCAACTCAATCTCCTGAAGTTTATCATACGCCAGCGGCGCACCCTGCAATATGTTGTAACCCGATCTTCTTGTCAGTCAGGACAATTTTTGTATTCGGTTGTGTTTTACGATTGCAAGACTGCGTTAATAAATTATTTATGAAATAATTTTTTTACTTTATATTCTGAATACCTTACATGATTTGCGTTATTTGCGACTCTAATATCTGAAGCGACGAGACAGTTTTTTTAAATGAAATTCCATGCATTTCAATTGTGTGATGTTTTTATTTAAAGAGTAAACAGATTTAATTTCGAATATTTTCTCAGTATTCGATGTGTGTTCATTTTCTTTTATAGGTCCCGATTTTTTAAAAGTGAAATCTTCTATAGTGGCGTTTTGCACATCAGAATTTAAATTTTTTGGGATGGGTAAAAAATGTTAAAGTCGCGCCAGGACACGTGACCTGCAGGGTTTGCACGAATAACTACCGAAATAGTATTGAGTAAGTATCGAGCACGTAATGTTAAAAAATGTATAGGAAAATGTAGTTCCGTTTACGTCCGCTAGGATCGCTGCTCAATATCGCATACATATTTTTACTTTACTTTCTCGATACTTATTCGAAAGTTATTCGTGCTACGGCCTACTGATCGAAAATTCGTAAGACGGAGGGAGAGTAGAGCTCCGGCGCTCCGACGTAGGAGAGGAAGTAATATCTCTCTTTCTACCGCGCGGCGAAAATGTATGCCTGCTCCTGCTGTTTCGTTTAAGCGGTTTTCACTTCTGCCGGCACTCCCTGAGTGCAACTTTTTATTTCTTTAAAATGCATTGCAAAGTTATTGAAAACATGTTATAGTATTTAAGTTCACATCTATCAACCGGTATCAATTACTTAGTTTATTAACAATGTTGCAAAAATATTGTAACAGTTTGCATTTTTAGAATCAGATACAAGACATTTCGTGATCAAGATTTAATAATATAAGTTTTCATCGTATCTTTTGCCTGCAGGTTTATTTAAAACGTCTGGTCTCAGGGCAGATATGTCTCGTTTTTCAAGCGAATCCGAATAAATAATAAGGATAAGTAGTTGTGCCATAATGCAAAAACAGACAGTAGCACTCATAATCTAAAATTCAAGTTTTTTTATTAAACGTAAAGGATGATTATCTTTAATACATTTTAATAGCAGCTAGAAACTTCTGATGAGATTTTGATAAAGTAATTTTCTTAATTTATAATTTATAGAAAAGGGAACATTCATTTACAAAACCCAGCGATAAGTTAATTTCTTGTTTATATTATGTACTTACTCTTACGATTTTGTATCAAACTGTAAGTTTATAAGATCATATTCATTCATAAGTGTACTGTTAGAAATGGGGAAAAGATGATGTCAGATCTGACGATACATAACTATTTAATAATCTAAAGTTAAATTATCTCACAGCTTGTAATTTCAAAAGCATAAAAGCTCTAACTTAAAATTGCGTTGGATTAATTAAACCTCTTTCCGCTGTTAACCGAGTGCAATAAAAAAAGTTAGAAGATTCAGTAACCGCGTCTTGAACTAGGAACATTACCTACTGGCTCATCCATCTCTAGGTTCCAATCAAACCTAAAAGCGCGGCTCTTGCATCAATCAGCTGAGGCATTATTAAGTGCCCGCACAGGAATTGAGACAGATCGGGACCGCGTTTAAAGAAGACGCGGGAATAATCGCGGCGGGCGGAGGAGGGGTTAGCGTTGCCGACGTTTTGGTGATGGGAGATGATGTCGGAGCGCTTACGTTGCTGTCAGTCAAAATAATGTAGGTACCTACACAAATTTAAAAAATATAATAATACTGATAACATGATTGTTCTATAGTTTCGCTAACAAAAGAGTAAAAAGCGCAGGAAAATTTAACAATTCTTATAATGTCTTGGTAGCGTAAATAAAAGAGTTAAATTAATTGGAACAGTGAAAGGTCTCGCTCTGTGACATCTTAAATTCGATATTTTCTAACCATATTTTCTTTATTACAATAGAAATCTAAATATAATCACTACTTGTTTACTCTACTACTTACTCTAAAATGTTTATCTTTGACAATTCTGTAATACCGAATAATATTATCCAGTAGATTTTCAAAACAGATTTGTGGCTCCAGACAATATTGAATTAGAGATGTCGCAGTTCGAAATTGCCCCTTTTTTTCTAGTAGGAACACAATTTATTTTAGTGTTTAATAGGGGTATACAATGTATTAGTTAAGTAACAAAAATTCCAGCCCCACACTCCTCGTATACACGTGTTGTCTCTGAACACACTCTCTGTGAATAATGAGCGCTGTTGTCATCGAGTAACAGAAGACACGTGCCGTCTTTCCATTTTATTAATATTACTTTTTTAATACAATAAATAAGTAAAAACTGAAAAACTTTTGAAACTTACTAGCTATGGATCGACTTCATTCCGTTGGAAATATCTGGAATAATGTAACCGAGATGTTCCATTCTAAAGCTGGAATATACGTCAGGTTTTGTCTCCGATAGTCGAATTAAATCGACATTTGATACATGGCCGATTCTTGCGTCAGACATTTAGTTTCAAAGCTATCATACCGGCCCATCACATCTCTTCAAAATTCCAAAGCCAGAGTTGGTTTGCATTTGTAGAAGAGTATTTTTGACTTAGACATTATCACTGGCCTTTAAAACTTAGTACCACTTATAAAATTGCAATAACTATTAATTAAAGCACACAAGATATATTGCCAAAATAATAAAAAATTGGAAGGCTTTTTTTTTTGGGCTTACGCTTGACCTCAATCTGGTCGAAGAGCGTAGATGAGGTCTAAGATTTATTTATTTATTTGTTTGTTTATTGGGCAGTCAACAAAACATATACTAACAATATGTAATAAATTAAATATAGATAAGATGGAGCAAGTTCGCCCAGAAGAAGCCTGTTCACTTGCACCTTGAAGAAGTTTGGGCTGTATGTGCTCGGGATAACAGACTCGCTCTGTGCGTAGGTTTGGAATGACAACCAAGTATGGATGGTAGTCTGCAGCACGTCTGGTATCCCGATGGAAAAAAAGGAGAAGGCGGGATGAGGTTGTGCAGCTCAGATGCACTCTCTGATGATATAAACTATAGATTAAAAAGAGTAAATGATTTATATTTAAACTATAAGCTTTTTAAATTTGAAAGCTTCAATTTTAAAACTGTGGTACTTACTAAGTTTTTAAAGGCGAGTGTAATACATTGTACCCATTATAATTAAGTAAATTCCAAGTTGCAAATGAAATACAGTGACGCCGTTCTAATCGAGAATGTATAATTCCCCTCCGGTGTAATTACAATTTCGATAAACGTTTACGGCCGGCCGTAAGTCCCGACAAAGGCTTTACGGGCGACGCGAGCTGACGGGGTATGACGCCGCTGGTCGGTGTATCACTTCGCTTGACGGGTTATGCACAGCGTAAGAACTAACAGAGGAACAACAGACTTTGAATTCTAGCGAAATGCTGCTTTTGACAGGACATTCGTCATTGCCGCAGTCGTGACGCGTATTCCGAGCGAGTTCGGACAGCTGGGGCTCACTAGCCCCCTCTTCCCTCGCGAACTTCACGATTGCTCTGTCAAGAGACGTCCGTTGGCCAACTGTATAAAAGAGAAGTTATAGAGACTGTGGATTAAGACGTAGAAGTCGCCGAACGGGTTATGATGTCGCTGGACGGAGTTTGACGCCACCGGACGGGCTATGACGCCGCTGCGCTGGACAGGTTATGACGCCAGCGAATGGGTTATGAAGCCGTTGGACAGGCTATGACGCCGCTGGTCGGTGTATGACTCCGGTGGATTGGTTATAACGTCGTTGGACGGGGTATGACGCTGTTGGACGGGTAATGACGTTGCTGAATGAGGTATGATGCCGTCAGTTGAAGTGCAATAGTGCAACGGGAATGAAATACGGTTCTGAAATCACAAGGGAAATCAATATCAGGCCCGCAGATGCAGAAGAAACTAATGTTTATAAAATCTAGAAAACGCAAATAGTTAGTCAGTGGCAGATAATATTTAATAAAATCTTTTAAATTTATCTTAACGTCAATGGAGTTACTAGTACGCTTTTGGTACGAACCATGAAAGATAATATTAATGAATTGGAAATTCTCGCAGACTGTGTATTTAAATTTTGATTTTTTGCACCGTTCAAAAAACTTAGTTGAAAATTGAGCTTAGATTATTGCTTGTTTAAGCGATGAAAATGCAGATTAGATTTCTTTGAGATACTAAGGTATTTTAATTTAAGTCTTGATTGCGCCAAAGGAATTAAGTGTGCGTATATCATACTGAAGATCAAAGGGAGAGGTTTAAGCGAAAGGTCACGCGGGGGTATTTCAAGAATGCTACTAACGACAGCATTAAAATGAACGCAGATAAACGGGCCCAGTGCGTAGTGCGGAGTGGTCATTATGGAGGCGTGTGACTCGCGGGGTAATGTGCGATTAAAATGACGGAGAGCCGCGACCTTCGACCTTCGCCTCCTTTGTGTCTCGCCATCAGCTCGAGACCGTCTCTAGGGAACACCCTTGAGCCCCTACCCTCAAAGGGTTACATAAAATAGGGTGTCTCAAAACCTACTTCAATATTGAACCATTTTCGTTGTATCATAAATGGTATGCGCATTTCGCAGTTGTTATCGGCAAAGTTGACGACCTGTTTGACGCAGGGGTACTAAGCCCACCTTCTGTGCCAGAGGTTCCGGGTTCGATCCCCGGACATGACAAATATTTGTGTGCATGAACATGTCTTCTTGTATTGGTCTGGGTGTTTAATACGTATGTATTTACAATCAAAAGTATATAAGTATGTATGTTTATCTTCTTCATGAAACTTAATGTGGGCTAGAAAATTGGTGTGTTAGTGTAAAAAATAAAGTTTGAAGTTAAATTATGAAGAGGTTTTTCAGTAGAGCAACGCAAAGAAATAGTACACTACCGAAATGGTAAGAAATTTGAAGGCAGATAAACAGGCCCAATGCGGAGTGGTCATTACGGAGGCTCTGACCTTCGTCTCTTTTGTGTCTCGCCATTAGCTTGAGACCGTCTCTAAAGAACACCTTCGAACCCATACCCTCAAAGGGTTATATGACCATGTCTGTGTCTCAAAAGCTACCTGAATTTTTTATTTCCGATAATTTTCATTGTACCTATCATAGATGGCACGCGGATATTTTTCAGTTGTCATCAGTTTTAAGGTTAAATTATGAATTGTTTTCCAGCGGCAGTGACAGTTCACTGCCGCATTTTTACAGAGACGATCCGAAAATGTGGTGCATTTTTGGGTCATCATCAATCTCTAGTTGCTGTGTAGAATTTAGTTAAACTTTTTGCTCTCTTCAGGATATCAAAGTAGGTGGCCGTCCTCGTACGGGTTAATTATTGAAAATACTCCAATGGAGATTACCAAAAAACTGACCGTTCCATTTTTAACCGGCTTCCAAAACGGAGGACGTTCTCAATTCGGTTGGTATGTTTTTATCAAAGAAAATTAGTTTTTTACGTTAAATAGGCGTACTCTTGGCCTCATTCTGAATCGTTACATTAAGAAGAGGCCTAAAATAGATCGAACTTGCCTAGAAAATGTTTAGTTATTTAAAATTTAATTCGATTTTGTAACACCCCATAGCATGCCTTTCAAAATCTGCCGATGCCGTCGTCCCCCAAGAATACCCAATTCGACCGTTTCTCTCCCAGAAATATTTTCGTTTCATACATCCCACGACAGGTGTACGATTGTATATTTCACAGGCGAAAAAAAGCGACCCGGTGATATTTTACATTCGCATCGTACGTAAATCTCGTGCAGATGACAAATTGCTCGTTCGTAACTAAATCACTGGTGCGGAACTTGTTTACAATCCGCCAGGTGGCGCTGCGCTGAAATTACAAGTGTCTAGGAGTCTACGACCGCCTCTATGGTCTAGTGGTAACAACCACCGGTATCAGACCCAGAGGTCCCGTGTTTGATTCCCAGTAGGGGTACTTGTGTTCGGTTTGGTTGCTGGTAGGACTTGTTTTAAGTCCGCCTGGCTAGCTACACATTACAATCTGGTCTAAATCTGACGCCGTATCAACAATGTTTTCAGCATTATTGTGTTCTGGCAATTAGAGCAAATATAGCCTGTTCCTCAGTCGTTTAGGATTCCGAGAGAGGCGCGCTTCCATCTTCTAAAGATCAGGTATGGTATGATGAAAGCTAAGAGACTTAGTTCATAAAAAAACTTGCAATCGAGGGAATAAAAACTAGGGAGGTGTTAATTATTTCAGCGCCCTGCACTAACTATACATTATGGCCAAGAAGCGGGATAAGGGACTTGACCCCCCTCCTGCCCTCGATCCACTCCTAATTAAACGAGAATACAGAATTAACTTTTTCTCGGCACAAATAAAACGGCTAATAAACCACGAGCTCCGCAATGGCGGGTCACTCATGAAAGTTAATGCCTGTTTTATCGTCGCCGAGGTAATGTATTTGTTGTCTTGACAGATGGAGACGGCTTTAATCGACCACCTCGCATTAGTCCGGTCCGGCACACCGGTGACGACGGGTTACTGACGTTTCGGACAAATACGTTCGGACACATCCGAATTGACACTTTTTAATTTTATTACTTTTTTCAGCGACGATTCGGCACCATTAAATAAATAAATAATAATGAATAATTGCCTACAAACACACCAATTATCTAGCCCACGTTAAATTTCATGAAGAACTTGTGTTATTGATACTAGATAACGGATAAACATACTTAAATACTTTTTTTTTGTAAATACATACATAATATACTAAACACCCAGACCAAGACAAATAGACATGTTCATACACACAAATATTTGTCTTGTCCGGGGATCGAACCCGGAACCTCTGGTGCAGAAGGCGGGCTTAGTAATCCTGCGCCAAACAGGTCGTCATTATTTAAAAAACAAAAAAGGTTGAACATAAGTTCGAATCATCTAAATAGGTAACTCCGAGTTGGTTATGCTAGCCTGGTACTTTCATTTCACTGTACTTGTTCTATGTGAATTTCGTCTGATTGTACTAAACCGCTTTAACTATAATGGTGTTCGAATTGTCACTGAAAACAATAATGATAAGTGCGTGTCCGAATTTATTTTATCCGAAACGTCAGTAACCCGTGACGGCGGCGGCGGCGGCGGCGGCGGCCCGCTAATCGGACGCAAAAAATAACCTTTTGCCAGATGAAGATCTTAGGGTTAAAGGTTATTTCTTTAGCCGGAGAGCGATGGAGCTTTTTGTATAATTGTCATAACGGCATGTCTCCCTTTTAATTTCGCTAGGAGTTTGTGCGTATCGCGGCCGCGGCGGTGAAAAATGGCATAACATTATGTTAATGTTGTTTTTGTTTTCTCTTGCAAGGTCGCGGAAGCTGTAGTCGCTCAGCGGAATCGGCGCTATTATGTAACAGTAAAGTGGAAAGAAAAATTCAAGAGTTGGCGAATCCTATCTTTTAAATTAAAGACGGGCTCCTTTGATCCGCCATAATCGGTGCAGTCCGCGAGTGCAGGGTTAATGATCGGATATTACGAGAATTGTCGTTTCGATTCGAGCCGGCGCTGAAAGGGTTAGTTGTAAGAATAAAGTTGTCGGTGTCAAATGAATGGCGCCTTTCTTGAAGGAAATCGGAGGGCTGATTAAGACCCATATTACACCGGACTGTGATTTTCGCGTAAAATGGCTCATTTTGGGGTTCTTGATCTCAGAAACATAAATACATTAACAAATTTGACTTAATGCATAGTGCAGAATAGCTATTGGCATAGTTCGTAGCGGCCTCGCTTTTTGTAAATTTTTGATAACTTTTTAATTATACCCAAAATTGCAGAGGAAGATTTTTCATAAAATGCGCGACAGCACATTTTTGAGCAGACGGATTGAACGACTGTTCTAAAAAGAAATAAAAAAAATAGAATTATATCACTTATATAGTCGTATAGTTCGTAAAGGCCTCGGAATTCTGATAATATAATTGATTTAATTTAGAGGAAAAAAATCTGATTCTAAACCAAACAACTTCTAAAATTAACTGTGAATTTCATCTGCCTACGATAATATTATTGAGCAAAATTTGTACCAGAATAATTGTTACATCATGAGGAATTTTTAAGCTTGAATTTGTTATCCTATTTCAACAAAAACGATAAATTATCTGCACAAATACAAAAAAAACAAACTGTATGAGAATAGTATGTGTGGTCCCATATAATTTTTACGAAGATCTGGCTAGTAGTTTTTTCATAATCCTGAAAAATATCAATCACGTTTTGGCAAGTAGTCGTATACCTAGATGACATCATTGTTGTGTATGGGCTGATTTTTAGTGTAAGTAACGGCACATGATGTAACTAAAAAATCTGAAATAAAAACATTTTATAAAAAAAATTCAAACCGACTTCAAAAAGTAAAAAATAAAACTTTTGTAGTCGGTGCCAGCCAAGGCATTCTACGTTGCACTTCTATTAACTATATATTTTTTTGGCCTTAGCTAGCTTGCACCTACTCCAAAAGTTTTATTTTTTACTTTTTAAAGTCGGTTTAATTTTTTTTATAAAATGTTTTTATTTCAGATTTTTTAGTTACATCATGTGCCGTTACTTACACTAAAAATCAGCCCATACACAACAATGATGTCATCTAGGTATACGACTACTTGCCAAAACGTGGTTGATATTTTTCAGGCTTATGAAAAAACTACTAGCCAGATCTTCGTAAAAATTATATGGGACCACACATACTATTCTCATACAGTTTGAAGCGCTCTTTTCGTCTTTTCGCTTCCATCTTCAGCCTTATCAATACTTAACATCAGGTATGATGAAGGTAAGAGCCTCCCCGTCGCCGTCGTACCTAAAAAAAGAAAAAAAAATCTCGATATGTGTGGTATGTGTGTACTACTAAACTTAATTAAAAAATTGTACGTTAATTCGATGTATCATCAGTTCTTGAGTCGCAGATATTATGAAAATTCTACTGTTTTAAAGATGAATAACAGATTTACGTTCCTAAAATATTAAAAATCCAAAGCTGTGCATGAAGTACAGAGCAAATTGTTAATTATCTCTTTTCAAAATTAATGAAACAATAATTGCCTCGTAATGGACTCAGCGAAACAATAGTTGTCAAAAGTTCATCTGATATTTATTGGGACTGAAATTGAAAATGAAATATGATATTTTTATTGCGATAACCAATTTAATGGTAAATACAAAACGTTCCGACTGTCGTACAAAAATGCAATCACAACAACGTATAAATTAAGTTAAACAGACAAAACGTTATTTGAATACAATTACACAAGATATTGTTCTAAACAATCATCAACCATTACTAAGTGCACAGCCGCGGATTGGAATTCCCTGCCTGCGTCTGTATTCCCGGGTGCCTACAACCCTGGTATATTTAAAGCTCGAGTGAATAGGCTTTTTCTAGGCAAGCTTGCTCCATCTTAGGCCTCTTCCTAATCTAACGATTCAGAACTAGGCCAAGAGTAAGCCTATTAAAAGTAAAAAAAAAGCATGATAACTATTAAATAGAAAAAAAAACATTTTATAAAAAAAAATTCAAACCGACTTCAAAAAGTAAAAAATAAAACTTTTGGAGTCGGTGCCAGCTAAGGCATTCTACATTGCACTTCTATTAAATATATATTTATAGACTACTTCTCAAAACGTGATTGATATTTTTCAGGATTATGAAATATCTTCTAGCCAGATCTTCGTAAAAATTATATGGGACCACAAATAAACCATTTTCTTTCAGATAAAAAGAATTATAAAAATCTGTTAACAACTGGCGAAGTTATGATAATACATAAATAAAAAAAATATATAAAAAAATAAACCGTCTACTTTAGAACCTCCTCCTTTTTTTGAAGTCGGTTAAAAATAGAAAACTATTGGAAAAAACAGCTCGGCCACAAGTGAATTCTCAGATAGGACTCGAACCCTTGGAACTCTTGGAAATCCGGTCCAATCGTCTTTTTTTTCAATATTTTTTATATTTAAAATTTATCATAAGTATAAAAATATTATTGAAAAATGCAAAAAATTAAAAATCATAAAAAAGTATGAATTTGGCAAACTAGAATCGTCTCTTGCATATTCATTGACTATTTTACCGACATGAGAAGAGCATCCGATAGTTATCGGAATACTTCCCGTTCTATTTTTTGCTCTCTTTCCTTCTATTTTTCTTAGAAATCCTATTTTTTCTCTCCCGGAATCCTCAATCACTAAGGAACTGGCTATCTTATCTCTCACTGCCGGAACACAACAATGCTGAAACATTATTGTTATGGCGTCAGACTTAGATAAGATGGTGGTAGCTAGCCAGGCAGACTTACAACAAGTCCTACCACCAACCAAACCGAATACAATATGTACCCCCGCTGGGTATTCAACCCTGGGCCCCTGGGTCTGAGACCGGTGGTTGTACCACTAGACCACAGAGGCGGTTAAAATTGTATGTGTGCCAAATTTTATCCAAATAATTTCAGCCGTGTCTGCGTGGTTGAGTAACGTTCAAACTTCACATTTATAGTATTCGTGTGAGGATCGTGATGAATGTAGGCCAAATAAACTGTTTGCCAAATTTCATCCGAAATCCTTCAGCCCATTGAGTAAAAAACATTAAAATATTAGTAGGATCCCAAAATTGCGTTCAGCTCAGTCACAGCTACTTGGATCTCAGTTGGATATTTCATTCGTCGAGTTCTCGGCCCGAGAACCGGGATAAATATAGTCCCTCGGGACCCCCGGGACCGCCCGTCCGGATTAATGGCAAATATACACGCCGATGTTTATTTTGACCAGAAAATACAAGGCGAAAATCTCCCCCGTAATATATTAGCTGGCATAGCGGGCTCTTTGAATAAATCGTTACCTATTTTATTAATAATACGACGTTATAGTCAAAACGTGATGCCTCGTCAATTGAATTTCTGATGAGCTTGAAGGGGTAGCTCCTGGCTCTTGGTATTAGTTTATTATTGGGTAATGAGTTTCTTTTGCACTCGCGTTTATTAATAGGTTGCTTATAATTATTTTCTATTATTATTAATGTTACGCAGTTGAACTTTTGCTATTTATCGAAGAATATGACCAATAATAGTTACTTATTCTGTATAATAAAAATGCACTTACAATAATAATGATTAACTGCCTTAATTTGCTTGTTATAATTACGAGAAACCTTTATCCCACTATGTATCAGAAACCCAAATGTCCATAATAAACTACAAAAAATGTGTTTAAATAAACAATAGTTACGTCATAAGATTTAAGTTCAAATACTATATCATAATCAGTGGTTATATTAATGCTACTCACTGTATTTTAATTCGTAAAGCAATGCAAGGCTGCCGGCGGTCTCACAACAATGAAATATCTATTGTGTCGCGTTTTTAATATATTCGTGACAAAATGAGGCACCTACTGAGGTCTATTCGGTCTTTAAGCTCCTCAAAAACTCTCGAATAAAACCTTACCTGCAACACTATTTCGCCAATTCAGCGGTCCGTTTCACGCGATTCGCTACCTGAAACATTTCAGGCGAGACGTCTGAACCTGCGGAGGCAGCGTTCTACGGAATGCGTCTAACAGCTTCAGAAAGCACAAGGAATATAATAGTTGATCTGGAAAATACCTGCTGTGGCCACGTCAGCGAGGCACGTATGTGGGGGAAGAAACGTTATTGTGTGGTAAACGTTACTTGCTTGTATTGAAATTAACAAGGGAATTTGATAGCCAGACATTTCGGCATACGATTTATTGAATATTGGATCGTATCATAACTTTTTACAATGCTATCTCTATGTGACGAATATTAAACAAGAAAATATACTAGAAAAAAGCAACTCGTCTCATGTCACTCTGACGGGATCCCGTCAGGGCGAAAAGTCATTATTAGATGGCTGTTTTCATCTTTATCGATAGTCAAACATTTGTGAGAAATGTTTCTATCGAATGCGAGGATATTAATTCTGAAATAACTGAATGGTGGTGGTAATACTGGAATGGAAGGAGGTGGATATACTGGAAGGATTCCACGTGTTCTCATAGGTCTCTGTTGCATAGTTGGTTGGTGCATTGGGCCGGATTCCCAAGGATGCGACATGCACATGAGACGAGTTGCTTAGTATATTTTTATGTTTAATATTTTTTATATTGGATCGTATATTGATTTCGATAATGTTTCGAAACTGAACAAACGTTCATCCTGCGTGCTTAGCTTTCGGAGAGGAGCTCCTGAAGCCGGTAGATATGTAGAAAATATTCTTTTACTAAACTTTTTTTTACCTTCATTATATCTGATGTTAAGTATTGATATGGCTGAAGATGTAAGCGAGCCTCTCCAGGAATCCTCAAACACTGAGGAACTGGCAATCTCATCTCTAACTGCCGAAACACAATAATGCTGATGACATTGTTGTTATGGCGTCAGACTTAGATACGATGGTGGTAGCTAGCTTGACTTAAAACAAGTCCTGCCGTCAACCAAACCCGGGACCTCTGAGTCTGATGGGTTGTTACCACTAGATCACAGAAGCGGTTAGATTTCACGATTTCATCTCCTTTTCGGGCAATCGCTTAAAAAATGATGTACTTAAATTCCGTAAACCAGTGTTTATGCTTTTATTTGACTAAACACTTGAAGTCTAAATTTCAAAATGTAATTAAACCAGCAGTTTCACCCACGTTGTTCCTGTTCCCGTGTAAATATCGGGATAAAAAGAATCCTATGTTCATAATCAGGCTATCTACTATCTGTGTACCAAATTTAATCCAAATCCGATCAGTAGTTTCAGAGCCTATTCAATGCAAACAAACAAACATACAATCAAATCTTTCCCCGTTATAATATTAGTATAGGTATATTAAAACTCTAATAGTCATGTCATAATTTTTTTTAATTTATTTATTTATTCTCAGGCTACAAATGGGCCATAGATACATACCTTCTTATATAAGATATCAAATAACAAAGTAACTTTTAAATCAATTTGACAGCTTCTGTGTCGAATCGGGGACACACGGCAGCGCCCCCATATAGCGTATGTATACTACGGTCTGCGGCCAGAAGTCATTCTTTATGAAAAATTCCAGCCTTGCTGTCGGAATGCGCACCACAACCGCCTTAAAATTTGTATTATGGTATGGCACGACTCCACAGGCTAATGTAACCTACTGCCTAAACCATGCACTCAGCAACCCAGATCACCTTGCTCAATATAAATACCTCTCGCGTGAGTGATTGAGTGCCAAAGAGTGTAAGTCCGCACTCCCCCGAGATAAGCTTAATTAAAATGGCGATGCGAGTGTTGCCAATATGGGGGTTCGAGTACAAGTGTCGAAAACAAAGGGTGCCGCACCCTTTGTAGTCGCCGCTCCGTGAGGCAAAATCGTCACACCGTACCGATATTTGTCTCCTGAAACACATACTAAAATCCGGCAGCTGAAATAATGAATTCTGACAGGTCGTGTCTGTTTTATATATCAAGTAAATACAGACGTGGCGTGGCGCAGTGGTCCGCGCGCTCAGCTTGCGATTGTTGAGGTTAAGCAACTTTAGCAATGGTCGTTCACGGGATGGGTGACTAAAAATTTACTATCTCGAGCTCCTCCATGCTTTGGAAGGCACGTTAAGCAGTTGGTCCCGGCTGCATTTGCAGCCGTTAACACCCACCAATCCGCATTTGGGCCGCGTGGTGGGTCACGGCCCGTTTTCCTTATCCATCCATAAGGAAGGACAGTGCCCCAGCAGTGACTATGAGGAAATACAGTCGTATTTTTATTCAGTAGAGTAATTTAACAGGTGCCAATGTCATTTTGTAAAAATAGGTAATGGTGCCTTAACATCGAAATCAGCTTCATTTGACAGATGGATGTGACACATTGCTGCTTCTATTTGACACAAATGAAAATTTACCAAAGACTAAGAGCGGAGTTTCACCCGAGTTCTTTTCCTAATAACACGTGTTGTAAGGCTTCATTTTAACTCAATCTACCGTACAAATTCTATATAATACAAAATATATTTACTTGACATTGGCAAAATAAGCGTATCTAACGCGAGCACGCCATTAATTAAGAAAGAAGAAGAAGACTATAGATCGTTTTCATCAATGAGAGAAATATGCTTGCATTCGAAAGATACATTTTTACAAAAGTTTGGCTATCGATTAAGATGAAACAGCCTAGATGGCTGTTTCATCTTAATCATTAGAGCTGTTTAGTTTTGCATTTTACATTGCCATTTTTATGCGTATTAAAACATGGGTATCATTTATCCCAACAATGACACGGGAACGGGAACCACGCTGGTAAAGCTGAGAGCGGGCTGTAGTACCTACCATCCAATATTTTATAATCTGTCTTATAACTAACCTGGTACTTAATCTGTCTATTTAACCACAAAAAGTCCACACGAGTGCAATCGCGGGTAACCACTAGTAGTAGTATGCAATACGTGAGCAATCAGGAGTTACAAAGAAAATTTGTAGTCTTTAGCCTGCGCGCCTTCCGATGGATGTTTTTCCACTTGCCGTCACGGCACCGGCACCGGGCGACGGCACTGGTACGGCCGCCAGCTAAACAAAGTGGATGCACGACATGCCGTCGCCGGCGCCGGTAAGTGGAATGTCAAATTATAACTTTTTAATTTTACATTTTACAAGGATGCCGGTTCGAATCCCGTCAGGGCGACATGAGTTGCTTTTTTCTAGTATATTTGTATTAAAATAGACTTATGATAGATGTGCTTTCGAATCGACAATTTTTTCCTTCTACCAGCCATGAAAGACGTGCCATATTATATTTTCTTTCTCGGCGGCCGAGCCGGTGCCGTGCCAGAGCCATGCCAGCAAGTGGAAAAACGCCCGATGGTTCCCGCCCTGCCAGCGCTCGGCTGCTCGGTAAGCGAAACAATTTTCTCTGGCACATACCAAATAAGGTTCCGTAGCTTTTGCGAGTCCTGCTGCAAGGAGCATGAATAGTCGATTTTGTGCACATAGAAGTGGCTGCATTGCATTTACTTAGTCTAATTCTAAGATTTTATTTTTCAATGATGACTGTCGTTTGGCGCTGTGGTGTTGTACCAAGTATGCTATTGTTTGAATAAAGTGGATGACTCTCTGAATTGTGAATAGACCTCTCGAAAATCAAAAATTGTGTGAAGTCGTCAGTTCGATTTTCATCCAGGGCAACGTGATCAATATTTGTGTTTGTTCTGTTAATACCTTTGTTGGTTCTAAAAGTCGTAGCACTCGTGCCTAGTGAAATTAGATGAATGCGTGTGTGAGTGAACCTACTGTTACCTACTACTATTGCTATTAATAAAACAAGAAAATTTAATATTTTTAACCGGCTTCAAAAAAGAAGGAGGTTATCAATTCGTGCGTATGTTTGTTTTCGTGTTTGTTACCTCAGTACTCGGTCATTTATGAACCGATTTGATTTTTTTTTTATTTGGATGGGTGTACTTTCAATATGGTCCTTTTATAGTCAAGACAGGATCTGATGATGGGATCTTGGTGAAATGGAGGAAACTCTTCTATATTATAGGCACACCTATATCGATTTCGATGTTTTCTCAAGTAACTCGTGCATTTGCTTCCGTTAAGCACCATTTGGTGGAGTGGAACTGATGATGAAGACCACAAATGGTTATCGGAACTATTAAATACTTTGCATTTCACGAAAGCGATACGATGTCTTTAATGTGGTTCATAAACAATATGTGCTCGTCTCAATGCATGTGATGAAGTGGAGCTGATGAGAACTCCTCAATAATTAACGTCCCTGCATCGGGAAAAGCAGCATTTTGTAAAAGGTGATGAGCAGTTGACATAAAGTTATAAGTGTAGGTTCGAGACTACTACCTTTAAAAATTGTGAAATAAAAAACTATATAAAAAAATTAAAACCGACTTTCTACATTCTAAATTGCGGTCCCACTCTTTTATTTTTCTTGCCTTGGCTGGCACCTACTCCAAAAGGTTTATTTTTCGGCTTTTAGTTTTTCGAAGTCAGTTTAATTTTTAATTAATAACCAAAAGTAAAAATTACCTACCCACTTTAGTCCGTAAGTAGTTTGTTTATTTTTCTTTTCTTTTCTTTTCTTTTCTTTTGTTTATGTGCCTGTATGTTTGTGATGCAAACAAATGATTTTATCTATCTTTACTTCGTTTTAATTAGTATTGTAAAAACCGTTTCAAATTGTGTTTTCGTTCATTTTCATAAGTATAGATTTAATTTTGCAGACAGCCCACGTCTGTTTATTTTACTAGCTAATTTTAACACACATCCAGTTAGCATTCAGGGATTCAAAAGCTACCAACGTAGAGGAACACAGTCACAGATGGGAGAACGTTCGGCCTATGTCAACAGGCCCGGTCGGGCCTATATTTAGGCCGCAACAACAGGCCCTGTTTGTTCGCTGCTTGCCCTTTCATTTTGTAAGAACCTCCATCTTGTCACCGTTCCAACAGCCAATTTGCAACTTTATTTTAGTCTCAGAAGAAACATCGTACAGTCACAATTAAACAACCATATCACATTGAAACACAAGGACAAGGAAACAAAGCTCTCTACGTCGTCAACAAAAGACATTAATTGTAATGCAAATAAATTTTGCATCAGTGCATCTTGCATGTGTTTTTTCTTGCGGAATTAAGCTACAATATTTTTCGTTTTCTACTAAGATATGGATTTTCGCCAAGTAAGCCCTGATTCTATCAAAAAATAATAAAACAATCTTGTCACATTACAATTAATGTCTTTTGTTGACGACGTAGAGAGCTTTGTTTCCTTGTCCTTGTGTTTCAATGTGATATGGTTGTTTAATTGTGACTGTACGATGTTTCTTCTGAGACTAAAATAAAGTTGTAAATTGGCTGTTGGAACGGCAAATGCAAAACAGTGACACACCTTGCACCTTCACACACACGTGTTTCGCCCACACACGACACACACGCGTGTATTTCGTATATTTTTCGTGACGGTATATAACATTTGACGGCCTTATGCGCAGAGGAGGGTTCGATTCCCGCTTAAGACAAATACATGTACATTGAAATAAAACAACTTTTACGGATATCAAACGCGCTATATTTCCACGAACTAAGTTGTAATTGTCCGTATTATTAGGTTTTTTAGGGGTTTTTTGATTTTCCCGACGTTTCGGCACCTTTACAGCTGCCGTGGTCACGGGATGACTGAACGCAATGAACAGTGCGCGCCAAAACATAATTGTTCATTTTGTATAATTTACAAAAAAATATTGAATTATAAATATAATTAAAATCTTATACTTATTTGTCCGTTGTCTAAATAGTTAAAGTTTATATAGGTATTTCTGAGGAAAACGTACCTAGTATGCTAGCTAGATAATTGGTGTGATTGTATTAAGTACAAATGTTTTTATAAACCGGATTAGATTGAATATATTTTATCCCGATATTCCCACGGCAAATGGAATTACGCAGATGAAACCGCGGTTGGCAACTAGTTTATTTATATTATTTATCGTATTCATTTCAAACTCTATAATTGAACGATTGGACACAGGATTCAGTGACTTCTTCTAGCAATTATGTCAATTTAATAAACAGATAATCAAATTTGCTAAAGTTAAACACCCCTTGTTATGAGTAAGTTTGAAGCTATTCCGTCATTAAATCACATTAAATCTTCATCTCTTAATAGTATTACGAGGAATTAATTTGTTGGTTCACGTGATTTGACTTAATGAATATTGATGCAATTTTCACTTACAATTCAAATACTTTAACATAAAGTTCTAGAGACCTTTTAATATAAAGATCATGAATTTATCATGAGCAAATAACAATTCTTAGATTATTTTCTATAACCTATAAAATGAAATGTTGGCTCTTTGCTCCCAGTTATTGCATTTTTCTTCGTTTATATTAGGCGATTCACCCACTGGCTGCACCGCGCCCCGCCGCGGAGCGCGGAGCAGCAGGAGTTGTTTTTTGAAACAATCGAAATACTTGCATGCGGAAGCGGTGTTATACAAAATCATTTATTCGATTGTTTCAAAAATTATACTCCTCTGACAGATTGCTCAGCAGCTCCTCCGCGCCTAGTGGCGGAATCCGTTAGCGGACCCCACCCGCCGCGGCGCGGTTTTGGTGTGTTATACAAAGCGGTTTTTTATAATAATTGATGACATTTGCATACATTATTAAATTCCGCGCCCCCGCGCTCCGCGACGGTGTACAGAGGAGTGGGTTTACCGCCTTATCGACTGAAAATATTTCAATATGGGTTAGAGTAAATTATTGTTGATCGTATAACGCGAGTGTAATGACCATAATATGAGATTTGATTTAAATCAGATATTTGTAAAAGGAATACTTATAAAACCTGGGATATTCGAATAGATTGGCTATAAAAATATGACTTTTAGTTTCTCAATTACAGACTTAAAAAAGATGGCAAAACATTACTTAAAAGCAAAGCTTACCTACTGTACAATTTACGGTACTTTGGGTTTTTTTTTAAGTTAACTGCACTTGCCAAAAAGTTTAATTTGTCACTCATAAACTAATATACTTCAAGGTGATTACGTAAAGTACTTTCCAGGTTAATAAAGACTTTCCTATCGTCAGCCCTATCGTATTATATTGTTGGAGGGACCGAGATTGCTTATTATGGGCCATCCCAAGGTTGTGAACAATAGTGCAATGTGTATCGCGCTAGGAAGCCCTCGGTTGGAACCCTCTGTGGCCCGTAATTACAAGTGAACACCTACGTCTAGTCAAAAACATGATCGGACTAATAAATCACGGGATAAAGGAGTTGAATGTAGTTTCAGCACGGAACGAACCAATTAGTTATTTTAAGGGTAGAAAATGGATTCATTTTAAACAAGAAAATACTAATTAGTACCTAGTAGAAAAAAATCGACTTAACTCATATTCTCATATTATCTCTCAAACGGGATGTTTCAGAGCGATATGAGACAAAATCTTTTTTTTTTTTATGTATTTTCTTGTCTAAAATTTATCACATAAAATAGATACCTAGCTTTGGAGACAAAAAAAATAAAATAATAGATAAGTAGTCGATTTCTTCTTAAAATTACATTAATGGGCAAGTTCTGTATTAGAAAAAAAAAACAACGGGTTGCAATCTGGGAGTACCGGCAGAAGTGAAAACCGCTTAAACGAAAATAACGATCAAATCTTAATCACCACAACTTTATAAAAAGTTGATGAAAACGAAGACCAACTTGATTTGGCACGTAAATCCATTAAAACAGACTGACCTGGCATCAATATGAAAGTTGGTAATGATGAGAGATCTTTATATAATGGTTGTTATTAACTAATATACGTACATCTATCAAGTGTTAAACTTTATGTATTTTGAAATAGGTCAACGGTAAATGGTCTGACGAATTTTCGATCAGGGTAACGTGCCCTGACGCGACTTTAACATTTTTTACCCATCCCAAAAATTTTAAACTCTGATGAGCACAACGCCGCTAAAGAAGTTTTCACTTCAAAAACTCTAACTGGTCTATCGGGTCTTCTGACATCTCAGTAGCTGAAGTGGATGATCAATGGTATGGACACTCCAGAGTCGAATCCTGTGTCCATAATTCGAGACTTTCTTGTTTATTTATGACTAGCTTCCGCACTCGGTTTCACCCGCGTGGTTCCTGTTCCCGTGGGAAAATAGGGATATAACCTTAAATAAAGGGGACCTTATTGACCTTATTTATGTATTTATTTAAACTTTATTACACATATCCAGCAAATGGCGGACTTAATGCCCTTAGGCATTCTCTACCAGTCAACCGGAAAGGATGTAAAAGAGATATCCAGGCGGCAATAAAAAGTAACTGATTTGATAATAAACGATATTGAACACATTATACAATATGTACCTACTAAACTTAAAGCTACGTTTATATAATACATAGATACATATTATATATAATATAATAGGTATTGTAATACAATATAAATCTGACATCGTAATTTAGACATTGATATTTTGCTGTTTTTATATTATTATTACATAATTGACATTGTTATTTTTTTTTGACATTGACTATTTGATATAATTTTTTTTTTTAATTTTCAATAATAAAATTTATGTACTACTGTAAAATCATAAATACATTACACTTTTATCATAGGTATTAAATAAATAGCGGCTACTCTCATTATGCATTTGTGTAGTACCTGTAACTGAGATAGCATTTAGATCTGTAACTTTGTATTTTAGTTATATTATTGTATTTACAAATGTATATCTTGTTGGTGCTAAATAAATAAATAAATATGTACCCATTATATTATATTATAGAAACAATATTATATGACAACATAACATAATACTAATCAGAGATGACGAAGCTAAAGTACAGAACTAAAGTAATGTTCTCGGGCCAATCTCTTAAAAGCGAACTTACTGGAGGCACTACGTGTGCTAAGGGGCAGAGCGTTCCAGAGTCGTACTGCCGAAAGACAAAATGAATAGGAGACGAAGCCGGAAGAATATGACATGTTAAGGTCACTTTTCAATTTGACGACTCTGTATGAAATAAAACAGGGAGAAAAAAATAGCCCTTGACGAATTTCTTGCCGGTTCTTCACGGTTCTCCCCCCGTAGAGTTTGTGAACCGATGGCGTAGCTACTTTGACGTTCATAAGTGATTGTAACCTAGACTAGCCTAGACTGAATGAATGATATTGAATTGAATTGAAAAATTAGCTTATGTTACCGTCCGTTTAACTAACTTTATACCAAAAATCAAGTCAATTAGTTGCTTAATTAGGGCGTCAAGAAAAGAGAAACAAACACACTTTCGCCTTTTTAATGTTAGTTAGGTTAAGGCTGGACAAATAGCGATGTGGAGACAGTAATGTAGGAACTAGTTTATTTGGTTGTCTAATTTTTTTTTTTTATGAACGACTGCGCGAATCTTCATACCTTCATACTCTTCAGCCTTCATCATACCTGAGGGGTTACTCTCGACGGAATCGCGTTGCGATCGAGATTGAATGTCAATAATTATTACTGATTTACGACGTTGATTCGACTTTAATTGCCGCTAAAATCGATTACTATCGTACAAAACACTTCATTTACTAATTTTAAGTATTAATTTTTAGTTTAATTACGAATTTTAAGCTATTATTACTGACGTTTGACATTAATTCAATCTCGATCTCATTGCGATCGCGTCAAGAGTAAGGGGGCAGATGTTAAGTATTGTTATGGCTAAAGATGGAAGCGAGCCTCTCCCAGAATCCTCAATCACTGAGGAACTGGCTATCTTATCTCTAAATTCCGGAACACAACAATGCTGTAAACATTGTTGTTATGGCGTCAGACTAAGATAGGTTGTAGCTAGCTAGACCGACTTACTACAAGTCCTACCACCAACCAAACCGAATCCCCGCTGGGAATTGAACCCGGGACCCCTGGGTCTGATACCGGTGGTTGTTACCACTAAACCACAAAGGCGGCCGCTAGTGTGTAATAAATGAAACTTTTTTTAAATCAATCAAAAAGGTTAATTTAATTTTAATTAAATACTAAACGTAACACCCCTTTCCTTGCAAGGCCTAAATGCATGAGTGATGAGGACAAATTGCGACCGCGTGCGGTCCATAACGCACTTGCTTTATGGTCCGCGGCGACATTTAGCTGGGCAGCAGGAAATGTATTGCATGCAGCAGTTATGGCCACTTTACGACCCGGTTCCTGGTGATGCATCGCTCGGTACTTGTCAATAACTTTGCTACTAATCTTGATGTCAATATTGTCAATAGCTTGAATGGTTCTGTATTGAATGGGATGGATAAGACGATGATTGAGTAGTCAGCTTGTCTCCTAAGTCGGGGTCTTGGGTTCGATCTCCACTTAGTAATACAAAGGGGGTTTGGGTAACTTTATATGGACTATTGGCGTAATTTTTTTTTCAACGGTCACTCAATGTGTTATGACTGTTTTAAAGTATCACCATCAAGACCTACCGGGCCGAACTTTGCTTAACAATCGTGATGAAAAGCGACCAGTCTGTCAAGCGCGGCCATTAGCGCCTAACAAGATTAGGTTTAAGACATTTATTCTCATTAAGAATTATACATTAATTCACTTACATGAGAACAACACAATTAACAAACAAACAAGATGAAGCATTGTTCTGTTCCGGCAGTTAGAGATAAGATAGCCAGTTCCTCAATCATTGAGGATTCCAGAAGAGGATCGCTTCCATAAAAATAAATTGACGGTAGCAAACTTTCGCTGCGGTCGGTGACGGGATGGGTGACCAAAAACGTACTGTTCCGAGTACCTACTTCAGAGTTTCCGAGTACTTCAGAAGTCACGTTAACGCATGCTCTATCTCCTTATCCGTACATAAGAAAGTGATAAACTTAGGCTTAAGTAATATCGAAGCTGAGATATGATTTTTTGTTTTTTTTTTTACCTCAATAATAGTATGTGAATTTGATAAAAATCTGAGTTCCAATAAAGTTTAGCTATATATGCTCCATAATGAGATTTGTATCTTTTAAAATGTTCTTTTAACTAACTGGCTATCTAACCAGGGGTGCGATTGCGTAAGATAATCGTATTCATTTGACAGTTCATATCGTATTCAATCGGCTGCAATTTGTATAGAATGACATAAAATATGATACAATATGAACTGTCAAATGAAAACGATTGACTTTACGCAATCGCCTAGCAGGTGAACTTGCAACAAGTCCTACCACCAACCAAACCGAATACAATATGTACCCCCGCTGGGAATCGAACCAGGGACCTCTGGGTCCGTTAACGGTGGTTGTTACCATTAGACCACAGAGGCGGTTAAAGCAAAATGGAGGCCGACAGTTTTTTTATTGATTTTTTAATTCAATTTTATAATACTGTATTATTTTGAACCTACTACGCCGATACCGAGGCCGCTTTAGAATTTAAGTAGTTAGTAGGTATAATTATTTAAATTTATTTTAATTTGAATATTTATTCAACAAATATTATTATGTATTGTAATTTAGATTACTTTTTGTTGAAGTAGTCTGCTGCTAAACTAAATAGTTAATGAAATTTATTTGGAGATTCATCATATTCAAAATTAATAGTTCAAATTGAATATTCTAGAGGTTTACCCGAAGCAAACATACTCCTCATTAATTTTAAAGCAACCAGATTTAAAAGCAACTATGTGTTATCTAGCTCGTACGATTTAGGATCACAAAACTCATTTCTAAAAGATATAATAAAATTCATTTCTAATCGTTTGCCTATGTAATATGCAAATAAAAAATATTAATCAATATTGTCATTAAATCAACTTTCCACATGCCGATTAATTTAAAACATTAGAAGAAAGAACATTCGATAAGATGTAGAAAATTTGTTTTGAGTATCAGTGCACAGTTCATAATGGACTGATCCATCAAATGTTGCTTTGGTTATAAATGTTGCTTCAACATTGCTAACACGACGCGTCGTTTATCATTCGCACTCCATTGCACGCCGCGTTTTATTTATTTATTTTCTTTAATTTTTGTTCGATAACAAAACAATGATTAATGTGGAGTCAACAGCACATTGCAAATTAAATGTTTAACAACCTATTTATAATTTACTAGCGGCCGCCCGCGGTTTCGCCTGCGTGGTTCCTGTCCCAGTGGGAATATCGGGATAAAAGTAGCCTATACTTTAATCCAGGCTATTTTCTATCTGTATGACAAAATTTATCCAAATCAGTTTAGTAGTTTTGGCGTGTAGGAGTTACAAACAAACAAACTGATATACTTTAGTATTTATAATATAAGTATTTTTTTTCACTTGAAAAAAAAACAACTAGTTCAGTAAAATAGCATTGTGAATGCAAAAAAATCAATTAAAAAACCAATTATTGTTATCTCAACATCGACCAATTCTGAAACTAATGGCGTATCATGAAATTCATGAACAATTTTGAATTCAGAGAAAACAAAATAACTAATAAAAAATAACACATACGTTCAGATTGCTGGTACTGGCACATTACGTAATAGGATATAATATTTTATTTATCTGATTCTTTATATAAACAAAGTAATTAACTCCATAGGTATCATTTTATTGCTTTGAAAAAATGTAGTTTGATTGTATGTTAGGAACTTACTTTGAATATACATATTAAACACCCAGACCAAAACAAATATACATGTTCATGCACACAAATATTTGTCCTGTCCGGGGATCGAACTCGGGATCTCTGGCGCAGAAGGCAGTCTTAGTACCCCTGCGCCAAACAGGTACTCAAAGTGAATATACTAGAAAATGCCGGCGTCTCTCTAAGGTAGAATAATAATTATTGGTGTCAGTGCATTTGGGCATATTCCAATGGTGCCGGTTCGAGGCAGTCCGAGTGACATGAGACAAGCTTATTTTTTCACAATTTGTATATTTTTTGTTTAAAAAATTCAACAAATAATTGTTTTAGTACCTCAAAATGTCAAGTAACATCTAAGCACTAACGAAAGGCAGAAAAGTTTACTCTTGAAAATTGCCGTCTCCCCAGCTTATGCGAATTAAGTTTAAAGAACCATGTGTGCATTCCCCTTCAGGGAGGTGCGACAACTCAATTTGCACCGCGCTGTGCGCTGCACTTGATTAATATAAATAGGGCCTGTTGTGACGTCACTACGTCATGTCACCCTCGCTTCAACGCCGGCACACCTCTCACAGCCCTATGCTCGCCTGGTACTCGGATCGTTGCCAGAAAGGGGTAGTGACGTCACTGGAATTCTTAAAGGTCTTTTTGCTCTTGGGTATATAGTAATAAAGTTCAAAAGTCCAATTCCCATAAAATCGAAAAACAAGTTCACATGCGAAAAGAAGTTCCAAAGTTGAGTTTTTTTTGGGTTATAGGTATTTAACCGATCGTGGGGTGAGCGACTTGGTCGGCAATCTAACTTAACTAAAACCTATTTTTTCGCAACCCAACCTGGATTTTTAAATTAAAAAGTAATTTTTAATCGACCAGTTTATTATATTCCTTTCTTTTCGAAAGAAATATCAAAAGACTATTAATCATGCTTGTCATTAGCCATGTGATTTTCTTGATTAATTTATGCAGGATCTGTTTGTGACGTCACCCTCTCAACGATGACTGAACACATCTTTCTCGACTCTATGCTAGCCTGGTACATCTCTAGATAATGTTGAAGAATTGACGTCAAGCGTACTTTCGCAAAATGCAAGACAAGTTTTTTGTAAAATGTTGACTCATGAATTTTTATTTAATGGAACAATTATTGTTTGGTCAATAATTGTAATTTAATTCATTTTAGCTCTGTAACTTTTAATATTAAATTTAGTCCTTTAATATTAAATTGAATCGCGTCTAGATTTGCATCTGCTCTTTGCATATCTATTATGAATGTGATCACAAAAAACTTCGTTTGTAACTGAGCTAAAAACTTGACATTGGCGAAATCCAAGAGGGCACCGCCATTCGATAAAAATAAGAAGAAGAAGAACTTCGTTTGTTTCTCTGTGGGAGTATATTCGTTATTCGTATAGTAATCTTATACATAAGTATAATCAAATCACATTATTGCATCACGCCCTCTGTCCCGACGCCCTCCAAACGTACGAATGTTGATTTAAATAAAATATCAACTATCCGATCTGTTCTGCGTGCGATTGATACGTTTGATTAAAATTCATGACTAGAGTGCACCCCAAATAGAATCTAATAACAAAATATTGGCTGTCGCGTTATTATAGACATAAACAATTCAAGCTATTCCGCAGGATTTTACTACGCGAGCTACTCATCTTTTCAGCTTTTAAATAAATAAATGAAATAAATATTTCTTACACTCACACTAATTAACCCAGACCCAAAGTAAGCACTGTACTGTAAGGCTTCTGTTATGGGATACTAGGGTAACGGATATAAATACCTATAATTATACATATATAATTATCTATGTTTATATAAACATCTATGACAGGTGCAAATGCTCGTACGTATTCATCATACAAACATTTGCCCCTACACCTCAGAGTAGGCCACACCTTTAAACACTCTACTACGGAGGTCGTCGCTTTTGAAAATAGCATAGGTAATTTTTCCATTGGAAACCTAAATGTTATCCTTGCGTGTCGTAAATTCGATCTGCCCTTACTGATTTCACAGGGTCAGTTGTTTAGAAAGTGTCTAAAGTAAAAAAACTCAAGTAATTTAAACTTGTTAAGTGTGTTTGAGCATAGACTAGGTCATAAAAACTTTACAGACATTGACTTTTTTCATTGAAATTGAATTAAAATAGTTTTGTTTGAACTCAGAATCAGTAAAGTTTATACTTTGTACGTGGGTTCGTGAGTTAGGTATATCTAGCATGTATGCTTTATATTAACCTAACCATTGATATTGTAGTTTAAAATATCTATGAACATAACGAGATTTTTTACCTCTACGCTGTTTGAATATGACCAAACACTTAAGTAATCCAAATGTTCTCGCGCACAAATCGCGGTTGAAAGTGAGTCTACGATTTTTTCTATAATATCAGGATAAAAACTGACCTGACCTGAAATTTTATCAAAATCCGTCGCGTGATTTAGAAACAATTGTAAACATAATATACTTGCACATTAATAATATTAGCAGGGTAAAATGTCGATTCAGATTCACCATCACATGAACCTTATTCCCATCTATCAACCATTTTTAATGACCCCACTGCTGGGGCACTGGTCTTCCTTATGGATGGATAAGGAGAACGGGCCATGACCCATCACGCGGGTCCAATGCGACTTGGTGGGTGTTAACGACTGCAAATGCTGGGACCAACGGCTTAACGTCCGAAGCACAGAGGAGCTCGAGATTGTAAATTTATGGTCACCCATCCCGTGACTGACTATTGCGAATGTTGCTTAACTTCAACAATCGCAGACTGCACTGCGCCACGGGCTCCTCAAAAGCTCCTGAAAAGACATTACCTACCTACAATAGGTCCACAATCCAGGTCCTGGGTAAGCATATTACACCTTAGACTACATCCTTTTTACTAAGCACGATGTTGGTCAAATGCCTGCGCAATTACTTGTAAAATCTTTTATATTGAAATCTGTTGTGCATAACATCCGTATTACTGAGACCCCTAAACGCGAGATTTTCTCCATGCGTACTTAAAACACGTGCGAAGGTGAATCCTTGCATCGCATCGCCCCCTCGGGGTCGCAAATGAACGGCTCCCCTACTGATACTCCGCCGATCCCCCGGGACCCCGGAGTGTGAATTACAATTTTAGTAACGTCGTCACATCGGGGATATTGATCGTTACTTCATCATCATTATGTTGAAGACTTCCAACGTTTAGATGCATAATGGATGATTAGACCAATCAGAGACAAAGCTTTGCAGATACTTGCCTTATTTGGAATCATTGTGTACTTTTTTATGTGTACTTGAAGACGAGTCGATTTTTTCCGCGTTTTGTGAAAATTAAATAAACTCTTGCAGAGATTTTTTATTTTATTTTTTCATTTACATGTTTTTATAAACGTAGGTATACTAAAAAATGTAGTTGATTTTTTCAGGTATACTCGTAAATTATAAACTTTCCATATTTTGTTTACTGTGACAAAGGCGATGTCTTGAAGGAAATTATTCCTAAAATTATAAGTGCAAAAGTGTGTTTGTTTGTCCTTCCTTCACGCCGTAACTAAGCAACCAATAGACTTGATTTTTGGCATAGAGTTAGTTGAAAGGATGACGAGTAACATAGGCTACTTTTTATCCCGATATTCCCACGGGAACAGTTAATTAGGCGTAAGTTAGTGCTCTAATATTTCGTTTATTGGCAACAAAAGGTACAGGCAACAGGACGGTATACTTGACATTTGCATTGCAAAAACCGCTTATATTACGAGCGACAAAAAAGCGATTTCAAGGTCAACTATGCCTGACCTACTGACAGTGCGGCCTCATATTATTAACCGACTTCAAAAATGGAAGGAGGTTATCAATTCGTCGCTTACATTTTTTTTTACTCGAAGACGGCTGAACCGATTTCAATGATTCAAACTATATAACATCAGGTTTGATCAGAAAGGTCCTATTTTAGGAAATTTTGTAATCAGTTAAGTATTTTTTTAGGAAATATTGAAAATAATGTTTTCCGTAAGTAGTAGTTTCTAATATGCCGCTAGATGGCGCTTTTTACTGTTTCTATGCTTCCTCAATGCGCGGATTAAGTATCTAACAGTGCCATAGATGGTGCGGTGTCAGATACTGAACCCATTCGATCGTCTTCTGTTACCTGTTTTGCGTACGGCACATATTCTTACTTAAAAAAATGTGAAATAAAAAACTTTCCATAAAAAAACAAAAACCGGCTTCAAATAGTAACAAACAATCCTTTTGGAGTCGGTGCCATCCAAGGAAGAAAAATAAAAGTAATACAAGTGCAATGTAGAATGCCTTGGCTGGCACGGACTCCAAAAGGCTTATTGTTTACTTTTTGAAGTCTTTTTTTTATTTTTAATAAAAAGTTTTGTCTAACGTTTTGTTAGTAAAGGGTAATTAAGGTAATAGGAAATGTGTGTATCTGTCCGACCACCACACCAATTAACGAAAACATCACACCATTTATTCATAACCTCCAGAATGTGTCTGCTGAGTATTCTTTATCATTGAGGACGATATTCTCGTCATCGTCATAAAGCGCCCTTCCTTATCGCGACTGTTAACAGCCACTAAATCTAACGGTCCGTTTAGGCGCCGGTTACGGGCCGCCCTTAATCCGCGATTATTTAACGACCGATATATTGTCAATCACTTCTGGCATCGCTCTTGTCGTTAAATCACGTTGATGACACCTGACACTTGCAATCAATTCACGAGCGCCATAGCCGATGTGTGTTTAATCGGTTGGGCGTGTTGTTTTATCATCTTTATCGTTGATATTTAATTTTGTATTATGGAAGTTTTACAATAAGAATTCAACTCGTCATCTACAGTCGGAATTTTAATTATATACAATCACACCAATTATCTAACCCACGTTAATTTCACGAAGAACTTGTGTTATAGATACTAGACAACGGATTAAAATACTTATATACTTTTTTTTTAATACATACCTACATAACATACATATTAAACACCCAGACCAAGACAAATAGACATGTTCATGCACACTGATATTTGTCTTGTCCGGGGATCGAACCCGGGACCTCTGGTGCAGAAAGCGGGGTTAGTACCCCTGCACCAAACAGGTCGTCAAATTTGGCAGGTGCCAGCCAATGTCATTTTGTAAATATAGTACTCCCTTGGCTATGATTATAATATTTGCGGTCTACACACTATATTGACATTACATTCACATCAGTTTAATGTCAATACACTTTCTATTATAATGACAAAATATTGAAAGTAATAATATTACTTAAATGTAATTTTTATGAGAATTTTTGCATTTTTCAATTCTAATTTTATACTTATGATAAATGTTTAATAGAAAAATATTTGAAAAAATCAACTCGGCCACAAGTGAATTCTCAGAAGGGACTCAAACCTACGACCTTTGGAAATCCGGTCTAATTCTTTAACCACTAAGCTACCGAGACTTGCGGACCACCGTCGAAATTTTCCAGTACTTTTATATTTTATATTAATTTTTTTTTATGATTGGCTGTTGCATCTTAGTCGATCGTTAAATATCTGAAAAGATATTTCTTTCGAATGTAAAGATATTCCTAGCATTGATGTGACACGCTGGCCTACAGCGTATTAAAAATGTAAAAGTACTGAAGAATTTCGACGGTGGTCCGCAAGTCTCGGTAGCTCAGTGGTTAGAGTATTGGAACGGATTTCCAAAGGTCGTGGGTTCGAGTCCCATCTGAGAATTGACTTGTGGCCGAGTTGATTTTTTACAATATTTTTCTATTAAAAATTTATCATAATTTTTATGTATTGATAGTGTGTAGTCCGTTATCAAATTTGTGTACGTGAATGGAATCAATACTTACTGAACTGAAACTGGAACTGAACGAAAAACAGGCAAACGTCTCAGTCTGAATGCGCCCGCGGTGACGAACGTAAACTGTGAATGTTTTGTATATCTATCTATGTTGGCGTGCAGCCCTATCCCGTATTGCGTACCGCGCGGCTACAATATTAATAATAAACTTTTATCACGAAAGCGTTAGACAAAATACTGTATATTTCTTTATGCTGTGATATCAGTGACCGTAAGATCACAGTCCCTGCGTTGGTCGTCTAGGGGAGTGAGTCTGAGTAAGAGACGTGCTCGCTTGCGTTGCGACACTCGAATTGAATTTAAAGCGCGCTACGATGCTGGGGTGCGCGAAGATTGCGAGCTTATTTTAGAAGGCACGCTACATAAGAATTACCTAGCTTGGGATCAGAGAAATTACGAGTTAATATGAAATAAGAAAGGCGACAATAATCATGATACTGTTAACTAAAAGTTAATTGTGTATTAATGATATCATGTGTACTTTTTTTTCGCAAAAATACTTTCAATACTCTTTATAAGCTTTTTATTAAACTAGGTACTAATTTTGTGGTAAAATGGAATGATGAAAGTTTCGTCTAAAAATATACTTTAACATCTAAAACTTTAAGAGATAATGAGGTATGTAATGAACTAAAATATAAAGTAAGAAAACAATATTGATTAAATGATAACATTCATCTGTAAAGTATCAGCCATAATAACACGAGAGAATAAAATCATTATAATATAATCTTAATATTATACGTATGTACCTAATAAAAACTTTACTACATATATCATTTTAACAAAGTGATATTTACGAATATTGAAATACACCAATCAAAGTTGAATAAGTTATCATGAATCCGTGAATTCGAATAGGTAATACAGAGAGGTCCTATCTCGGGATAATTATTTCCTTCGTTATTCACCTGGCTGTGTCGCAACTAGTTCAGTGATCGGGACAAAGCGGGACTCTAATCATCTGGAGCTTTGATCTTTGTCTCAGAATCCTTTACCAAGTATCCGACCCACATCCGCGCGCGACAACCAATCAAATGATGGCAAAAATCCATGCCATTCGAGGAATCCGACGGTTCGGATTTCGGTTGCAACTCGCTCTTTGATTCTGATGCCGCTTCAAGCGGTACAGAGTTGCAGAGGTGACGGGAATGCAGCTCTGTGTCACGATTTATTCGTAGGTCACACCAGCAGCGGACGAGCAAGGTTACACCTCTTTTCATACATAGGTTTACACCGCATTCTACCGAGATAAGCTATGCTATCGACTTAACTTTTAAGGTCCCGGATTATGAGACACAATAGATATTCCATTGTTCTGTGGACAACGGTGTCCGGCTCGGGTGTATTGAATTAAACTACCTGTAGTGACTGAAATATCCGGCGACTCCAGCTAAGTTCACCTCGATCAAATCGCCAGCTGGCTCGCTAGCTAAGCTAACCAGTTCATATTGCTGAAGTTGCTAGCGTAGCTTCGCTCGGTACAATCGACAACAAACAAATACTTGCGACGCGAGGAATCCGGAATTTCGGATTTTCAATTGCAACCCGGTCTTTGTTACTGATTCCGCTACAAGTGGTGCAGAGGCGCAGAGGCGACGGAAATGCCAGTGCACTCTGAGCGATAATTGTCAATTTCGACTTTATTTAAGCACTATGATTTTTTCCAATGGCGGCGCTAGTGTAAAAAATGTGGAATCGCTAGCATATCTTCGCTCGGTAGTTAGCGAAGTGAACCTGTGTATGAAAAGAAGTAAAACTCGCAGTTCGCTTGCTCACGCAACTTTCGTATTTTAGCCGAAGATTCGCTTAGCTCGCATAATCAGACTGCGCGCCCGCTGGTGGTGTGGCCATCACATTACAATTCCGTAACCTCTTCATACGTTCCTAGGAACATAGGAATATCTCTCGCATATAAAAGTCAACGCCCGAACCCATAAATGCCATCACGTTTTAACTTAAATCGTAAAATAAACTGTTTGCAGACTCCGCACTCTATTTAATACACAAATCCCATTTAACATAACGCACTTAAAACCTTTGTATGGCATTTCGGCGAATTGAAAAGTTATTCGTTTTTATTTCAGACGAGTGACTTTCAGACGACATTGCACGTCAAAAAATCGGTGAAAATTAGCTTTTATATAACTTTGTTTGTTGTGATGTGACTACGTGATAAGTACATAATGGTTTTAAAAAGTATAATAAAAATTTGAATTGAACAATAACTTGCGCAAAGCTTCATAATTTTTTGTCCTTGATGCTAGTAAATGTCATGAAATTAGTAGTAGGTTACTTTACTATTCTATGAATTAATTTGACAAAATTTTGAGTGAAGAAAAATAATTTCTGCCTCATTCTTCTTTACGCGTTCGCTACGCCTTTCAATGTGCATGTGCATTGAAAAGTTTGGATGTTATTGGGGTGTTTCTTACTCAGTTAGGTACAGTCAACAGCACGTATGGCCATACACTTTGACCTTGAGAGCTTCCTGACGTCGCTCGTAATAGAGACGTATTAATACTAGCGTGTTATGTTCAGACACTATGTCGTATATAAAGCGATTTGTGAATCTTTTTAACCGCCTCTGTGGTCTAGGGTAACACCGGTATTTGACCCAGGGGTCCTGGGTTCGATTCCCAGCGGGGGTACACATTGTATTCGGTTTGGTTGGTGGTAGGACTTGTTGTAAGTCCGTCTTGCTGGCTACCACCATCTGAGCGTGACGCCATAACAACAATATTTTCAACATTGTTGTGTTCCGGCAGATAGAGATAAGATTGCCAGATCCTCAGTGATGAGGATTCCGGGAGAGGCTTGCTTCCGTCTTCGGCCTTATCAATACTTAACATCAGGTATGATGAATGCTAAAAGTCTCACCGGTGTTCATTAAATATATATATATGTGTATGCTAATAAAACTATACCGTGACTGACTGATAGACAACGCACAGTCCAATTGGCTGACCCAATTAAGCTGAAATTTTGCAAGCAGGATCCTTTAACGATGTAAGAGAGCACTAAGAAAGGATTTTTTTAATATTCCCACGGGAACGGAAACCACGCCGGTGAAACCGCGGGCGGCCCGTAGTAAATCAATAAACTTTAGAACCACACATAGACAAATACACCGTTGCACAATACCGGTAGCAAAGTTTCATAATATTGGGCCCGATATTTTCGAACGGGATCCGGCCACACGTGGCGATAGTCACAGCAACCGTCGAGCCTCATTTAAATACCGTACACACACGCCCTGAACTTGCGTACGAACGGGCAAAGACAACGCACGTACAAAGAGAGGAGTGGGAGAACAGAAACAAAGTAAAAAATATATATAACATAACATAAAAATACTTATGATGATATAGATGTGAAAAATATTGGAAAAAATCAACTCGGCCACAAGGACTCTAGCCTAAGTCTCGGTAGCTCAGTGCTTAGAGCATTGAACTGGATTTCCAAAGTTCGTGGGTTCGAGTCCCATCTGAGAATTCACTTGTGGCCAAGTTGATTTTTTCCAATATTTTTAATTTTAAATTTATCGTATGAAAAAATAGCATTGAAAAATTGCAAAAATTCAAAAATCATAAAAAACATAAAAATGCTAACCTTATCAGTAATAAATAATAGCAATACGAGGATTAAGGGTCCTGTCATCATTATTCAGCCTAATGCAGTACCCTGATGGACATAAGCCTCCCCGAAGGTGCGCAACAAGACACATTCTCCCGCCTTTTTCATCCAGCCACTACCCGCAACCTTTATCAGGTCGTGGTCCATCTAGCAGGGGGACGTCCGACACTACGTTTGACGAGACGTGGTCTCCATTCAAGAACTCGTCTGCTCCAACGCTCGTTGGTTCTACGACTGATGTGACTTAAAGATCCTATCACGATGTTAATTGTCAAAAATCTTTATTATGCACTGGTTGTTACAACTCTCATTACAGTAACTTATTGCGTGACAAGAACACAAGAATTACCATAACTAGCCTTGGTAATTAGTTACAATGATTCATGCGTTCGGAAAAATAAATTGATAAGCTTAACAGAAACAGCAAAGATTTTATAACTTTAAATAACAACTGAAGACAGATTGAACACATTTGTTCATTTTGTTTGTCCCAGATTGAATCCACGACCCTAGCTCAGACACAATCACAGTCCGCTCTCTTAGCAGTCATGTTCAAATGTATAATACAAAAAAATACGAATACTTTTACACTATCGCTCAATTTTTTAATCCTCAAATAAAACATATTCCTGTGATATCGAATCATACGAACAACGTATGGGAAAATTTATTAACTCTTAGTTTTTTATGATAGTTTATTTTTGTTTAATAAAAATTAAGTTGACTTTTAACTTTTATCCGTGGATTGAAATTGACTATAAATGTATTTTTTTCTCTGTAGTCGATTGTCCTGTCTGTGGCCTCACATAGCCGTGCGGTGAAGGGAGTCGGCATAAATTGGCAGAAACATCGCGGAGACAAGTTCGCCCGAACACGCAACATCTGTCGGATGAATGTTTTCGCCAACTTTTACAGAATTTGAGCTCTCAAAAATACGCACGAATTTATATTACGAGCGTTTTGGTAATTATTAGTCCCAAAAAGTAGGTAATTTATCTCAGTGTTCATGGGCATTTGGGCTCTAAAGCACAGTGGTTGGTCCGATTACAAACAACTGTCGCTCGTATGGGAAAAATAGTTTAACTAGTTTCTCTAACGTTTGTTCCCGCTGCATTTGTAGATGTACAAACTTATTCAACCCAATTAAGTTGGTGGTGGCAGTCCCATGATAAACATATAAATATACTCTTCACCTCACATGCTTAGAAAATTTGGTTTTGTCATTCAGTTTCTGCGCCGAAAATCTACCGGCCTAGCGTGGTAAACATTTTTTTTTTAATTTAGAAAGAACAATATTATGTTCTTATGCGTTTTGAATCGCACTCTTGGCTTTTTATGTTACATTTGTTCTTATTTTAAATAACTATGAATTAATTATAATCCGTTTTGGTTTTATTATATTATTTTAATTCCTCGAATCATAAAATCAATAATAATAAGATTAAACTATTTGTAATAAGAATTTTCAATTTACGGTGGGTAAGATTTCACAACCTATGATTAGATTTCGGAACGTGACATACACTTTTTTTTATAAATGTCTTTGTCTTGTACCTTATGTCAATGTCAGTATTTACCGAATCGTTTTTGTAACTACTCTGAGTAACAGTTTAATCCTATATTGAATAACTTTAAATTAACAATAATACTCTCTTTTTCATTTTTTTTTTATATCATGAAAGCAACAAGAATAGAGTTTATTTAGATTAAACTTTTTGTTAAAAGAATTGTTTACCGGAAGTTGACCGCGGAAACAACCTAAATATTTGTTGGGCTGGACAAAAAAATTTTTAGTGTCTCGTACCTTTAAAATACTCGCTACGCTCAGAATTCAATCCTATCTACCATATATCTTATATATCATATTCAATCCTAGAATCCTTCGCGTCTTCAGTGTTCAATAGAGGTAAATGCAACTTTCCAGCCTTGCGTAACAAATTTCTTTTGATAGTTCAAGCTATCAAAACTATTGAAATTTTCCAGAATTAACCTGATAAGCTTTCAAAGCTTTTTTGGGCCCCTTCTCGGTTAAACCTGTATAGGTATGTTCAGCTCCTGAAAAATTTAATATAACTTACCAAATATAACTTATAAATATCTTATTTGTTATTTAGTCTCTAAGTCTCCATCAGTAACTATTGGAAACTTAAGTACCCAGAATACCCTTCTAAACATTTATATATTTCTCAATTAAAATAAAAGACTTAATGCGCCTTTTGGCTTATTCTCAAAGAGTTCCAGAGAACTGTAGCACAATTTTACACAAAAACTCGAGCAGTGAATAGTTCTGTTTGATTACATGCAGCTCTGGAAATCTCTGGCTCGAGAGCTAGGTCATTTAATTTAACAAGCGCTTTCGTCCGCCCTGTTTTAATAATTCCTTAGTTCAGTTACTATTTACCTCTGCTCCTTCATTAACCGCCGGCGGCACGACGAGATCTGTGGGGCCTACCAGCTTAAACGAACCACGACTATGGAATGATTTACTTCGTTCATTCCGATCCGAGCAATCGAGAATTAGGTCGAAAACTTCAGAAATAGGACTACGAAGATCGTCCGTCTCGAACCTGCTTTTGTAGTAGGTCCTTTACTCCGATTCCGCGCGGATGCTTGCTCTTGTTTCGAACTTGTCTCAACTTGTCTCTCTGTCTGATTTGAGCTTTTTCGTTCTCAGCTTTAAATCTGTTAATTAACGCTGCAGATGTTTTGTCGTTGTCAATGTTGATATTGGCAACTTTGGACATTCCTTTTTTATTAATAAGATTTTTTGAGAACTACTTAGTTGTTATGACTAAGAAATTATAAAAAATATTTTTTCAAATTATTTCTAATACAAATGACGTATGATGTAAGCATTACCAAAGCATAAAACAAATAAAACCACCGGTATTTCCTTTATCCCCAAACGAAGCGACCACTTGAGACAATACAGAAAATGGCTCAGATTAAAGAGACTGCGTAACAAGAACTGGTGGAATAAACATTAATGAAGTAAACTATCTACAATTAATACAATTTAAATAAAACAACTTTTGCTGAGTATTTAGTGCGATGTACTTACCCGAAATATATATATTATTTGGTACTATAATTTTGGTTTCCCGACGTTTCGGCACCTTTTCAGTTGCCGTGGTCACGGGTTGACCGGAGACTTAAGATGTGTTTAATACAATTTATTTGGGGAAATATAAAAAATATGAATCCAGGAGGATAGGATAATTGTTTTATTTTATTCGGAAATCTTACAGTATTATTTACACGGTAAGTTATTAAAAAGCTACCACAGATATACGACTAAAGTAGACAATAAGTAATTAACAAAGGATAAGATAAATGTATAATAGTTATTTGTAAACAAGGCTGGAAAGTTGGTTATTTAGCGGCGAGTTACATCTTTTGAAAGCTGAGCAAGTGAAGGATTCTAGGATTTCTTTCGAGGACTGAGCGAAGCGAGGATTTCAAAGATACAAGCCGCTAAAAACTTTTCTGCCGAGCGCAACACACAATTTTTCACCTCACAACAGCGAGGAACATTTTATGGTTGTTTCCGCGGTCAACTTCCGGTAAAAAATTCTTTAAACTTATAGTTTAATCTAAATATACCTTATTCTCGTTGTTTTAATGATATAAAAAAACATAATAATAAAAAAGGGAGTATTATAGTTAATTTAAAGTTATTTAAAGTAGGAATAAATTGTTACTTATAAATAACAATGACATGAGGTACAAGACAAAGACAATTTATTTTTTATTTTTTTATTTATGAACGACGGGGAGACTCTTAGCCTTCATCATACCTGATGTTAAGTATTGATTTAAAAATAAAGATTTATGACACGTTCCAAAATCCAATCATAGGTTGTGTAATCTCACCCAGCTTGCTATGGAATTGCGTAAAGTCAATCGTATTCATTTGACAGTTCATATTGTATCATAATAAATGTCATTCCATACAAATTGCAGCCGATTGAATACGATATGAACTGTCAAATTAATACGATTACCTTACGCAATTGCACCCCTGATATATATTTTTTTATAACAAATAGTTTAATCTTATTGTTATTGTTTTATGATTCAATGAACTCAAATAATATAATAACCAAAACGGAGTATTATTATTCATTCAAAGCTACAATAAAATGTAACAAAAAAGACAATAGTGCGATTCGGAACGCATTATTACATATTTTTAGGTATTAAATTAAAAAAGTACTTTGTCGCGCTAGGCCGCAAAAAGCCATTTTCTACGCCTAAACTGATTGACAAAGCCTCCTTTTCAGAGCGTGTGAGGTGAAAAGGTTTGTTTCTACTATGTGAAGAGTTTAGACTCTTTTAAAACTATTTGTTTTTAAATGAGTAAAAACAAAGAAATCCAATAAGAATCCAAACTTTTATTGATATCAAAATGCGCTATATTTCACGAATTAAGTTGTAATTGTCCGTATTTTTAGGTTTTTTTAGAGGTTTTTGATTTTCCCGACGTTTCGGCACCTTTTCAGCTGCCGTGGTCACGGGATGTCATCCCGTGACACATTACAACTTATTTCGTGAAATACAGCGCGTTTGATATCCCTAAAAGTTGTCTTATTTCAATGAACAGTGCGCCAAAACATAAGATGAAAGAAATGACACTATCCAGTGTCAAATTATTATGTCACAGTTTTGTCTTTGAAAATTACTGTTGTGTTTTAGTAAAATAAAATATATTTATGTGAATACTTATGAAGTTTTTTCATTATAGAAGACACAGTTTACCTTAAGGTCCAAGACCTTATGGACCTACATGGTCCTTCGTTAAGCCGGGAATCAGTGACTTATTTAAGGTACTATCCCATACGGTACTGGAAATAATATTGGATTGCTATGAAGGTGCTTGGCCGCAAATCGCAATTTATGCGTCCAGATCCCCATTCGTCGAGACCATCGTTTTGGCCGCCCAAAGTTGATCAGTTGGCAGCCCAAAAGCTGACTTTTTGGTTGCCTACGACTGCATTGTCGGGCTGCCAGCCGTTCTCAACACAGAAGACACTCTGCCTGCCGCCCAGGCTGCTGCTACTACGGAAGCAGCCGATGCGTCTAGTCGAAGTGTTTTATTCAAAAGCTGCTCTAGTAAATATATTTTTCATCGTTCTTGTAGTGTATATACAGGGTGGACAAAAAAGACGGCCATTAGAGGAAGAGTACCCTAAATATTGATGTAAGCAAATTTTACCCTAAGGAAACATTCCTTCATTTTCAAAAAGATTTTATGAAAATTACCTATTTGCACCGGGAATCGAACCGGGTTAAATGAGAAAAAAAACATCGTGTAATTTTATGGTACCAATCGATACTTTTTAAGTATAAAGATCAATTTAGCTTAAGTGACGTAGTGTCTTAAATTAAAGCCAGAGCCAGGAAAGATAAAATATTACATAATAGTTCAATTCAATTACATAATACTTTATTGTACTTACTCTTAATTACAATAAAATAAAAATTAAAAATTCACCTTAACTTACTTAGTTGCTCGAAATGAGAACCATTTGCAATAATATACTGATTTTAATTATTAGGTTATTGACTTTTTTTGGCTAAAATTCACCTTAATTCCATACAAACGGCGACAAGACGCGAGTTCAATCAAAAAAGTTGTTTTTAATTTAAGATACTATTTTACTCACACTAAATTGATATTTATGATTAACACTATCGATTGGTACCGTAAAAGTAAACGTTGTTATTTTTGTTATCTAAGCCGGTTAAATCATTGAATGCAGTTTAACTTATTTTTGAAAATGAAGGAATGTTTCCTTTGTGTAAAATTTGCTTTCATCAATATTTAGGGTACTTTCCCTTCAATGACCTTTTTTTCTACCCTGTATATATTATATAACTGTAAGTACTTGAACATTTTCATGACAAATCATAACTTTCAAGATTGCATGACGATTTTAGCGTGACAAGGTTCTTATTACTTACATGAACATACATACATATTAATGGACTTGTGAATATTTAAGTTGTTATGTTATGAACTTTTAATTTGTACTAGCTGTGCCCGCAAGTTCGGTCGCGTGGGAACCGGAACATCGTTTGCAATCCTTACTACTAAATTGGTGGTAAGAAGGTCTTTTTAACCAACTTCATAAAAGAAGGAGGGTATTTAGTTGTCTATATTAAAATGCAAAGTAGCATCTTTTTCAAGTCTTTTTTTTTGTTGTGATGATAATAATTAGATAGCCGATGCCTGTAATTTAGTTTCATCAGTCATGGAGAGAGAGAGAGAGAGATTTCGAAGGCGTGTTTGTTACAAAGCCACATTGAATGTGGCTTTGTAACACGCCTTCGTATACTTTGTATACTTTCATTATAGAAGACACAGTTTTCCTTAAGGCCTTATAATAAATTATATAAGGCATAATATAAGAAGAAGAAACTAAAGAAAAAAGATAGATTAGATTAGACTAGATGGCTACGGGCCGGTATTTCAATATCACCTTATCTTATGACTTAAGTCCGTCATTAGAGCTAAGTATCTCTTATGAAAGACAACAGCATATTTCTCACCCTAACTAATCTAGGATTAATCGCAATATTGCAACATAACAAATAGAATATTATAATTGTCTATGAATTTTGATGCCATTTAGTGACATCGAGCGATCATTGGTGGTGCGTGTCCACGCGGCGACCGATGAGAACCGTTGTGAAGGCTTCACAATAAAAATGACTAATTTTAGAATTTTTCTCACTTTGAATTTTTTACATTACATTATCATTACGCATCATCCATTTGTACAACTTCAACAATTTTCATATTCTTGTAATTTGCCATTATTTCTATAATATCAAGTTGACTCCCGTTTGTTCTACTAAGCAGTTCTACAGTTGAACTAGTGAACTTTTTTTCTCATTAGTGCTACGATTTTATATGATGGAGGACAGTAGAACTTCAAAAAAAGTAGTGAAACAAGAAATTCCCTAATTTTAACCATGAAAATAAATTTTGAAGTGGGAATAAAGGGTCCCACTAGTTCTACTATTTTCTAACAAATTGAAAAGTAGCACTAATGAGATAAAAAAAGTTTCATTAGTTCTACCGTAAACTGCTTAGTAGAACAAGTAGAAGAAGTGGGAATACAGAAGTCCAGTAGTTCTACGTCCTCCAACACGTACAATCGAAGTATTAATGAGAACAAAAAAGTTTTACTAGTTCTACCGTAGAACTGCTTGGTAGAACAAACGGGAGTAAAGATATTTTTTTACGCTACAACTGAGCTTTTATCGAAGAAATTGCGCATCATAATACCCAATATAGCCTATTATTATAGTATATTGTATCTACACAATGCTGTCTATAAACTTTCTTCACCATTTTACACCATGCAATGGCAATTATCTTACCCTAAACTATTTTTATTTCAGTAACTATAATTCAAGCTTAACTTTTTGCAGTGATGATGAGGATATTATTGAATTAGTGGGTGCCGTGTGGCTGATATGATGATTAAGCAAATGTTCTACGACTCCGTGGATATAGTATATGTGTAGCTTTGACTTTTGTACATAATGTCGCAGTGAAATATACAACAAACAGTTATCCGCCTGCTAGATAATCAGTGACTAAACAGGTTATCTTGGACACCATCAATGTGCCAGTAGGTTCATTTTATAGAGGCAGGCGGTAGGCACAATGTATCTTCACATGCATTGTTGTGCTAATATATTCAGTTTAAATCATTTGTAGCAAGGTAATTAAATAAATTATATGAGTTTACTTAACCTTAATGTAAGCATTTTATTTACATACTGAAAAAATAAAAATCAAGTACCTAAATGTTAAACTAAAATATCTTTTTGCCAATCAAAATAAAATATGCATAGCAACTAATCCCAGATCGACACCTACGTCACTGTATTCCTCCGCTTAGATCAGTACATCTTAAGTTTTAGCGCGCACTGTTAATAGAAATAAAACAACTTTTACGGATATCAAACGAGCTGTATTTCACGAACTAAGTTGTAATTTACCGTATTTTTTGGTTTTTTAGGAGTTTTCGATTTTCTCGACGTTTCGGCACCTTTTCAGCTGCCGTGGTCACGGGATGACTGGCTACTTACAAATCTACCCTCGAAAAGTTAATTTATTTTTTCGATCAGATACGGTTTGACATTTACTATGGCAAACATTATTTTGATTTAATTATAATTTTAAATATTTAATTAACAAAAGAGAAAACTAATGACTCTACTGACAGTTCACAAATTGGGAGGACCTTCGAATAAAGAAGCTGCGAAGAAAACTACGAAAGCGGGCCGACCTTCACCTTTATAAAGAAAATTAAGATATGGTTATCTCCACATATACCTTTTGATATTTATCTACAAAAAGAGCTAACCGTATCTTTGGATCTTGCAGGGCGTGATTTTGCTTGAGACTTTAATTTATGGATAATAGGATCCCAAGCTGGTGGTATCTTCCAACCATCATCTCTATTGAAATTTGGATATTTGGTGATTTCAATAGCCTCACTTAGCATTCTGGGGACGATTTTTTGTTCCCTGGCAAGGATCTGTGGCTTATCAAACCTGATGTAGTGGGAGGGTCCCTCAAAAGCATGTTCACACACTGCAGACTTGTTTTCGCGCCTATTTTTCACGTCAGCTACATGTTCTCTAACGCGGGTCCCTATGCTTCTCTTTGTCTGCCCGATGTAGGAGAGCCCACAGTCACAATCCAGTTTGTAGACACCTGCAACTTGAAAGGGTAATTTTGCTGAGAGAAGGCCTATTAGCAGCACATTTATTATTCTTTGTCTCAATTCGTATTTTTTTTTGTTGTCTTGTTACCTAGTTATAATTCTTGTCTTTTTTTTTAAATTAAGTACCTACTTGTTTCATTGTATTACTGTTTTCCTAAGCGATCTCCGGTTACCGCGCTCGACTTTACGCGCTACGCGACTTTGGTGTGTAGATTCAAATTCCAAATTGATTTATTGCTTAGAATCGATTTTATTAATTCTAAGAAAAAACAAATGACAAAATATGTTTTGATGGGTTAATAAATGATTTCTATTCTATTATTTTCTATTAAAGTACGCTTGTTAACGGAAGTTTTGTGACGACTTCGCATAATCATCGCCTCCAAATTGTGAAGTCTGTCAAAATGTAACAACTTCAATAAAATGAAAACGCAAATTAAATGTTCTGTACCCCTATTACGAGTTTGCTTAACATGACATTTACAGGACTCGTGAGCGTAGACTATCGGATACACTGCTCATGTCGGTAAAACAGTCGCTAAATATGAAAGAGACAGAGCTACATTTAACATTAACGTTTACTGTAACGTCGAGTTTGCCAAACTCGTAATAAGCCTACTGATGACTTGATGGTTTCTAGTAGATGATGGTAGGCCCTCGGATTTTTTGTCACAAATGTATAATAGATGTGACATAAGATTTTTGTGATCACAAGTTGTCTTTCAAAAGACCATCTTCTCTGAGAAGACAAGTTGTTTCTTCTACTATATTTATTTGTAATTGAAAGTGAATTTAATAATATTATGTTAAGGTAAACTTTCAATTTGACTGTATCAAATAAATAGTTATTTGTTATACAAGAGAGCAAAGTCATTTTTTGCTGCGAGTCACTTTAAATCATAATTGTCAAATATATTACTACTGAGCACAGTGAGTGATTTAAAGTCACGAGACATCAGAAAAATTTGTTCTCATGTTAAACATACAACTTTTCACCTCTACCAGCTAGAAAAGTGTTACAGGTGAGAAAAATAACATTGAAGGCAATATTTAACAATATTATGTTTAATATATTTTTTTACTTTGCCATTGCGTTTAGAAACTGCACTGCTTGTCATTTTTATGAAAACCAAACACGATATTTTAAGTAAGCGATATAATGTTCACTACATATATATATTTTTTTTCGTGATAATCTAAGGTTTCGATGGTAAGATAACCAATCACAACACACACACCCGCGAGCGCACACACACACATAAACTCACACGCACACATACGCCTGCACACACACGCAAAGACACACTCCCACTCACACACACATATACACATGCATGCACACACACACACACACACACACACACACACACACACACAATCTATTAAGATTGCATTTCACATAACTTACCTATAGCTTTTTACAAAAAAAATAAAAAAAAAACTGCCTGTATTAAATTATCTTAATATTTAATTACTTAAGCTTAATACCTATTTGTCGCACGGAAGAGACTGAATCCCACAACACAGGGAATCCTAGTGTGGGAGCCAGTGCTTAACTACCCAATGTAATGTTTTTTGCATTAATAAAAAAAAAGAAAATATATATATATATAACGTCTTTAATTAAAAAAAAATCGTATTTATCTAATTTGTTATTAGATTTAATGAATTTTCTTATTTTATATTTATATCATGCATACGATCTCATTTCGTCCATACTCTTTATTTCAAACCTTTGGTATCCGTGTATTTTTTTATGCTTCTCTTCTATCCTTTTTGCACATATTAATTTCAAAAGTCTCATCCTTGAAACTCTTTTCCTTTTACGTACATCTTATGTTTTGGCGCGCACTGTTCATTGAAATAAAACAACTTTTACGGATATCAAACGCGCTATATTTCCACAAACTAAGTTGTAATTGTCCGTATTTTTAGGTTTTTTAGGGGTTTTTTGATTTTCCCGACGTTTCGGCACCTTTACAGCTGCCGTGGTCACGGGATGACTCTATTCCTTTTTTTCTTAATTATTTCAAAAAGTTGTATAAGAAATTATAAAGCACTTTGCCTTACGCTCGCAGCAAATATCGATATTGCCGTAAGTTTTTACGCGGCAAAAGCGCCCTTTTCGTGCTAGAGAGGTGAAAAAAAACTTTCTTGTCCATTATTTTCATTAAATTATCTACAAGGTCTCCGTAGGGGCTTGCAAACGATGGCGTAGCTTCTGACATTCATAAGTGCCTGTGACAGCGTAAATAATAAATCAGTTTAATTTTCATACAATTTACATTATATTTAATCCGATAAGACGAGTGCCTGCCGTCACCAGCGGGACAACTTGTGCGTCCAACTCGGCCGGTTAATTTAAGTTTACTCGCGCAGCCGTAATTGCTTCGGATGCTTTGCTGTTTTTTTTAGTTTGTGCAAAAGTATTGTTTTTGTTCTGTATATATATTTTTTACTGGAATCTTTTAGTTAGGTTTAGTTTGAATTTTTATTTCTTATTTTGTGCAGACGTAGGGTTTTTTTTGCTGTATTCTATAATATAAGGCATAGGACTAAAACTGTTTATGTTTCAAATTTAGATTGACTTAACATTTCATTTAATATTTGGACCTTCATTCTATCTAACCAGGATTGTGGTTTATTCAAAAGTGTCATGATCTCAATTTTTTAAATGAATTTTGTATTTACGTTTACAAAATTGTTACCTATCAAATCTACTTTGCCTTTCTATCTCTTTAAGAATATAATTAAGTCCTTAAGAATCAATTATTACGCCAATAAGTGTCTATAATGTCAAATTAATCAATTGACTTTAACAACGAAGTTAATAAACGCAAAGTACAAGCGAGCACCATCGCAAATTGAATCAAACCAAACACAAAACACGGCAACAAGCAAGCCGCGGCCACGAGCACAAAAACGAGCTCCTTAATTATCGCGCGGCCACCGTTTAATAACACCGTAACAAATTGACCAATAAGAGGAAAAGTTGCGAAGCTCTTGATTTCCTCAGAGTTCCAAGTCCCGACTTGTTCAAAGTTCCGATTGTAGTCGGATTGTTTTTTAAATCATTTCGTGCCTCAGGGAGGACAAAAAAGCGGCGCCGTTCCGTTTCTACTTGGCTAATCTCGATATGAATCTCGGACGACAGCCACTAATCCGGCGTGACGGACGCGCCTGTTTATCTTATTCCCGAAATTCATTTGAGCCGAAGGGAATTTGGTTTTGGCTAAGTTTTAAATAGAATTTGGAAGTTTAAATAAGTTGGGAGTTATTGGAGGGGCGTGGTGAGAGATGTATGGCGGTGGCGGCCCGTCCGGTCCGGGTGTAAATAACGGACTGCACCGTTTGTTTTGAGACCTTTCATTAAGGAAACAGTGGTATTCCCACAGTTTTATTTTATTTTATTTGGAACAACAAACAGTTACATAATAAAGCTTACTAATACAAAATATATCAAAATCTTAACTAATTATGTAACCAACTACATTATCCGCAAAGTAATTATTAAAAGACTTAATTTAACAAAAGCATGACTTCTAGTGACAGAAAGTAAGTGAAAAAATAAATAATAATAGTTGTTAGTAACAGTTGGGACTAATGTGCCATAGGACTATATAGGATAGGATATTTGTGAACGTATTAAACTTTGATGTATTTTTTCAAATTTGAGGTACATGTGTTTGATGATGTATTTCTGTTACCGCTATTACAACAAATACTAAAAGTTTAAGTGGGGCTCCCATACAACAAACGTGATTTTTTTGTCGATTTTGTTATATCAATAATAATGGTACGGAACCCTTCGTGCCCGAGTCCGTTTTCAAATTTGGATGTACAATGCTGTATTGTTAAGTAATATTTTTACAAAAAAAAATGCTAGAACAAAATCGACACGTAACTTTTAATATTCAACGTGACGACGTTCATTATCCTTTATCACTGATTTTATCATGGAACAGCACAAATGATTGAATCAAGTAAAAATTCGAACATGAGGTTACACTAACACAAATTATTTACTGAACTATTATCTTCAATATTCAACATTTAACATTTTACAACAACATTTTTTTTATATTATCTAAAAGATATGTATATGATTATTTTGATCTATCCCTTTGATCTATAAAAGGTAAAACATAAAACAAAAAACTGAGATTAAAAAGGATAAGCGAAAACTTGGGCTTTATTAAATATTAATTAAATGCAAATAATGGTGAACCGTAACCAAAACATAATTTCATGATTACACAAGTTTAAAATTTTCCGTATATTTCTTTGTTTTTATTATTGTTAACAGCACGTAACAAATTTAGTTTTAGTTTAATTGATCAAAATAAGTTTCAAAGTCTTTGCGTTTTCATTTGCTTTAAAACTCTGAAGTCATATTGAATTTAGTTAAGAAATATGAGATTAAAGAAAATAAGAGTAAATTTTTCGCTCACTTAATGTAAATTTTATTATTTATTGTATAGGATGAAAATACAAAACCTTTTACGGATCAACACGCGCTTATGTAATGTGTTTTATTTTTATTTTCCGACGTTTCGTTATATTTCCCGGGGCAGTGGTTAAAGGGGTCTTGAAACACCAAAAAATAACTCGACATTAAAACAACATATATCTGTAACAGTTGTTATTACGGATACACGGACGGGGGATTCTTAACTATTAAGTATTGCAAAAGGCATAAAAAACATACGATTATTTGCTTATTTTTGATATTTTAGCTAAAACGAAAAGAAAACGCTAGCGTTAATTTCCGCGTCCGCCATCAAACATTCCGGCCGCTCTCCAAACATTACCTCGCGCCTTCATTAATCCCGGCCATATTCACCGGCCTCACAATGCCATAAGTGGGCCTAACACAATCTGCTTTGATATTCAAAAAGCTAGACCTCCCTTCTTCATTACACGCCAAAATAAATTCCAGCCTTTTTGCCGTGACAAATATTCGACAGAAACCAGAATTTCTCATTAATAGTTATCTTGGACGGTGTTCTTCACCTGAAAAGCGAAAATAATAACGGTGAAGTGTATGGACTTCATTGTACCACCAATTACGTAACAATGGAGCTGAATTGAAAAGCACTCGGGCCTTCCCCCCTCCTTTCACCCCCCCTCGGCCACAGACGCACGCCTACCTCCCATTATTCAGGCAGAATACGCACAATCCCTCGCGCGGCGCCTCGCAGTCTTCTCTTCTCAACGACAAATGCAAGGAAAAAATTGCTTTGTCGTATGTCGGATAAATCGGATCCACAAATCCCTGCAATATCCAATAGCGTAAAAGAAACGCTCGAAATTAAATTCCGAAGCCGAGCCATTTGTAATGAGCATAGAGACCGCCGACGCGCTACGAGCTACGACTCCCGCTACGAGTGCTACGCCGTAGTTGGCCATTTTCTCTACTGTAGTACAATTGTAATTTTAGAATAGATTGCACTCGCTGAAACAGTAAACCTTTTCGATCCCTTTTAACACGAAGAAAAACGGAGATTCTCACGCCTTAAGAGATTTCAGCAGCTTTCAGCGATTTTAATCGATGTTACAATTTTTCAGTAATCTCCCTCTTCCCGCCCGACAAAGCCTCCGCCCGTGCCCGATAATTTTTCGACACGGAAAATTCCGAGTCTCGTTATTCAAATACGTAACCGGAACGTGATCTCGGAGCTCGACGCATTCGTACCGCGTCGAAGGGCGCCCAATCGAAAATTGAATTTCAATGTCACAACAGTGCAGATGTAAAAATCGGAGGCGCGCGATCGTTGGGGCGGCGCGCGCAGGCGGCGGTGGGGAGGGGGGAGGGGGGGGGGCGGGGTGCGCGCGCCGGCGCGGGCGGCGCGGCGGCAGTGTCCCGGGCGACGCCGCGGCGAGTGCACGTGTGTCGCGAGATGCCGCGCGCCCCCCGCGCCCCCCGCCGGCGCCCGCAGTGAGTGCCGTGTTTTCCCAGCGTGCGGCGCAATGCCTGCGCGCCGACCTACGACGCTATAACCTAACACCCTAAGTTGATACTACTAGTTGGTTGATTATACCCAGTTCGGTACTTTGTGGCCAATAGGCAAAACTAACCCCATGCTCCGACACAATAGTGCACATAAGTTCGCGGGAAAAGCAGTTGATGCGACTAAATCGCGCTCATTGGAAAATTGAAAAGTGCAAAAAGTGTTAAGTTTCGAGGTAAGGATTTTGTTGGAGTTATACTTGTGTTATCAATCAGTGAAAGTAGTTACTTAGTTGTTAAGTGTTTTAAGCGTTTACTTAAAGTTTTTAAACCACTTCGCTATTGCATTAATCTAAACTAATTGAAAAGTTCGTAAGTTGGAATCTTTAAATCAAGCGTCCTTTAATTTGGTCATATATTTTTATTAAGAAAGTATACACTACCCCCTCCTTTTTAATAAAATTATTTATTTAAAAATATAACTACAAAAATTTCGAATATTGACAGCTCATTAAACTTGAATATATAATTAACTATTCAGTGTAACGTAAGCATCTACTCATTTTAGGTACGGCAGCCGGCCGCTATCCAGAAATTTAGATAAAACTAATCAAAATTAAAAAAAAACAATTTAATTTAATTTGGTCATAAAAACATTACTTTTTACTAGAGTATTTAACAAAAATAAATAACAGATCTAGAATAAGTTAACATTTTTGATCAATTTAGATTAACCCACACGCGAGTTATGTAAATAATTGAAGATCTGCCCACTGTCGGGATTCAAACGGTTCCGTGGAAGGGCTATACCTAATGAATTTAATTATATTAACTAGATATTTTCAAATTAAAGAGGGTAAGCTAATTACGAGTACCTACTCATTCGCAAAATCACCTTATCAAGTCTGATTATTGTTATTTTTATGAAATACGGCTATATCGCAAATTATGATGTTTAGTGATTAGCCCGAAAATGGAATGGCGCTTTTCTCGGATTCCTCAACGATTGAGGAGCTGGATATTTTATCTCTTAGTATTGGAGTTAATTAAAACTTTTAATTATTTTTTTAGTTTTTAAAGGCCGTTTCCACCACCGGCTACTAAGATCTTGATAGATCATTTGCCATATTTTTCATAATACAACAGCTAAATTATCTGTCAGTTAAGCTATCAAGAACTTATCGTTAGTAGCGAAACCAGACCTAAGTTTTTTAACCTGACACAAAGCACTTATAAGAACTATCACGCAATTTTAATACCTACTCCCATAATGTTAACAATCATCGAAAAAGCAATAACTCTGAACCTCAAATAAACATTTGTTAAGGTCACACGATTATCCTAAGGTTAGTCGAAAAGCGTCTCTGTTCAACTTTACGGCGGCGGTTTAAAGCGAGCATTAGCTGACGAGCTCCGATAACCGCTTTGAATAAAACATTCAATCGCATCGAGCAACCACTCTATTTGATTAACTCCATAATTACTCATACAACTGCTGAGATTGACCTGGACCTACTTAAAAGCAAAGTTATATAAAGGAGTTGATAATTGAAAACTTCTCTCGACACTTTTAATGAAGTATTGAATGTTATTTGAGGAAGTGATAGCCGAAAGAAAGAAAACTACAATTAAACTGAATAATAAAAGATACGGAGTAACAATTCCGCAGACTTCGAAATCTGGCCGACAGCGCGAACTAAAGTGAGAAAACTAAATATACAACTACTGAGTCAGATTGACATGAAGCCACTTAAAAACAAAAGCAGAAATAATTGAAAAATCCGCCCGAAACTTTTAACTAAGTATTGTATGACATTTAGGGTAATAACTTTTAGAGAAGTATTGAATGTTTTTGATTGAAGTAAAAATGTTAAGCTGGACGTAAACCACAATCAATTGAATAATAAAGAAACGAAGTAACAGATACACAGGCGTCGAAGTCTACAGCGCGAATTTAAGAGAGGAATCTAAACATACAATTGCTTGATTGACCTAAAGCCAATGCGTAAATATTAGAAAACTTCCCCATCACTTCTGATGAAGCATCGAATATCATATAAGGAAAGAAAAATTAAAAGCTTAAAGAAAGCAGCTACAATTAAATTGAAGAATAAATAATAACTAGCAACAAATCCTCGAGCTTCAAACTCACGTCTACAGCGTGAACTAAAGGGAGGAAACTAAAATGATAAAGCAGTCGTAGGAACAGTAGTAAAGCCGAGCTAAGAGGATTCCGTTTTTAATCCGATCTCAGAGTGAATACTACGGGCTGAATAGTTGTAACCTTATTGCAGGTTGGAGCCCATGAGCCCATTCAGCCGGCGTTTGAGGCTACGGCGATGGAATCGCTTTACCGAGGGTTGAATGGGATTAGCCCTTTCGAGGGGACGCGATAAACTAATATGCGGACTCGAATTGGCTTCGAATAACCCTATTTAGCCTCGGACGGCCTGTCCGAGCCGGTGTCCAATCATTTTGTACGAATATACAATATCGACAATCCGAGATTGCTGTTGTCGAATTTACGGTCGACGAGAATCTTTTTAAGCACACCAATTTTCTTGAGATTCGACAGAACTTATGTTACAAGTATTTCTGTAATACAATGAATATGAAAATGGCGGAGGAACAGTATAGGAAGCGAATGAATTAGTATAAGGAAAGGTAGAAAATAGGGAGCCGTAAGTGCGAAGTACATAACGGGGCTGTCACCGATCTGCAATCGCTCCCCTGGGGCCTGATAAGCCAATCCCGCTGCGCTGTATAAACCTCCTCTAGTTTATGACGCGATTTAACGCCACGCCGAAGGTTGAGGATAAAGAGCCTTCTGCTCGCGCTATCTGGTGGTTGGGGACACGTTTAAGTTGTTAAATTCCACAACAATCTATACCGTATGTCGTGACTGCAAAATATGGATTTACAAAAAATTACATATTACGTATCAGCATCAAATACAATGTTTACACTTGAGTGTCATTTGCCCAACAATCCCATTACTTTTGCGAAAAAAAATGCTGAGTCGGCAATCAGTTGAAACCCTTTTCGGGAACAATCAGATTAACAGCAAGGAAGCGGAAGCGCGGGTGTATTACGGAGAGCATCAGGAGGCTCGCAGCCGCAGATCGCTCTCCCGAAGCCTGATAACTCGATCCGTAGCGCCGCATAAACCTTTTTTACTTTACGGCGCGGTTTACCGCCGCAGAAAGATTGCGGAGGAAATTGCACGGTGCTCTAAATCCAGTTCGCTTTTTATAATGATCTTTTTAAAACAATCCTCTTTGATATCGCATTAGTGTGCTAACGTCTGAGATTATCAAACTTATCGTATTGATTAATTGAAGATGGTAACAAATTGCTGTTTTGACTAAGCAGCGGCAGGGTAAATGTGTGGTTTACTAGCACACGTGTAACAGATAAGAGGTGAGGAGGCTACAGACATATATACAACATGGCAAACCATACACGTTCACCATTCGTGGATTAGTTAAATTAAGAATTTAATTTTTTATGCTTAAATCTTTTTGTTGGAACAATCTTTTGTTGTTGAAGTAACAACTGCTGAAAAATTACTTAAATAAAATTAAAAGCTTAAACGTGAGAAACAAACAGGATGTTGAAACATTTGAAACGTGGAAGTAATTTTCTATTGACAATTTCGTTCCCAAAATAAATAGCTGATATCGAACTGTCGGATGCTCAACAAGGAAAGCTCTTGATTAATTAAAGATAGAATCAATGTCGGTGGAGGCCGACAGTGAGAATCCGAGTGGGTTGTGGCAAAGTAATCAATTAAAGTAATTAAATAATTGTCGGAGCGGTGCCATCGCTCATCGCCGAAGGAGCTCCTCGCAGCCTGCCCTCGCTTCTGAATTATTCAACATTACAAATTACTCAGCCATCAAGTCGAATTTAGATCTGTTAAATAGTTTCCACTAACTGCCGAAATTTCCCAAAGTCATTTGAATTCGTCTGTATTCAAAACAAGATTTAATTGTAGTTACGATAATGCGCTTGAAACGAACAAGCCGGAATTGAATGCTCGCCAAAAGTTCATTTCGTGACACGAAGAGATATGAAGATGTTGTTGAGTCGAAATCCGCAACAATGCAAGTCGCGGCTTGTTTTCAGCCCACAATAGCATTGTGTAGCCTTTGTGCTCAAACAGGCTGGTCTCATCTAGCAGCTATTTAGCTAATTTCTAATTGCGTTATGTTGCGCCTATCAAGGCGTCTTGAGACGGATACTCTCGAGGATTGATCAGCAACACGTACAAAATTAGATCATTGTATGTCGAACACAATGGATCTCATCCACATGAAACTGTATATCAATACCAATATACTAGACAAATTCTAGGCGCTCTTGTTATTAAGTTTTGAAATGTATCAAATTCTGATTGATATCCTGTGTATAGATTCTGAGAATGTAATATCTTGGAGAATGGTTTGTTAGTTTCCCAATTGTGTGTTTCGAGTATAGAAAGGGAATTGGAATTGATAGCAAGACCTCCGTCTTAGGTCTTCAGTTTTCACTTTAATCATGTTTCGAGGTACAGACAACTGATGTCAAAAATGATAATAAAATTATGAACGAACCTATTAATATTTATTTTATTCAATTGAAATTAACAATAATGATAGTCGCAAAACAGCACATAACGAAACGTTAGTAGTCTATATGACCTTAACATGAGTTAGCCGTCACTGCCGGTACATAAATATAATATCGGAAACATTTTGCAACAATTTGGAAACAGCTTGAGCTAGTTTAAATTATCCCAATGATCGGAAATTGTATTGTGTTGCATTGAAAAACCAACTATAGTTATTCGAATTGTATTTTCATAGTTTTGTAATTTATTAAGTAGGTATTTTATTGCAGCCGCTGATGAGGTAATTTTTTTAATAATTTCGATGGTTGGATTTATTTGAATAGTGCGTTTATTTTACTTCTGTTTCACCGCGCGCGAAGTGATATCGTATTTTTGTAATCTCTAAAATAAACAATACTTACATTCGTTTTTAACCATATGCATTATAATTTTCTTTTAATTGTCGTTTTTATAGTGTGAATATTTAGGTCGACTTGCAGCACTTTTGAGTACTTTAGTTGGACATCCAAAAAGTGAATCCTTTAGATTTCAAAGTCTAAGGCATTGTCTTCAACATCTGCGTTAGTGATTTAGAATTCACCTCTTGTATTAATTCATCTGTCGTAATTATCGTGTATATTAAGTTCTTTAATAAATACATCTGAAAGAATCCCAATTTGTGTATCGTACGTACGTCATAAGATTTTTTATTTTATTTCTTCGTATGCAACCCAAACTTGAAGATAGAGTTTCATACACAGGAAATGGGGGAATATTTTAAAAGGCCCATTTATTTTTATATCCACTCTGCTCACCTCGGAGTTGTTTTGAATTGTTGTAAAATAACCAAATAGGCCACCCCTCGTCTCAGTATGAAGGTCGCGCGATAAAATCACCGAACTATTAATAACGTTGAGGGTGCGATTCCGGTGCGTTTTGTTCTCCAAATCGATCGCGCTTATCTGGCCATCGCGCTCATTACCAGTTTGTCAAAGCTTTTTGTACCAATTAGGGTTATCATCGTGTGTTGTTGGAACAGTTACTTTTATCGCATCATCTACATCATCGATAACTGCAGTTTAAATTTTAACTTGCTGAGACCACTTAGCTAAGTTTCAAATTACTTGTTTATTATCTCACAATCAAATATTTTTTTTATTTTCACTCCGGAATTATAAAGCTTTCTACTGGTAAAAGAATTTTCAAAATTTGGTTCGGAAGTTCCAGAGATTACGTCTAACAAACAAACTTTACCTCTTTATAGTATTGATAGATCAAATAAAAGTTAAACAAGAAAATATACTAGAAAAAAGCAACTAGTCTCATGTCGCCCTGACGGGATGACGATATGAGACTAGTTGCTTTTTTCTAGTATATTTTCTTGTTTAATATTAATGACATAAAAATAGCATTGTAAAATGCAAAATTAAAAAGTTACAAATAAAAGTTATTTTATTCTTTTTATTTTTGTATTGATTACAATGAGTAAGTAGGTAAGTGTCTGTGTTAAAGGCAGTAGGTATTCGCCTTAAACTCAATGTAAAGCAATACATCTTACTTATCTGATTTAAAGAAGGAAGTGACGTGGAAAGTATTTGACTAATATAAATTAATGACCACCTTCAACGTTGGAAACAGTTAAAATAGAATTTGCCGAACCTTTCCAGTAATTACGAACAGACCTTACGTCGGTATGTAATATGTAATTAGTTATGTTTACACGCATGGTTGCTTCCCACCTCGGCGAAAATTGTAGGTTAGGATGAATAATTATGATAAACAATGATTGTGTGATATTATTATTTACAATATATTTTTGGAGGTAAACAAATGTTGTATTGGTATGATTTTCAGTTTCCCATAAATTCACTTCAGAATATAGTCGGGATTAGCGATCAAATTACAATAGTTCTAAGTGTTATGATATTATCGAAACAAACTGCGATTCCCGGAAGCGTTCACACCGAAGTGTAACAGCTAGTTCGACATCATTAGACGCTTAGGAGAACTACCTAGTTGAGTTATGAGCCCCTGGCGAGTAAACAACGGTTACTGCGACATTACTCGCTACACGGCCCATCACGCTCACGTGTTGTTACACGTTTGTGTGGACAAGAGCGAGTGAAAATTTAAAATTTTAGAAAGTAAAAGGCTTTACTATTTTAATATGGATCAATCATTGTGGAGAGAATGGACTGTACAGGCAGCCCGTTCACCATAAGATGTCCCCTGCCTTGGGAATTGGCGGCATTTATGTAACTTTTAACCCCCATCATCTAAACTTATTTGGACCCACTACAGATTTATAAGTTTTACTTGCATATTTTTGAACAATATAAGTAATAAAGTTTAAAAAGTACGGCAGGGGACATGTTACGGCGAACGAACTGTAGTCAGCAGTGAATATCATGCGGCTAATATGATAAATTGATAATGATGATGCACTGCAATGATACTGTTGACCTGTTTACGCGGAACTTCGCATTTCTGTTTTCGTGACAAGGTATTTAATTTGCAAGCGATGTCTAAAACAGATTTCTCTCTAACTTTCTACTTTTGCTGGAAATTATGCTATAAATGAGCACCAAAAATAATTCGGTATGTCGGCAACTTCCAACATTAATATGCAGCTTCAGATTCTGTCGGTATTACAAGCGTAACGCCATTACTGACCGCTGCTCACAAAAGGCTTGTGTTGTCGCCAGCCTTTTAAAGGTCTTTGTGGCTTGTTCAGGGGATTAACTCGACTGTATTCTGAAAGCGAATAACTGTTATAGTTACACTGAATGTTCTGGATTACAACATACCGCAAGAGATTATTAAAAGCTAGGATAAATACGGATTCATTTCACTGTTTGAAAATTCTTTCACTGGCTTTAATGTCGGAACCAGTGGCGTGTGCTGAGACTATTAAATAAGCCGTTTGAACAATGTTTTCAACTTTATTACCTTCAGTTGAAATTTCAACTTTTTGCCATTATGCTAGTATTTCATTTGTCCGAACAGGAAAAGCTATGACGCAAATTCATTGTACGAGTACTTTTGTTTTTAAAGGCTGTTACAAAACAACAATTTCCTTGATTTCTCACTTCCAATTTAAAAATAATCTGACCTTTGAGGGGAGACTCGACGTCGCTCGTTATGTCTCAAGACCATTGTCCATTGCTGATCGTTCTGCACGTCTCCGCGATTCATAATCCGGGGATTTGCGAACTTGCTAAATTTGTTTGTGTAGAGTTGTTGAATAATTTGGGCGTTATCGTCACGTAGCTGGCCGGTGAGGGCGTGGGGGGTGCGAGGGGACTACTCGACGGGCTTTCAGGTGAAGAGCCTATTTTTGTACATTATTTTTAATAAGTATAAAGGTATTGATTTGGGCGATAGGAAAGCCCTTACGAAACAGTGCTGACGATGTAAGCTTTTATTGTTACAAATATTTTGTTCATAAAAATATCACGAGTGCTTTGTAAAACGCAGTGAGAGTTAACAAAATTTCGTGAAAAATATATCATGTGGTTTTGATTGTGGTTTTAAAATTGTGCGAATAGCGTGACTGAATTAACAATACATATTTCAGGACAGATTGAAACAAATAACTTTTATAATGTCACAGTGATGAAACGCTTACTTGTTATGACCAAATAAATCATATAAAGTAGAATAGCCACTCACATCTGCAGTGCGCTTAACAGCAAACACCCTAGCCGTAAAAGCCTGACTCTATTCCACGCTTGATAAAACTACGTAGTTGTAAAACAAACCTTTGGTGGATGGCCATCGATCAGCGATTCAGCGCCCAGTGGCAGTTGTCACCGCGACGTGACGAGTCCGTGACGAGCCCGTGACTACGTGCCTGGAGTGCCGACCACTCGAGGATAAACTAGAAATAATACCAGATGAACCTTACTAGGGAGGATTTCTATTAGCATGGATTCAATGGGAAAAATGTTACAAGAAAGTACTGACTATGATTGTTAGATATCCTTTAATGAAGCAGTCCCAGTGTTCAAGAGTAGAGTAGATGGGGATAAGATCATTAACCATCAAATAGATCATCTTGATATATTATTCATAAAATTGAAACTGAAAGTGGATAGAAATGATACGAAAATGAAAGTGACCAATGTTGAAGTGAAGAGTGTTTATCACACCAAAATCATAATCTTCGAAGATGAATCAAAGTGACACCAACTTAAATTGATTTTTATTTCGAGAAGGCGAACATGAGACAGAAATTTATGATTTTGTAATTTTTGCATTTTTCAATGCTATTTTTATACTTATGGTAAATTTTAAATAGAAAAATATTGGAAAAAATTAACTCGGCCACAAGTGAATTCTCAGACGGGAATCGAACCCGCGACCTTTGGAAATACCGAAATCTCGGTAGCTCAGCGGTTAGAGCATTGGACCGGATTTCCAAAGGTCGCGGATTCGATTCCCGTCTGAGAATTCACTTGTGGCCGAGTTAGTTTTTTCAATATTTTTCTATTTAAAATTTACCATGAGACAGAAATCAATTCGACACATTTTCTAAACACCAGCAGCTTATGAACTTTGCTTAAATAATCGTAGCGAACTCCCAGCATTCGTGCCCACCCCGCTGGCTCAACGGGAAAACAATCGAGCCATCCTTCGAGGCTAAAATAATAATGTCCCAAGTTCGCCCCGTTACAAATCCCCTTTAGCTCCTCGAGATGCGGATCTGCAAAAATGTTCGAGAGTTATCGTCGCGACTCCGGCTCCGGGGTCTCAGTCGAGTCGTGGCTGTTTGTGTTACTCTAATCTGGCGCCTACGCCTCTCCGAGGTTCCTTCGTGAATTTCCTGTTAATGGTACTTTATTGTATTAGCTTTGGATGAAGCTTAACTTCAAAATATAAGATTTCAAATGTAGGTACTTCATGCATTTAGTAATTCTGATTGAAACAATTTATTTACAAACAAATCTCGTTTCTATAGCAAAAGAGATAAATGTAAATGATCTTGCTAGATCTCTTCAATGCAAATTGTCAAAGGTTCCTTAAATTGAACAAAGATTTATTCTCTCCAAATAAGTTGAAAGACGTTAGAGCAATTTCGCATAATTTTATTATTTGAATATAAACTATGACTTTAGCTTCGACAAGATAAAATTTGCACTTTGAACTATATGATTGAAATGGTGCATCCACTTTAGTCATAAATGTTAATCCATTCAGATCAGTTTGATGAATCATGAATGTTCAATTAATATAGTCCATAATTAAGCTTTTGCGAATTCCATCAGTTCTGATATCGTTATCATGAGTGTGTCAGCCAATTTAATCCAGGTTATAAACTATCCGTATGCCATATTTAATCCAAATCCATTCAGACATATAATTAATTATCAAACATAATACAAACCATCATTAAAAATTTCGACTTTCACTTTTACAACTTTAGCAGGTTTCGTAAGATAGCTCGTTTCTTACCTTCCAATGTATTAATAAAATTTTTAATTTTCATAGTCATTATCATTATTAGGTATGTAAAACCATGTTTGTACCTTTCGAGTCCCCAATATTTCCAATCTCTTGATTAATGTACCTACTGGTATGGTATTCAGAAAATGGTAAATCACTTCGAATGTCATACTCTCTTCGCTTCTCATCTAACTTGTCATTGTTTTAATATTCTCAGGACAAAATCAAGGACAGTAATCACTAGGAGGCGCTAGAGTAGAATGCACTCATTTTAAGAATACAGAACTAATTTCACCGCGAAAGAACTAAACAGAATTGTTCCAAAAGTGGCTAACCTTTTAAAGCTACAGGTGTTAGCAAAAAAGGTGCTCAATTTAAAACAAATGTCGGGAATGTAAATTACATACTCAACCCAAACTGTCATGTTGTGAATGATCCCGTCTCGTGCCGCGGCGCCACTCGTGTCGGAACGAATGCCGTAATTATGGTGGTTGGTGAACAACCCCGATAAGTGACCACTGAAACGCGAACTTGAAGGCTATTTTGTTGAGTTTTTTTTAATGTGGAAGTGGAACAGATAGGTGTGAGTATAGGCTTGATAATATCGCTTTAGTTTTCGTGATGACAATTCAATTTCGAACTTTTGTAAATAACTTAGATGGAAAAATTAAAAAGCTTTTATGATTGTTACGGACAATAAGATGTAAAGGCAAGCATGTCCAGCTTTACAGTTGCAAACTTGCTTGTTTCTTTGAACGACTACGTAAATAGATAAATATTTCTATTGTATTTGAGAGCCCCAGCATTGAGAAAGCTTTCAACATGGCGTTAAAACCTTATCCCACGCGGACCACATTGAAGGCATTCTGTTTATAAACCTTTTACATGAAGCTAATAATACAAACGCAAATGCTAAATAATGTGCCGTGTGGTGACGGCCTAAGAATACAAGTGTCACCACTCTCTTACATGCCTGGGATGTCGTAAGGGTCGACTAAGAGGCTCGACGCAATGAACACCTGTGCGAGAGAAGGAAAACTTGAAACAAATCCTCTATAAACCCGTCTTGCCAGCGTGGTAGCAGTAGGCTAATATCCTCCTATGAACGCAACAATAGCTAGGAGAGGCCTATGTCCAGCAGTGTACGTCCACAGGCTGATGATGGATGGATGATAGAGAATAATACAATTAAAAAGAGAATAATTTAAAATTAGGAAATAACTTTTGCATCATCGTTAACCTCTCAGGCCCCGAATTATGAGACACAATAGATTTTGCATTATTCTGTGGACACCGGTCTCCTGTTAGCAAATGACAAAATAAAGGGGTATGTGTTATGTATAATTTGCTTTATGTCACATACTCCATTACCCTAAAGCAGTGTAAGGCCCGACACTTTGACACTATCTCGATCAGTTTCCACACAATAGTTTCCTTAAACTCAACACTTGTAACTCCGATCCGAAGTTATCCATAATTTGACCAAGCTCCATGTTATTTCGGCCTATTATATTATTTGTTTCTTTTCAAGGCAACTAAGTTCCGCAACTGAAATAGTTCTTTATCGACTTCCAAAGTAAATGAGTGTTTAACGACTACATTAAGTATGCAGAATAATTGTGTGTTAAATAGTTTTATGTGTTTACTGCAATACGGATCGTTATAATACTGATATTACTCTGTTATAGGTATCCAAAAAGGTTTGCGTGTAAAGTGTTGTAAATAATATACAGTAAAAATGGTTTTCACAAGACAGTGCCACATGCCATACAGCCAGTGGAATAATTCAATTGCTCTATGAGACATTTTCGGGTCTTGTATTATATTTTTTCCATGGTTTGAATTGGCCCTCTAGATTGTGTGATTTACCACCATTAAAATTATTTTTATTGGTTTATTCGAAGTCTAAGGTCTTTATCAACAAGTCCACAACCACCGATGCATTCAAGAAGGTAATTCAACGCTCCTTTAACATTTTGAGAACACTTCACGTTCATGCAAAGTTTTTTTAGAAAATGAGAAGAAGATTGTATGTGCCCGCAATCCGTGAAGGCCATTTGCTCGATGTGTTATTCCATAAATAGTAAATCTTATATACTTTATCTAAACTTAATATTATAAAGAGGAAAGATTTGTATTTTTGTATGTAACGAATAAACTCAAAAACTACTGGACCGATTTTGACGAAATTTGGTATAGAGAATCCTTAGACCCCATGTAGTAACATAGGCTATAAATGATCCCAAAACGGAAACGGGAACCACGCGGGTGAAACCGCGCACGGCCGCTAGTGATTCAATAAAAAAATATGAATCAAAAGAATAAAATCTGTGTTTTCCCTCCAATTCATATCTTGCGTTCATTTTGGGCCATCCTACAGTAATTGAATAAGTGTCGTCTCTAAAACAGGCACGTGTCAAATGTGAAGAAATTCAAAATCTTACAAAGAGAAATGTAAGGACAGATTCTATGTTTCGCGGAATAGCGTGGTGACGAGTGACAGACAGCTTAGGTACTCATTCTAACCTCTTGTATTCTATGGTTGATACTTTATATCAGTAGGCCTAGCACGAAAAACTTTCGAGTAAGCATCGGGGACGTATCGTCAAAAAATAAATGACTAATTGAGCAGTGTTCCTACCGGACGTAAACGGAACTACAATTTTAACCATACGTCCTCGATACTATTTCGAAAGCTTTTCGTGCTACCCCTTTTGTAGGACAGAAAACAATTTAAATGAAACGAAAATATTCTTAATATTTATAATTAAATAGCATTGAAAAATGCAAAAAATTACAAAATCATAAATTATTGGCAGTTGCATCTTAATCGATCGTTAAACACCTGAAAAGATGTTTCTTTCGAATGCAAGGATATTCCTAGCATTGATGTGACAACGCTGGCCTACAGCGTATTAAAAATATAAAAGTATTGGAGAATTTGACGGTGGTTCGCAAGTCTCGGTAGCTCAGCGGTTAGAGCATTGGACCGGATTTCCAAAGGTCGCGGGTTCGATTCCCGTCTGAGAATTCACTTGTGGCCGAGTTAATTTTTTCCAATATTTTTCTATTTAAAATTTACCATAAGTACGAAAATATTCTTTATTCAAATAAACATTTTTGAATTGTCTGTTTTGCCCTGTCACCCATTTACAACTCTTTAGCTAACAAGAAAAAAATACCATCTAAATACTTTGCTTGCTTTAGGACACGAAGTAACGATTGAATCTCACGTAGATAAGCAACGTAGAGTTTAATATTAATGACTAGCCCCCATGTGACAAGTCGTCCATCACGGCAAACAAACGCCACGTCACAATCACGGCCAGCTGGGCGCGTCGTGTACGCTGACGCACCTACGCATAAACTCATCCCATCATAACTTTGGGCCCACTGAGCTAAATGTGCTAACCTAGTTTGATGCAATAAGTGAAAACTTCTTTAGCGGCGTTGTGCACATCAGAGTTTTAAATTTTTGGGATGGGTAAAAAATGTTAAAGTCGCGTCAGGACACGTGACCTGATCGAAAATTCGTAAGACGGAGGGAGAGTAGATCCGGCGCGGCGTAGGAGAGGAAGTAATATCCCCCTCTCCCGCTCGGCGAAAATGTATGCCTGCTCCTGCTGTTTCGTTTAAGCGGTTTTCACTTCTGCCGGCACTCCCGGAGTGCAACCCGTTGTTTTTTTTATGAACAACGTGGAGACTCTTAGCCTTTTAACCCCATTCCTTATTAACCCCATATTATGAAAGTTGTGTGCGTCTCCACTTACCTATAATTTTATTTAGTTAACTAACATATTATTATGTAAAATCCGTTATTTGATGTATGTGCAGTATTTAAGTTTTGTTAAGTTTTAATTAAGAACTGTGGATTTTGAAATAAATAAAGTTAATTGTCGAGTTTAATAACTTCATCACAGCCTTAACCCCATATAATTAAAGTTAATTGAGTTATGCTACATCTAATAAACTTAAGAACTTAAGAAGTTACATCTAGTTTAATAACGAAGCTGCCGACTTTTATTCGTTCGAAAGATGTGGCCATTTGGTAAAGGGTTTACTTTAAATATTGATTCCATTTATTCACGTGTTAAATTTAAGTTTTATTGTATTCCTGGTCGTGGTCCTATAAATAAATTTAAAAAAAAGGAGTGAGAGACAACATGAGAATTTTACAAGGTGTAACTTTACTCCACATTATGATAAATTTTAAATAGAAAAATATTGGAAAAAAACGTCTCGGCCACAAGTGAATTCTCAGATGGGACCCGAACCCACGACCTTTGGAAATCCGGTCCAATGCTCTAACCACTGAGCTACCGAGACTTTATTATAAGTATAAAAATAGCATTTAAAATGCAAAAATAAAAAAAATCATACTCCACATTATTAATAAGAGGCATACAAAACACCAACTTCGTACTAGTACGTAAATGAGAAACTGGTTTAAGAGTAGACGGTTATTTTAGTTGGCATGGAAGCGACTATCCAGCGATGTTGTTGAGAATTGTTTTTCTAATTATTACCTGATTGTTATTGCTCAAACGCTAAACAAATAAATATCTTACAACCACGCCATTTTCTGGTCCAAGATACCTAATTTACATTGATTTATACTGTGTTTTGATTTGGACAATAAGTATCAAATAAACAAACATACCTTATTTTTTGTAAAGTATTATATACCTACCTGTATACCTTCAAAACATCCAAACCAAGACCAAATTACAATGTTAGTAATGTGTGAGAACCGAATCTGGGCCCTTAGTTCAGATGGAAGCTATTCTTACCTTGCGTCATAAAGTAGTCAAATCTCAATCAATGTATAATATTAAATATTTTTTTTTATATACAAAATCTCTCTGCGATCGCAAGCATATTTACTTAACTGCATAGTAGGTATTTTTATTTCTTCAACCGTGCAGGCTAAGCAGCTTATGGCCGCGTATTTACGTAATACGTATGCTCAGGAAACGATATTATAACAATCAAACACGCAAGCCCGCGCATAAGTATTGTGTGTCACCATGACGAGGTCGCGCTTTATAGTAATACGCGGTAATACAAAGAATACCGTAAAGATCTGGGCTCAAACGTATTGCACTGACGAATAATTAGTAGGTAGGTACCTACCCCTAGCACTAGTTTGGCAAACTATATTCGTTTTGACGACCTGTTTGGCGCAGGGGTATTAAACCCACCTTCTGCGCAAGAGGTCCCGGGTTCGATCCCCGGACAAGACAAATATTTGTGTGCATGAACATGTCTAGTTGTCTTGGTCTGGGTGTTTGATATGTATATTTTGTATGCATTTACAAAAAAAGTATGTAAGTATGTTTATTCGTTATCTAGTAACCATAACACAAGTTCATTGTGAAACTTAACGTGGGCTAGATAATTGGTGTGATTGTATGCAATTGATAAAATGATACACTGTTTTCATAAAAGTATTGAATTGAATTGAATTGAATAATTAAAATTAAATAGGTAGATAACATTATTTATTCGCATCACAAACATACATGCACATAAACAAAAGAAAAGAAAAGAAAAATAAACAAACTACTTGCGGACTAACAAAAATAAGCGGGCACATAGGTTCGTACAGAGACCTACCCATGAAGTCAAACTATTGTTTAATTTCATAAGTACCTATATCTGTGCATGTGTGTCGTAGCGATGCAAAGAGGCAAAAGCTCAGCGTATATTTTTGCCCCGAAGGAACAAAACACTGGTTTTCAGCTTTCACCCGTAGAAAAACGCGAGAGACGCATTAACAAAATGGGACGCCCCGTTATTAATTTAAAAAAGATTCTAACATTTTAATTTTGCATTTCAAATAAAATAGGTGCAACAAATAATCATAAATAATAAAATAATTTTTAAAACAAATAATGATGAGCGATTAGTATAATATCAATAAAATATATTATCATGCCTTGAATAAATTAATTGAAAGTGAGTCTAAAATGTAATAAATCATAAAATTAATATCAGTTCAAAATTCTATTAAATTAATAATATGCAAAAAATTCAATCTAATTAAAATTAAACTAAAATTCCATCATCACCAGAGCCCACTACCAGACGACTATTTTTGCGTACTTAAATTTTGTAGTTCCAATAGTGCTATTTTAATATTGTTTTTGAATGTATATTTTGATAATTATATTAATTAAGACGAAACACTTAAAACACAAAAAAGTTTGTAATAAAACAAAACTTATATCTCTCAAGCTTAAAGCGCCACTGAAAACTTCCAATGACGTCACCATCATGTTCGTTACGTTACGAATCAGCTGACGAGATGGGAAGGCCAGCCACTTAATGGGCCCGCGACAAATTGAATGCCCCCCCCCCCCCCCCCCCCCCCCCCAGCCGTAAATCAAAACGCAGATTTTTCCAATTACGCCCCAGACACTGCGGAAAGGGGCTACAGTTCACGTATTCATGAGCGTCTTGAGAAAATGCTTTTATAGTTACTTTTGACTACCTATTATTTTTCATGATACGTTTTCTCAGAATTATGTAAAAGGAAATTGTTCCACTAACTCACTAACTGAATCATACAATGACACTATTTTGCCTTTATATAACCCTAGTTCGTTCTTCTTGTCAGTTAAAGGTGTCTTGCGTGTCTACCATCAATTATTACAAACCATCATGTCATAAGAACGTTTTGTTTTTATTGAAGTTGTCACATTTTGACAAACTTCACACAGTATTGAGCCAAGACGTCACAAACTTCCGTAAAAAAAACAAGCTTATTTTAAGAGGTTCGTAGTACGAAATAGCATGGTAAGATTGAAACAATACTGCGCTAAGAGATGGCGGTAGGCCCCTTGAATGGCTAGTAGAAAAATAAATGATTCAAAAGAACTCATTTATAAGTTTATTTAAATAAAAAGTTTTTGATTTTCACTACCCGACTAAAGACAAAAAAAAATATTGAAAAGAATTTTCAAACAAAAAATAGGAATGAGAACTCTCATTCCTTGATAAACATTTCTTTGAAAGTTCAAAAACTAAATGGATCAAAGGAAATAATAAACAGTTTTTGCCACGAACGAGATTTAAATCTATCGACACTCAATTAATAGGGAAGACGTTAAGGAAACGGGATGCTTAAAAGGAACATGTCCTAAGTATAATAGGAGTACTGACTAACAAGGGCTGAAGCTTTAAATTATGGCTATTTTTAGTCGCGCGACTGTCGCGTGGAGTGACGCCCGGTGTGCGATCGCCCTAAGCGCTATTAATACCACAAACCGAGAGAAAAACACATATGAAAGTTTATTACTGGGATCGATGCGTGGAAGTGGTGTAAAGATCCTCGTAATATTGCCGTATATTCACGCACTTATGAACATAAAAACTTTATATTGTTTGTTCGGCTCTAATAACTACTTTGTATGAGCTCTTATTACAGTAGTATAGACAACAGCACTTTTGGTTATACAAAACGGGTTTTTTATTTGAGTATTAAAATGTTAAAGTTTATGTTATGAGCTAACACAGTGGTTACGAATTAGAATCACTTTTTGTTTACCACAGATCTAGATTTATAGATTGTGTTGTTTCTTTTGTTGTTGTAATAAATAAAATAAATAAATCTTTATTTCTCATCACAAACTCTTAGTTTACTAATCTCAGGTACTAATCTTAGCTAAGTTTGTGTGAGACTGATGCCTGAAATAGGTAAAAAATACCCGTAAGCACAGGTCATCAGGCTCCCACCATCTCGGACATTTGAGGCAATCGAGATCATAAGATGTGATGGAATAACTAGTAGACTTAAAATTATAATTATCACTATGAACATTTTAGATTTTAGTGTTATAGATACATATATATAACGGAGGATGATTGTTAAACTCGTTATCAGAAGGGTCAGACATCGTCGGTAACACGAAATAATAGTCTCTCGAACAATCACAAGCCTGTATTTCAGCAATGAACCAACAATCGTTACAAAATATCCAAAAACCTAGCAGATGAAAACGGATTTTAAATCGGTAACGCGGCAAGTTCGATACCACGTGTCAGATTAGGCACGTCCGTTCACTATCGCAGCCAAAAACAGAATGCCCAAATGACATGATTGACGTTTGATTGAAGTTCCTGTTTCCCGCCAAAACGAAACTTAAAACTGACAGCCGACAACGCGGCATCGACCTCACCCAAGTGTGAATGTCAACCACTTGACGTTTCCGATTTAGCTTAAAACTAATCTGTGTGCAAACGCTCTTAATAGATTTAAAAAAAGAATGAATTCTAGCATTATAGAGGGCAGCACCGTGCTGATGCTGCGACACGGCCATCTTGACATTTCACACGTCCTCGTGTGAGGTCGCTAGTGAAGTTCCTGAAAAGAGAGAAAATATCTGAACAGTAAATTGTTCAATTGCTCGGCCTTCCTGACCAAAAGGGTCAGGTCTAGTAATACCACACTTTGTATACCACAACTTTATTCAAAATTACAACATTGCTAACTCAAAATTCATTAGGTACTCATGAAATAGTAGTAATGAAAGTGAACAAATCATAATAACTATTCACTAAAGATTTAACAAAACCCATCGGACAAATCGTTCCAAATCAAACTAAATAGATAGTGTAATCAAGTTAGTATGCAATACTCTACAATTCAGATGCTTCCATCCAGCACCCAATGACAACCTCTATCCGGTCATCACTCAAAACAATATCTCACAGTATCACATTCATGGGCTACCTCCATCCGGTACCCTTTTACAACACACCGCCTCTATCCGGCGAACCAACAGCGATCGTTTACATCTCCGAGCTAAACGCATGCCACTCACAAGCGTGGCCGCAATGCGACGGGAAATCTAGCCCGATTTACGCCTACGACTACGAATGCATGGTAGATGCAAACAATCTGAGCGACTTGCATACTATATTGAATAAACAGTCACAAAAATGACTTGTGTTTGAATTAATTAAAACTATAGTTGAAGGTCCAGCCCCTTCGTTCACAGTATCGTCATTTAAGTCAACATTGTCATAAAGTCGCTTACCACTAAACTTGTTTGCAACAGATTCTTTAATTAAAGAGCATTTCGCACCCGAATCGTAATTAAATGAAAACAGCTCACCGGAGTGACGTAGATTTCCAGTTGGCACGTTGACAACGCACACGTCGACACGCTTCTCCCTTCCAGAATCACCCGCTGTACTGGTACTCGATGGCTTGCTCCGCTTCGGGCAGCTGGATGCGAAGTGGCCCTGCTCGCGGCAGTGGAAGCAGGTGATGGCATCAGATCTTCAGAGCCGTAAAATCACGGTTCTGTTGCTCCATAAGTTGGCGCCATTTTTCTTCGATCGCGTTATTTTCCGTAGCACGTTTCGTTTTCACACATTTCAGCGTTACAATGTGGGACGTTGCGGTTGCATCCCACTTCTGATAACGGAGGATGATTGTTAAACTCGTTATCAGAAGGGTCAGACATCGTCGGTAACACGAAATAATAGTCTCTCGAACAATCACAAGCCTGTATTTCAGCAATGAACCAACAATCGTTACAAAATATCCAAAAACCTAGCAGATGAAAACGGATTTTAAATCGGTAACGCGGCAAGTTCGATACCACGTGTCAGATTAGGCACGTCCGTTCACTATCGCAGCCAAAAACAGAATGCCCAAATGACATGATTGACGTTTGATTGAAGTTCCTGTTTCCCGCCAAAACGAAACTTAAAACTGACAGCCGACAACGCGGCATCGACCTCACCCAAGTGTGAATGTCAACCACTTGACGTTTCCGATTTAGCTTAAAACTAATCTGTGTGCAAACGCTCTTAATAGATTTAAAAAAAGAATGAATTCTAGCATTATAGAGGGCAGCACCGTGCTGATGCTGCGACATATATATTGTGTGTGTGTGAGTGTGTGTGTGTGTGTGTGAGTGTGTGTGTGTGTGTGTGTGTGTGTGTATGTGTGTGTGTGTAATGAATAATACTTGTGAATAAATTCACATTGAATTAGGCATAACGTAAATGAAAGAAAGAAAGAAAAAACATTTATTGGCATAAACACACACACACTATAGAATAAAAAAATAAAATAAAAAAAAACTTAAAATCAAACCTTACAAACTATAACATAAGGAATATGCAGATGTGGGGCCAATAAATATCCTGGCTCAGCATTTTGCTTCTGTGCCATTCTCAGATGGGAGGAATAAAAACACAGAAGCGCTGTTATTCTGCCAGGATGCTACGACTGACGTATAAAAATAGAGAGAAAAAAAATATATGATAAATAACTACATATACATACACAAAATTAAAAAAATATAAATAATATACATTATGTTAAAGATTGCATTGTCTAATCTGTGCTTGTAACATGTATTTTAGATTTAATGCCATGCCACACTTCCGGCTTCATTGTTACGATGTTTTTTGTGTATTTTGTTATTATTTCCTAGTTTTAATTATATTAGAGAATAAGGGAATAAATACAATAATTTTCTAATGTTTAATATTGTTAATTCAATTTATTGGAAGCTGTATTGTTAGCGCACGTGCTACTACCCAGTTCTGTTGAGTTTTTCCCGCCATAAATATTAAAATAGTAAGTGGGGGAAAGTAGCACGAGCGCAAGAGAGAAGTCAGTCCGAGTCAGTTGTGTATTAGCATCGGCAGTGAACGGTCGTAGTCGAAAACTGTGTTTAGTGGATTTCAGAAAATAAACTGTGTAAAGTGAAATACGGTGTTTCTATCTCCCTCGATCTTTAATAGATCAGAAGCGGGATATAATCGTGGTAACGAGTGAAATCGCCCTCGGTGAAAGGACTTTAACGCCCAAAAAGGTACAGCTTACTTTCAATTTTAATTTTTAACAGTATATTTTGAACGTAAATTTGCATGGAGTAAAAAGAAAAGTATACAAGAATAACGCCATTTTTTTTCTCGTTCCTTACTCTTTTTACTAGAAATTTAAATATCTAGTCATAAACGATTTATTGAATAAGAAAAGGGTTACTTATATTACCATTATTTAATTTGAAAAAAATAAATTATAATAAAACAATTTAATTGGTACTAAAGTTGTAAACGGTAGTTAGATTAATTCTTTAATTCTTATCTTTTACAAAATTACATGTGTACTCTGTTAGGATGTTGACATTTGGGTTACTATGATTATTAAATTACATAAAATGAAAATAGTATCCAAGTAACATTTCATTGGGTTGATTATTTACATATTATACACACATCACAATATAACAACCTCATTGGTGTGTAAGCTAATCTTAATCTCAAATGAGTTATTTTGGTAACAAAATTAGTTACCATACCTGGAGCTCTTTATTTAAAGTAAAACTGTCAAGCATTGTAAAGCTGTCATCAGTAAAGGACAATGGGTAATGGTTGGCCCACTTGTCAATAGCAATGAGATTATCATGAAGGAATAGGTATTTTTATGCACTTTCGCAGTTATACTATGTACCGTTAAAGTGATCCCAACCTTAGCAATTAATGATCGTAGTTTACGTTATTATAAAGTAAAGTTACCCAAACCCCGTACATTTCCATTGTTTCCCATAAGCATATCGTGTTGAAATAAATAAAAAAAAATGCTACCAGGATATCATAGTTAGATAGAAGCCTTTATTTAAATCTAGAAATTCAGGAACACCCACTTTTTGTATTATCATTATTTTTCAGAAAATGAATCGTAAAAGAAAGATGGAAAAGGCTTCGGACAACTCTTCGCAAAGCGAATCGGATTCGCCAGTACGCAGACGGCGAGTGACTCGTAGTGGCCACAACTACGACGAGTCGCGCCCCCGTCGCGACAGCTGTGTCGAGACGCGTCACTTTAGCCGTGGCTTGTCGCGCCGTCGCAGCCGCGACGTGACACGCCGCCGTAGCCGCGACGTGTCGTGCCCCCGTGGTCGTGCCGATTCGCGTCGCCGCGGTCGTGACGAGACGCGCAGCCGCAGCCGAGAAGATTTACCTCGCCGCAGCCAAGACGTGTCTTGCCGTCGCAGCCATGACGTGTTGCTCCACCGCAGCCGCGATGAGTCGCACAGCCCCAGCCGGGGCCATTCATCGGGTTCCCCGGGTCACACACATCCTGAGCCTAGCACATCAGCAGCGGCAGCTGGAGTGAGTACACTAGATACTATAAATAATGCAGCCCTACATACAAATATTCTTGTATCTACATTTAAGGAACTGATACAAGCCATGAAAACAGATGGTAGCAATGAGCGTTTTCCAGTTTTAAATGTTATACCCGAATTTGATCCCTCAAAACGTAATCAGACCATTGAGACTTGGATTATTAAGGTCAATGAATGCGCCACCATCTATAATTGGACCGAAAGACAAATCATCCATTATGCTCTCCCTAAATTAGTAGGTTTGGCTCAAAAATGGTACCAAGGGTTACCAAGCCTACTGTTCTCATGGGCTGAATGGCAGATAAAATTGGCTTTTCCCAGTGGGGAAAATCACGGTCAACTGCTCACTGATATGCTTGCTTGCAAAGCCAGATTTGGAGAGTCACTAGAAGAATATTATTATCAAAAAATGGTACTATTGAATCGTTGTTATATTAGTGGAAAAAATGCAATCGATTGTTTACTATTTGGCATTGAAGATAGGTCTGTAAGAACTAGCGCCGAAGCGGCACAATTTACAGAACCAGACAAATTACTCGTTTTTCTACGAAATGTAAAATTTATGAAGAGACACGACAGACCAAATCTGCCTTTGCAGTCAAGCAATACTGATAGTAGGCACTCGAAAAATTTTAAGGTAACACGGAGTGATTCTAATAGTAGAATAAGCAGAGATTATAAACCTCCAAAGTGTTATAATTGTGGAGAAGAGGGACATCCGTTCTTTAAATGCAAGCAACCGATCAAACGTTGTGATAGTTGTCATAGGGTAGGTCACGTCGCTAAAGATTGTCTAGGAACGGTCTCTACTGAGAATAAAATTAATAAGACGGTTTTAAAAATATCAGAAAACAAAGACATTGACTCTAAATATTATAAAGTTGCAACTGTAAATGGTCAACAGCTGAATTGTTTTATAGACTTCGGCAGTCAATGTACGATGCTTAAAGAATCCATAGCTAGGGGCTTAGTAGGATCTTGGGTAACATCAGATCTACCCGTTTTAAGAGGGTTTGGCGATAGTGTGGTTCACTGTACTGGTAAATGTAGGGTCAGTGTACAGGTAGATTCGGCTAAAGCTAACGTAGAGGTCCTCATTGTTCCTGATCATTTGTTACAAGTCCCCCTATTACTGGGACAGACATTCACAGAGCAAAATCATGTTTTGGTTCTGAAAACAAATAATGATTTAAAAATAACAACGCACTCTGTAGGTAACGTACAAATTTATGTAGACAGTCCTGTAACGATCGATGGGTTTACGGTAGTTAGTATTTACACCAAGCCTGAATACTCTGGTGACCTATTTATTGAACCAAGCTTATGTCAAACCCTTTCTAGGCAGTATGAGATTCCCCAAAGTGTAATTCATGTTAGTGGTGGTAAGGGAAGTATTATAATTAAAGGTCTCGATGCTAAATTCAATTTTGAGAAAAACACCGTGTTGACACGTGTTCTATATATAAATGAAATTGAATCTTTTGATGTCAATAGGATAAAACACTGCCCTGATAAAATACTAGTAAATCAAATTGAAATTCACATGATTAAAGTCGATCATAGTATTGATAGTGAAAATGTAGCAAAATTAACAAAAATGTTAAATGAATTTAGAAAATGTTTTGCGTTCTCTGTCGAAGAATTGGGCTGTATTGCAAACGTTGAAATGAACATAAACCTTAGTGATACCACACCTGTCGTATACAGACCTTATCGGATGTCGCATTCTGAGCGACAGGTAGTTCGTGGCATGATACAGGAACTAGAAGACTCTAATATAGTCAGACAATCAACATCAGAGTATGCCTCTCCAATAGTACTTGTACGAAAAAAGACTGGCGACTACCGTCTTTGTGTTGACTTTAGAGCGTTGAACAAACGTACCATTAAGGAACATTATCCATTACCTCGTATTGACGACCAATTAGATAATCTTTCAGGCCATAAGTATTACACCTCTTTGGATCTCGCTTCTGGCTATTACCAAATCCCGATGGCTGAGACTTCTAAGCGCTTGACAGCTTTTGTGACCCCTGATGGACATTACGAGTTTAATCGTATGCCTTTTGGACTCGTTAATGCTCCGTCGGCATTCCAGAGAGCTGTCAATAATGTGTTGGGCAACGCGAGATTCAAAGAGGCTTTTGCGTATATGGATGATGTAATCATCCCATCCAGAACAATAGAAGAAGGCCTACAGAAACTACACGAGGTATTAGATCTTTTCCTTTCTTACGGAATAACACTTAATCTATCTAAATGTAATTTTTTAATGAAGTCCATAGAATACTTAGGTTTCGAAGTAAGTGAGTCTGGTGTGCAACCTGGCAAGAAAAAGATTGAAGCAGTAGACAAATTTCCAACTCCCGTAGATCAGCACAACGTCAGGCAATTCTTGGGGTTAGCAAGCTTTTTTCGTAGATTTATTAAAGGGTTCTCTATTATTGCAAAACCACTTACACAACTCTTGAAGAAAGACGCTAAGTGGGCGTGGGGCGAAGCGGAAGAAATTGCATTTTCAAATCTTAAAAAGGAACTTACTAAACGTCCCATCCTATCCTTTTGTAACCCCGAATATGAGACTCAAGTTCATACGGACGCTTCGAAGATCGGAGTTGCTGGTATGTTAATGCAAAGGCCAAATAAAGAGTCTCCATTTAATGTTGTGGCATTTTATAGCAGGCAAACTTCGCCTGAAGAATCCAAATTTACGTCTTATGATTTGGAAACGTTGGCTGTCGTGACATCGCTGCAACGGTTTAGGGTATATTTACTTGGAATCCCTTTTACTATAGTAACCGATTGCAATTCCCTGCGCGCAACATTTGAAAAAAGAGATACGTTGCCTAGGGTTGCTAGATGGTGGAACATAATGCAAGAGTTCGATTTTCACATAATTTATAAACCTGGTACAGCGATGACGCACGTCGATGCGCTCAGTCGCAACCCCATACCGTCGGATGAATTAGAATTTCAAGTTAGAAATATTGATACAAATTGGATATCGACGGTACAACTGAACGATCCCGAATTACAACGAATAGTTTCTATATTAAACGACAAAGAAAATGATAGTATAACAGAGATCAAAAACAATTTCTTAGTTAAAAGGGGTATGCTATACAGAAAGACAGAAAACGGTGATCGTTGGGTTGTACCCAAAGGTGTCCGATGGCATATACTAAAGGCCAATCATGATGACATTGGCCATTTTGGTCTCGACAAAACATTAGAAATCATTAAAAATTATTACTGGTTTGCTAAGATGAGACGGTTCACCAAAAAGTATGTCCAGTCATGTTTAGAGTGTGCTCACGCAAAAGTACCGTCTGGAAAAAAAGCTGGCAAATTGCATCCAATCGAGAAGGTGGATCAGCCCTTCCATACTTTACACATCGACCATTTAGGTCCTTTTGTAAAAAGCAAACATGGTAATGCGTTTATTCTGCTCATTATTGATGCATTCACTAAATTTATTTTACTTGTCCCTGTTAAAAGTACAAAATCGAGCCATTCTATTAAAGCAATGAAAAACTATTTTCATACATTTAGTGTTCCAAAACGAGTAATTTCTGATAGAGGCACATCTTTCACGTCTCGAAGATTTCAAGATTATATGGACTCCTTAGGTATCAAACATATTTTGAACGCTGTAGCGACGCCACGAGCCAACGGCCAAGTAGAAAGGTATAATCGAACGGTTTTGGCTGCACTTACAGCGTCTACTCATAATAAGCCTGAAAATACATGGGATATTTATGTCTCAGAGATCCAATGGGGATTAAATAATACTCTTAATAAAGGTATAGGGAAAAGTCCCGCTCAAGCATTATTCGGTCTTAACTTAGTTAGTACATCGAACTCATTATTGCAACTTAGCTTAACAGGTGAAGTAGATAACACCACACTTTCTTCTTTAGAAGTCACTAGAAAAGAAATGACAGAACACATCCAAGAAAATCAAAACAAACAGAAGGAATATTTCGATAAAAACAGAAAAGAAGTAAAATATAAAGTTGGGGAGCTAGTAAGAATAGAGAGGGAAATTCCATCCACGGGACAGAGTAGGAAACTGGTTTCGAGACTAAGGGGTCCTTATCGTATATCTGAAGTACTTGATAATGATCGCTATGTGGTGGAAGATACACCATTATCTAGAAAAGGCAATAGGAAATTCAGCGCTACCTTTTCAGTAGATAAAATTTACCCTTGGGTAGTATTTAATAGGATGGACTCAGAGTCCGATAGGTCAAACAATGACGACAGCGATTGAGTGACCTACCCAATGAGATTAAGCAGATTAAGCATTTATGATTTTTCTCTTAGTATTTAAATTCATTAAATTAAAAAAATAATAATGGAGAACTTGGTTGAGAATATGTCTGAGGTCTCAGCTAAGATGTATTTCTAGTAAAAGATATTAATAATTATAATCGAGGACATGTCTGAGGTCTCGGTTGAAATGAATATTAAGGATATGTATGAGGCCTTAATATTCTAAGATAAGATCAAATAATCACAGTACTTTGACTGAGAATGTGTATGAGGTCTCGGTCATTACAAATATTGGGATGTGTAAGAGGCCCTTATATTTGTACGTTAGAATGATATAATTGTTTTATTAATACATTTGAGCATAAGTGGTGTTGAAAATATGTATGAGGTTTCAATATCACCCTATCTGGCAATGTAATTATTATAGTTAGTACATAAAATAATAATTAAGCCTTTGTTTTCTTAAAATTCCTTTTATAAAAATAATATACAAATGCTTATGGAGCATGTATTTTATGTACTAATAAAATAAAAATAGGTTTTTATATCTCATATTAAAACCTATCTAAATTCAATGTATAGTACCTAAGTAATAACACAAAGTAATACTACTATTAAAATTAAATCAATAATAGCACAATTTATACTTATTTTGAATTGTACTTGTTGACGACCTTGCTACCTTGCAACTCCCGGACGGGACAAATGTTCGTGTGCATGAACATTTGTCTTGGTCTGGGTGTTCAATATGTATATTATGAATATATATTAAAAAAAAAAGACGGGTTGCACTCCGGGAGTGCCGGCAGAAGTGAAAACTTGATTATTAACGTTGAGCATGTTTGATATTTTGGAATGGTTAGGGAATATTTTTATCAGTATAAAAGTACTATCATTTATGTGGTAGAATACAATATTCATTTATTGCGCTATCGTACACAAACATGACGAACCATATTAAAGTGAACGTTAAGTTAGGTAATAAGATATAAGAAAACATTAGTTATTATAGAGAATCGAAAAATATATATTGACAATAAAACAAGAGACAAGTAAAAGACATTATCAACAGTCTGTCGCTAAGCAACCGAGACCATAGTCAACCTGTCACCTCAACATTCTCCATCCGTCCTACGCTTTTTCGATCAGGTCACGTGTCCTGACGCGAGTTTAAGATTTTATACCCATTACAGAAAAAGTGCTCAACGCCGCTAAAGAAGTTTTCACTTCAAAAAATATGGATACAAGATTATCCATTATTTACTGTCCATAAAACAATTGACAGCAGAAATTTATTAGTTTAACATTATTAGTTAAAATATTTCGAACTGAGCAAACTATAATATTTAAAAGACAGTTAATCAAGTACATAAGTATAATCTATTTCCCGGGTCGTGAAATGTGCCAGGAAAGGCCGACTGTTAAAGATTGCATTGTCTAATCTGTGCTTGTAACATGTATTTTAGATTTAATGCCATGCCACACTTCCGGCTTCATTGTTACGATGTTTTTTGTGTATTTTGTTATTATTTCCTAGTTTTAATTATATTAGAGAATAAGGGAATAAATACAATAATTTTCTAATGTTTAATATTGTTAATTCAATTTATTGGAAGCTGTATTGTTAGCGCACGTGCTACTACCCAGTTCTGTTGAGTTTTTCCCGCCATAAATATTAAAATAGTAAGTGGGGGAAAGTAGCACGAGCGCAAGAGAGAAGTCAGTCCGAGTCAGTTGTGTATTAGCATCGGCAGTGAACGGTCGTAGTCGAAAACTGTGTTTAGTGGATTTCAGAAAATAAACTGTGTAAAGTGAAATACGGTGTTTCTATCTCCCTCGATCTTTAATAATTACATATTTATATACAACATAATATGTTATATTATAATAATATAACCCTATAAATAAACAAATGAAAGGTAGAGTGTTCCACTTCTTTGCCACTCTCAAGGCACGGAAACGGGACGTTTTAGAAAAAAAAAAATGAATACTTTTGACAACCAATTGCGCGTAATAATACTGATACATTGTTATTTAAATCATTTACCAAAAACCGCCTCTGTGGTCTATTGGTACAACCACCGGTATCAGACCTAGGGGTCCCGGGTTCGATTCCCAGCGGGGTAGGTACCTATTGTATTCGGTTTGGTTGGTGGTAGGACTGTTGTAAGTCCGCCTGGCTAGTCACCACCACCTTTTCTACGCCTGACGCCATAACAACAATGTGTTCAGAATTGTTGTGTTCCGGCAGTTCGAGATAAGATAGCCAGTTCCTCAGTGGCTGAGGATTCCGGAAGAGGCTCGCTTCCATCTTCTGCCTTATCAATACTTAACATAATGTATGATGAAGGCTGAGTCGCAAGGTCGTTCATAAATATATTAAATATTATGCGATGCGACGTCTAAACAAGAGGGGGCGTTTATTCCTTCAGCTGCTCGCGTAGATTAGGTACACTGCTTTATCGTTCCGTTTTACTAAGTTATTGTTCAAGTTAAAATCTTTACGACAAGCAATACTTAAACCAAGCTACTAACTTCACTTAACTATAATTTAGAAACTTACCGTTTAAGTAAGTTGTTATGTAGGTAAGTATTCTAAAGTCAAACATTATATTCACGTATGATTTAAGAATTTTTCTAAGATTAGGAATAAGTGCAATGTACCTCGTAGTCAGAATATGTATGTAATGACTTCGCTGAAGGTATAAATCGTGATGGCTGATGGTTTTATGCAACTATCAGTCAGTTGAATCGTTGCATTAACTCAATTACACTGAAACTGACCAACAGACTGAAGGTCACGGTATTCAAATTAAGCAAAAACCCACTAATTTGTATTTCTTACGAACGGCACGGTAATCACTAATCACAAGCCTCGCCGACGTGGCACCGTCCCTCGCCCTGTCATCAAATGGGACGTTACGCCGGGTCGCCGAGCGCGTCACTCGCCCGGAACGACACAACTTAACAAACTCAAATCATTATTCCTCTACCTTTTTTCTACATTTTTTGTGTGTTTTAATCGACTTCAAAAAACGAAGGAGGTTATCTATTCGTCGCGTATATTTTTTTTATGTATGTACATCGATTACTTGAAGACGGCTGGACCGATTGTAATGATTCAAACGTTATTAGATCAGGTGTGTTCCCAAGTTGGTCACATTTTCTAAAATTTCGAAATCAGTTCAGTATTTTTCAGGAAATCTCAAAAATACTGTGTGAAAAACCGCAAGATGGCAAAAAAAGTTCACTAGATGGCGCTGTTTGTCTTTTAAAATTGTGAAATAAAAAGCATTTTATACAAAAAATTAAACCCCCAAGTTTATTTTGAAAGAAGTTTACTAAATGGCACGGCTTCTGCTTTTGACGTTTTTTTATGAACAATAGCAGCCGCCGGGGTTTCGTCTTCGTGGTTCCCGTTCCCCTAGGAATATTGGCATAAAATGTGTCATACGTTTTAATCCAGGGTATCTTTCTATTTTTGTGCCAAATTTCATCCAAATTCGTTCAGTAGTTTTTGCATCAAACAGTAAAATAAAAAACACCGATCCTCACAAACTTTCGCACTTATAATATTAGTAGAACGGGAAGACGCTTAACCTTCTCCATACCTGATGGTAAGTAATGGTGCTGCTGTAAGTGGAAGCGCATCTCTCCCCAGAGGAACCTTCAACCAATGAAAAACTGGCTATTTTATCTCTAACTACCGGAACACAACGATGCTGAAAACACTGTTATTATGGCGTCAGACTTATAATAAGATGGTGGTAGCTAGCCAGGCTGAATTATACCACTGGAAATTCAACCCGGGATCTCAGGTTCTTATTCCGGTGGTGTTACGGCCAGACCAGAGAGGCGATTAGGATTAAGTAACATTCCCCCGCCTGCATCATTCATGAATGAACACATCCATCATCTCACGCCATTTATCTTAGGGCGAGTGTTCATATTTATTTTAATATTTGTTTTGGGTGGAATCTATCGGTTCAGTCCCTTTGTAAATATTATTATTGTTGAGCTTTTGATACCGTCTAAGCTCTGCTTACTTTACACTTCCATAAACACACTATTCACTACAAACTTAATCCATATTTGGCGATTTTTCCGTATTGTTTTCGGTTACAATGAAAAAAAACCTCAAATTAATTTAAAAAAAATCCTTCGCTAAGTAATGAACGGTAAATTGAAATAAAATAACTTTTACGGATATCAAACGCGCTATATTTTCACGAACTAAGTTGTAATTGTCCGTATTTTTAGGGTTTTTAGGGGTTTTTTTATTTTCCCGACGTTTCGGCACCTTTACAGCTGCCGTGGTCACGGGATGGATCCCGTGACAACTTAGTTCGTGGAAATATAGCGCGTTTGATATCCGTAAAAGTTGTTTTATTTCAATGAACAGTGCCCGCCAAAACATAAGATGTACGTAAATGAACGGTAAAATTGGGGAATACCTTATATACAGTTTAATTTGGATATTTAATAATCGTCGGATTAACAGCTAACCACATCGCGTTTGAGTATAAAGCTGCTTGTTTCTAATTTAGAGTCAGTCCCATTCCAGCGGTTGTTTGCCGGTGATGTCATTCTTCCACAGTGTGGACAGCTAAGATATTAAGCCAACCGTAAGATAAGGGACCCTTTCTGAGAAAGGACACTGAAACAGACGGACAAAGATATTAACCCTTTGAAGTCCACTACTTAGTAATCGAAATGTCACAGTCAAGAAGTTGGACGGGATCGATACAGCCGAGGGCGGCTGCTAGGTTTGCGACTCTCAAGTTTGATAGGCCGTGTTTAGTTTTGAACAAAAGTTTTGTAACATCGTAAATATATCTGAAGAATTAAGATAGTTTGTAGACAATATCGAAGCTATTATAACTTGTATTGGCAATAGAGAACACGATTTATCTGAACTAGTAAACAATTTACTACCTTAGAAAGTTTTTCACATTCAGTATCATATATTATGTTTTTTGTATTTTTGCATTTTTCAATGCTATTTTTATACTTGTGAAAAATTTTAAATGTAAGAATATTGGAAAAAATCAACTCGGCCACAAGTAAATCTGAATTTTCAGATGGGACTCGAACCCATGAGCTCGAGCATCGGACCGGATTCCCAAAGGTATTGACTGTTGCATCATAATAGATCGTTAAACGTCTGAAAAGTTGTTTCTTTCGAATGCACGGATATTCCTAGCATTGATGTGACAACGCTGGCCTACAGCGTATTAAAAATATAAAAGTATTGCAGAATTTCGACGGTGGTCTGCAAGTCTTGGTATAAGCGGTTAGGGCATTGCACCGGATTTCCAAAGCTCGTGGGTTCGAGTCCCATCTGAAAATTCACTTGTGGCCGAGTTGATTTTTTCCAATATTTTGCTATTCAGTAAGTATCCTTGTTACGAGTGTGACAAACTTGATATTTACTATCAATGCTAATAAACTATCGGATGCACTGGTCATGTTGGTAAAACAATCGATGGATATGAAAGAGTCAGAGACAATTTGACGTTTACTTCAACGTTAAAGTAAACTGATTTTAACGTTGAAGTAATCGTCAATTTTGTCAAAATCCTAATAAAAATACTGGAAAATAAGCAATTGAAACATATTAATCTGTGGTGGGTACATACAATTTTAGATAATGGGGGGTAAAACGAACATAATAATATATTGTTGGGAACACCGGTAGGCAATACTGCCAATTCCCCAGTCAGGGGACAACTTATGGTGAACGGTCTGTAGATTGATAAATCTGTTAGGAACCCATAAGTTGTTTTATTGTGCCTCTGAAAGCTAGTCAAGCGATGATAATAAACGCTCTTGGACATAATTGAAACGAGCACGTGCGTAAAACCCGTTTAAACCGACGAGCGCGGCGAGAGCCGTTAACATCAAACAAGTTATTTACATCCATAAAGAGCCCAAGAGGCAACAAACGCAACGCGCAGAGGACTTCAAATGGGCACATCTGTACACGAACTAAACTAATTACAAACAAACTGGACTGTGAGCTATTACTCTCTGTTCTGTTTCTTTTCCAAGAACACGTTATAACATAAGAGTGAAGTGATATAAACAAAGCTCAAATGTCAAGTACGAAGAATGGCTGAGACTACAAAAATGTATCCCCGCTTTAAAAGGCACTTGTTGAAAAATAAGACATCTCATCTCTTTGAGTATGACAGCATCATAAAGATAGTTTAAAGTCTCAGCACTTTAAAGGTAAGCGAACACAGCACGTGTAATAAATTATGACGCTTTAAGATGAAGCACGTCAGCGGTGTGGCGAGATGAAAGGATCTATTTACGCCGTGGCGGCGCTGACAGGAGCGTGGGCAATTACGGCGGCCGGTGTGACGCAGCGCTTCCCGGAAAGAACGACGTTTGGGGATTGAGGTGTAAACGTGAATGCTGGCTTTAACGGCTGGAGTGGTTGACTTTGGCGTCACAGGCGAGTGGCATAAACACGAAGCCAAGAAACAAAGATGCTATTGTGTAAATAACAAAACAAAATTACAAACATTGATTCGATTCCGAGAAAAGAAGCTTAGAAACTTTTTTATAAATAACGGGGAGACGCAGCATTCATCATATTTGATGTTAACTAATGATAAAGCCGAAAGTGAAAGCGCAATCCTCAACCATTGAGGACCTGGCTATCTTAACTCTTACTGCCGGAACATAGTAATGCTGAATACTTGAGTGATGAGAACAAATACATACAACTTCACATATTTTATTGTGCATAAATGTGAAGATCCACTACTAAATGCACCATTACAGAAAGTAGCTTTCTAATAGGCGACTGAGGTAAGGCACAGCTGGGTTTCAATAAAAAGATACCAACAAGAAAATATCGGTTGATTTCATCTTAGTGTTTAAAATCTTTTAGCAGTCCTAAAATAGAAGCTACTTTGATACTTCAATTTATGTCTCTATGTTAATTATAAACTGCCGAAGAAAATAGACCCCAGAAACCTAAGCAAGCAAAAATGGAAGCAAAATCTTATCTGAAAGTGCCGCCATACCATAAGCGATAATCAACATAACCCCCGCAGGCGCTACAAAATCCGTGTAGTGCCACAAACAATTTCGCTTTACTCCTAATAAAATCACGTGTAATGGAGATTGGAATAAAACATTCCCTTCGGATTCTCGCCTCGTCATTTGTCACTCGATATAATATCATGGTTAGAACAACAGAGAAGAATACCCCCCTCCCGTCTCCTCGACTCCCTGCCGCAATTACAGCCAGATCAGTAAAGATGGATTTGAGATCGAAAAATTCCTTTGTTCCTCGAGAAGTGAGAGCTCGAATAGATAATTTGACAAGATGGCTCGCCTCTAATGTTTATACCATTAGAATATTACGGCACAAAATTATTTGCGGCCTTCCTAACCTTTGTAGTGGAGGTTAGCCTGTGACCTTTGCGAATGATGAATAAGTAAGAAATAAAATACATGACTCGGCCTGAGATTTTGCTAGTCTCTAATATCAAGACCACATCTTTGAGAGTAAAAAGTCAAACGTTCATCTTATTATAGGTTTAACGTTATTTATTAAAAGGCTATTTATAAAAATGCGGATTTTGCTCTCACATCTCAAAGGAGTTCTAAATAAATACCGTTTATTTCCTACAAAAATGTTTTCTCGTTTTAGCTTTTGCGCTAAAATGAGTGCTCAGAATACTTTCAGAAGAAAAATACGGCTTTTATTGAACGTGCGCGTGAAGGTGTGGCCGTTTGCGCGTAATGGGTCCGTGTCTTCAACAGATTTTTCGACACCACAAGTACTCAGTCCATCGCCTCGAAAGTTGGAGGTCATACCAACTGTCAGAGCGTCCAAACAAACCGCCGTTACCGAGTGATGAACGACTAAACTTGCGAATAAATATGAAAGGGACTGTTTCATAAAAAGTACCCTTCAAGGACACCGGGGGACCCAAACAGCCTTTCGGTAATACGTCCTTTTTGTGCGAGAGATGTATGTGTACATTACTTTCTTTATTCCCCCGGTAATTCTGTACCCTGTAATATTTCTCGGGCCAATTGTTGTCAGATAAATTATGTACCTTTGTGTTTCATATACGGTTTGTTTTGTATTAGCCGAAATGTGTTACATTAGCAATCTCATTATTGTTACTCAGAAAGCTTTTATCAGTTGAAAGTGACTTAAAATCTTCTGTTACTAGTGTAATATGATGAATCCTTGTAATATTTTCTTTCATCTGAATCGTACAATGTCGTTTATGTCGATTCTACATCAGATTAAACTGTAACTTTTGTTCACAGCGCCATTGCCATATCGATACTTTGTTTCACATAAAAATTATGGCTGTTGTGAAACTGCTGGAGTCCGCGTATAAATCAAGCAACGCTACATTGTCTCGTGTCTCAGTGACATACCCGTGTATACAGACCTGTGTGGTCGAGTAGTAACATCACCGGTATCAGATCCAGAAGTACCGGGGTCAATTCCCAATGTTGTATTCTGTTTGGTGGATGGCAAGCAGGATTTTTAAGTCCGTCTGGCTAACTACCACCGTCTTGTCTGAATCTGTCGCCATAAAAAAATGTTTTTAGCGTTTTGTTGTGTTCTGGCAGTTAGAGATAAAATAGCGAGTTCCTCAGTGGTTGCGGATTCCAGTAGAAACGCTCTTCCATCTTCAGCCTATCATTACTTAACATTAAAAAGATGAAGGCTAAACGTTTTCCCGATCTTAAAAATATGGGTCGGACTGGCGATAGTTTTATAATTACTGAAATATAACCGGCCGGAGTTTTAAATGGGTTGACAATGACATTAATGGCTAATGATTTCTGATTGGAAATCTAATAGCGCTTGAATCACGTCGAAGCAATCATAGCAACGAAACAAAGGAATTTTTAATCCGGTAACTGCTATAATTGCACGCGATCTGTTATTGTTGTATTGTATATAAATCAGGAATTAGGTTAAATCTGGCCCCACATTGTCTAATTTCAAAATCTATCACAATCGAATTGTGTATTTTAACGTCGCAATCCCTTTCAGAACGAATGATGTTTTAAATGGCACTTCATTTGACACTTCTCCATACATTTGAAATATATTTTTGTCTGTCACTTTGCTTAGACAGTTCAATGTCGTTCATTCAACACTTTTTAAAACGCGTCCCAATCACAATCCCTTTCAAATGTCAAATAGTGAGGCCTGAAGTATGCGAATATCTTTCAAATGACGAATTGAAAGGGATTGCGATAAATTTTAAAATTAGCCCCCTAGTCATACTGTTCTATAAAATCCATGGGATATTATAAGATCTCTTTCATGATCTCATTTGTATTAGAGTCCACCACATAATTGTATGTCATGTGGCCTTTTGCAGTTCTGTTCTAGAAATTACAACTCACTCAAGACATTCAGTTTATTTAAATAAACGCAGTACAAAGGAACTCTTTTCGTTTTCACAGACTAATTTATTTATTATTATTAAAACCGTCAACCACCCATAAAGAAGGCCAGTGCCCTAGCAGTGTGTGGCCATGAAAAATTTCTGATGATGTTATTCTTAAATAAAGAAGACTACTTGCTGATCAGACTATTTTATATTACAATATTTGTCATAATAAATACGATTGAATAGATTTACTTAACTTGATATATTTTAAAGTCCTCAATAGACTTCCCGTATGGCTAATACCAAAACGTTACATTTCTTGTCCCCGCGAACTATTAAAACTAATACAGGCAAGCGAGTTCCATTAAGGCGCCTGATGCATACATACAACGAACTATAAAAATTAATTTAATGAGTGCCCTTAATTATTCATAGTTTTAATCAGATCATGTTTTGTAGCTTAGAAATAAGTAATAGTAGTAATAGTAATAGTAGTAATATGAAGAAAAAAAAATTGGAGTGGAAAACTTCAAATAAATATTTCTGGATAACGGTGTTGACTGTACAAATACTTAAAAGAATCGATTAAATTTGTGTATTTAATCTCTATGTTCAGTTGTTAGTTGTCCTAAATAAATAAAAAACTCATAAAATTTCACATAGTTAATTTCAGTCTGGATTATCAGCTCAATATGCCTTCATTGATTTATGCATTTGAACAACCTAAGAATCTTTATATTTTCTAAGTTCACAGAACTTTAAAGAGGAACCTTTACCGCGTGTCTCCCGCAACTCGGTCGTTCTATTCCTTCCATTACTTAAATGAAGCGCAAACCAACGCCGCTGCGCCCTGAATAATAGCGCAATTACTGCGGAGAGACGCACCCTGTGTCGACTAGTACCGAATGCCGAGGGAATTAGCGCCTTCATATCTTCAACAAACTACTTTCTCGTCGGGTCTTTTCGTCTCCAACAAGATCTCCCGCCGTAGGATTTTCTGAACCGATAGCGTAGTGGTTTCTGTGATTAACTGCTTGAAACAGGCTAAATAGAGTAAATCGATTTGATATAAAGCTTAGCAATTTCCCTGAAATATCCTTATTAATATTTTAAGTAGCGCTGTGTCTGTATTGTATGTTTGTAGGTCTACTCTGTACCTTGGTAGATGTAGCTTATCGGTTGTTGCAAAAATACAGCAACATTTTGGTACTGCACATCTTTCATTAATTCTGAAATAAGGAAAAAAAGTGTTAATACTTTGACGGCGAGCTATACCGCGTCTTATCACTTAACATCGAATACTGCAAATTTTTATCAGTACTCAATTTTTAGTAATTCAAAATATTTTTTATAAAAAAAAATGATTTTAAAATTGTCTTACCGAGCAATACTTCAAAAAAGCAAACAGCTTTATTGTCATTTACAATAAATAATACAAACTTAAAAAATTAAAACAAATCGCAACCAAACCCAGCCACTGGTTATCCCCACAAAATGTAGTTAAAGTTGTGGTCGTGTTCTAGCGGCGTGGTCCGCCGAGCTTGCGGCGCGCGGCGGCCATCGCGGTTCGTGACGTCACCGCTCGCTTTTATTGCGTCAGGAAACGCCGAAAAAGTACAACGCGAAACAATGAAAGTTTCCCCACTGATATATAACTCTGCAGATACGCGTAAAAACGTACGAGGATGTTATGAACGCGTATCGTCGGGTTCGTGCTCCAACTAATATACCTTGGAATCGCGATACGGAAAATATAGATCAAGTTTTTTTTGCAAAGGACTGTGTGCCACGCACATGGATGCTTTTTATCAGGACAAAAATGAAAATGATATTGGATTACATAAAGTTTACGTAAATGCCTAAACAATTATTAAAATGCGTTTTCATGAAGACTTCTTTGACGTGTTTGTGTGATATAGTAAGCTATACCAAAAGTTTTATTTTTTACTTTTTGAAGTCGGTTTTAATTTCTTTTTCATAAAAAGTTTTTTATTTCTCAATTTTTAGTTACATTATGTGCCATTAATTACATTAAAAATCAACCTTTACACAACAATGATGTCTTCTGTGTAAACGACTTCTTGCAAATCGTAAATTATATTTTTCAGGATTATGAAAAAACTATTACTACTAACCAGATCTTCGTAAAAATTATATGGGACCAAACTTAAGCTATGTTCTTTCAGATAAAAAAGAATTATTAAAATCGTTTTATATATATATATATATATATATATATATATACATATATATATATATATACTGTCGACTTGAGAACATCCTCTTTTTTTGAAGTCGGTTAAAAATAAACGAATTATTTAAAAAAGTTACTTGGTAACAACATTGAGTTGAGCTTAAACGTTGATAAACCGATTACCTAATTGGCTTATTCGTAAAACACCGAAAACCCTGTTGAACCAGCAGGTTTTAAACTTAGAAAAATTAAAAGGGTAAAGAAGGATAATTATTAAAAGTCGTACAAGGAAAAAAAATCTTGAAATATTCCTAATGTAACAAATTTCAATATTATCTTTTAGAGATTTATTATAAAATTTTAAATTACACGAGTATTTTGATGACATTTATAAAAATGATTAATGTTTCCCTTATTTAAATTCCAAAATGGAAACAAAGTTTTTTTCGCCGGCGTCGCTGTCTTTGGCATGTGCGAAATCGTCAAAGAATAAAAGGAGTTTGTGTTACGTTTTATTATAAAAAAAGGTCCCCGAACGGTATAAATAATACATGCGCGAAGATCGACGGCTCCTTCCGACCGTAATTTATCGTTCTTCTTATTTACGTGAATTTTGTCGCGAGTTGTTTTAAATTTTCCTTTTTCATTTCTTTTTCCGTCGTTGCTCATATTTTGTTCGTTTGCAGCGCCTCTTAAATTAGATACTGATAGATGAAAAGCAATGCTGTTATTAAGAATTTGATGATATTAAAACATGAATTTTTTCTTCGAACTAGGAAGTACCCCTTCTTTGAGGAGGAGCATCAAATAAAAAGTAGGTACCATTAGTTGCGTAGTAAATCGAGGAGAAAATTACAATTTTCGAATCGAACATTTTCGGTCTAGACTCGAATCTGACTTTTCAGATGTTTCAGTGATTACTTTAACTTGACGACTGTTAACACGAGTAGGTATACTTGAATCGATCGCACACGTCTAAAATGTAATGGCAACAGAATCGTTCAATACCTACCTACTGATTTATATGACTGCGTCAATAAAAATAATAAAATAAAACGTTCAGAGGAAATTGAACCTTAACTGTCAGACATAGAGGTGACCTTTGGGGCAATGATTACCGTCGCATTCGATATTAAGGTGGTGTTTGTCGACGTCGGTGTCCAATTTCCTGCGGAGGATATTCCTCTGATATTAAAGATTGAGGGAGGGGCGACTCCCGGCCCTGTGTGTGCTCCTATCGACACAAAGTAAGAAGTTACCAGAAACAACGCTCCCGCTATACCTACTCGAAATACTTGCGTGACTCACATAGTCGTTTTGTGTTGTCCGTAGAAGATATTCCTCTGATATTGAAGATTGAGGGAGGGGCGACTCCCGGCCTTGTGTCTGCTTGTATCGACACAATTATTATAAAACGTGACCAGAAATACCGCTCCCGCCATACCCACTTGAAACACTTGCCTGACTGACATAGTGGTTTTGTGTTTTCCGTGGAGAATAATCCTCTGATATTGAAGATTGAAGGAGGGTCGACTCCCGGCCCTGTGTGGCACAATATACCCGGGGTAGTTGAGGTACGCCGCGTCGGCTGGACAGTTGATTTGTGTCTCGGTGAGGAACAGCAGTTGAGGTTTCTCAGTCTCAAGATGACGATGGACTGGAACGAGATTTGAGTGCAATCCTCTGATATTTGTGAGGTGCACTTTAAGTGGGAGGGAGTGCAACCGCTACTTAAACTTTTTCCTTTTATTCAGTATCATATGTTAAATAGCGAGGGGAAAGGGAGTGAATAGGCAGGAGAAAGGCAGTTGGGCGAGGCATCATTCTGCCTACTAGGGGACTATCTCACGACTGACACACTGAGAAGAAGACTGGCCTGGCCATCCGAGCGCCAACCGGCAAAGTGGATCATCCGGGAATTTTTCGCTAGGTGGCAGGGCAGCTTTTCACGGGAGGCTAACCCGTTACTTGGGCCCCCAACTTCCTGCAGTCAGCCAGCGGCGGCATAGTGCTTCGGAGCCCGCTACGCTTCAAAGACAGGCACCCGGTGTGACAGTAGTGACCTGTCACAAACAATCACACAGAAGATGCGACTACCTAGACCCTACTCTTCTGTATTGGCTACTCCGGACTGCACAACGGAACACAACCTAATTAAGTTTCATCATCGTTTGGCGATGCGACTTAGTCCGGAGGGTGGTCCAGGTGGACCAGCCACGGCCGATGCCTACCTTCAGAAAGAACTGCTCATTTGGCACCACCCAGGGGTCACATGTGGGGTCTCGCGGGTAAACCCACGGACACAATAATACCGTTTATTAATTTTGACAATAGCGACTCTGTATGAAACTGCATGAGAATATCTGTAAAGTAACGTCTATGTATGCTTGCGAGAAATGTCACTTTATTCCGAGTGTTCTCTCTGCTATAATACCGTCTACTGCCGTTTTATGTACTTTATGGTATAGGGGAGAAATCTGAAGGCTACTAAAGAACACGTATTTTCGATGTCTATGATAGCAAACATACGCGGCGAACTTGATTGCAGACATTATTGATACCAGCGTTAAAGTATTGTCCGAATTTTTTAATTTTGGTTGCTGTGACAAAAAAATAGGTACGAGTACAATTCATAAAAAGTAAATGTGAAATTTTGGAGGTTTGGATGTTTGGTTCTCGACCCCGCGACAACGGCAAAGTAGATGTGAATGAGGTAAGTACACAGGTAGTTTATGGTCTAGATTGAAACATAGAATAGGTACATTTTATCCCGATATTCCCACGGAAACGTATACCAGGCTGGGAAAACCGCGGACCGCGGCTAGTGTAAAAATTAAAGCACATAAATTCAATATTTCAGATTTCTGTAACAAAAACGCAAAGAACCTCAAGTGAAACTCACAAAGAATCACATACTATTCCCCAACCACACCTACCGGAGATTGAATGTAGCAAAAACGAAAGGAAATCCCGTCTATAACCAGATGACGTGAAACGCGAAAAGTGGGAAGTGTGCGCTCCAGATAATTTATGTGCAAAAAGCGATGGTACCGCTCGCTACGCTTGCCGTTTTAAGTGAAAATGCAAGCGCTTTAATATGTCTACCGCACTTGAGGGAATCGGGATACGAAAAGTAATCCAACATTATTTCACACAAACTAAAATAAAAATACTACGGTTTTCAGCTTTGAAACAGTTGTGTAAAAAAGTTGGATACATAACATAATATACAGACTTAGCCGGTGAATAAGTTATTTTTACCTCACACGCTCTGAAAAGGAGGTTTTGTCAATCAGTTTAGGCGTAGAAAAACGCTTTTTGCGGCCTAGCGTGGCAAAGTACTTTTTTAATTTAATACCTAAAAATATGTCATAATGCGTTCCGAATCGCACTATTGACTTTATTGTTACATTTTATTCTTATTTTAAATATCTTTAAATTAATTATAATACTCCGTTTTGGTTTTATTATATTATTTTAGTTCATTGAATCATAAAAACAATAACAATAAGATTAAACTATTTGTTACAAAGAAAATATATTAGGCTGGGTGAGATTTCACAACCTGTGATTAGATTTCGGAACGTGACATAAATCTTTATTTTTAAATTGTCTTTGTCTTGTACCTCATGTCAGTGTCAACATTCACGGAATCGTTTTATTGTTATTTTTAAGTTACAATATATTCCTTCCTTAAATAACTTTGAATTAACTATAATACTCCCTTTTTTATTATTTTAGTTTTTTATATCATTAAAACAACGAGAATAAGATATGTTTAGATTAAACTTTAACACAACCATAAAATGTTCCTCGCTGTTGTGAGGTGAAAAATTATGTGTTGCGCTCGGCAGAAAAGTTTTTAACGTCTTGTACCTTTGAAATCCTCGCTTCGCTTAGGAGTCAATCTTTGAATACATGAAAATGTCTATTTGTCTTTACTTTAAAATGTGTATATTAAACACCCAGACTAAGACATAATATGTGTACGTATTTACAAAAATAGTTTAATTTATATAACGATGTATATATTATATATCGGTTATCTAGGATCCCTAGCACAAGTTCTTCATGAAACTTAACGTGGGTGTGATTGTATGTATTTATATACTTATTGATATTTTATTTAGCGCACAGTTTATACACATAACTTTAGATTTAATATTCCGTGTAGTTTTTGAAACCTAAAAACGTATAATATGACAAATATCATCCTAATTTCTCCGCCCGTTTTTTAACATGATTGAGTACATAACAAACATCTGAACTTTCATATTTATGATATTATAAGTAGGCATAGTATAAGTCGGCCTTCAGCATAGGCTGTTAAAGCTAAGCAAATGTAACATTAACTACGAAACCTTTCAATCATTAGGGTTCCGTACCAAAATGGTAAAAAGGAACCCTTATGGTGTGACTCAGTCTGTCTGTCACAGCTGGATACATCAAGAACTACTAATACTATCAATTTGAAATTAGGAATATTTTTAGATGACGTTTGCCCTTTTTAGCAAATAAGAGAATTTTTTATTTTTATTTTTTGCAAAAAAAAATTGAAAAGAAAGGGGGTCTTTCAATTTAAAGTGGGGCTACTAGGGCATGTGGGGTATCATATGAAAGAGCGCTGATTGCACATTCTCAAAAAAGCAATCTATTTTTTAGGCTGCATAGTTTTCGACTTATGATGAAACTTAAAAAAAAATACCGTTCCCCCCTTATCTCCGAAGTTTACATAGAAAAAAATCTGAAATTTCAGAAATCTCAAAAAAGGTGATTTTATACTTATTTGCTTTTGGTTTGGTATGTCGATGTATGGGAACAATATTTGATGGTACGGAACCCTCGGTGCGCGAGCCCGACTCGCTCTTGACCGGTTTTTTCCAATGTATACCTTCTCATCATTTTCCCCTTTAGAAGTTATAAGCCCAGTGTTATGATATTCTGTGTTCATGAAATTTTCTTAGTAACAACATCTCCGATACTAAGCAACTTTTCCCGCGTATAGGGGAAGAAAAATCCACATTATACTAAGCAAACATGTTGTTTCAAACTCGGTCCGGAGCGAAGTAGAAACAATGCGAAAACATACGAGCGCTGCCACCGCACTTTACAATCAGTTGGTTTGCAGTTGGTCACAGGTATTCAGTAATACAACAACCTACATTTACGAGCATTCGACCATTTTTCATACTATAAGTTCAGTATTCAATAGATTTAATGTATTATAAACTTTTATTACAAACTTTGGAATGACAACCCTTATGTGGAGCAGACTGGACAGTTTCTAAATGAATGCGTGAATTGCGGTTTAGTCCTAAGCAACGGATTAATCTTATCCCTACAACAGCTACCACATAATTTACGACTACTTGTACAGGGTCGGTTCCACTACGCTAATACTAATACGCTTGTATGTACCAGTATCGAGTGAATTTATCGTGGGCGGCGTATCAGGAACACATAACTGTCGCTCGGTTTATGGCCAATTGTGTCGTTTCGTAGGTGATTTGGGGCTCAGCGGACCACCCCCATGGATGTTCGTTAGCGCCATTATTATTGGACATAGTCACACCATCATAGGACTAACAGTTTATTGCAATTTGTCAACTGAAACGAAATAGTTTTGTTAAATAGTCCTGGGGCCTACTGTCATCTCTTGGCGCGGTGTTGTTTCAATATTGAATCTTTTTCACGGAAGTTTTGTGACGTCTTCGCTCAATCATCGCCTTCAAAGTGTGAAACGGTTCAAAATGTCACGTGTACTTCAATAAAAAAACGCAAATAAAACGCTTTTATGACATGATGGTTTTAATAGATGATGGTAGGCCCGATGGTAGTAACAGCAGATGTGAATTCATTTCTTGAATAAGGTTTTTTAATTATTTTATTTCAAAGTTTAAAGTCTAGTTCCTATAAATAGTGGAAATCAAGTCACTGAGTGGAATTCTATAATTCGCTGACTATTTATTATCTTTGAATACCATGACCATAGCTGAGGATGTGCTTAGTTTTAGAAATATACCAGAAATAAGGGTCTTCTCCCTTATCGTATGAGGATTATCTCTGGTGTGAGAGTTCATTAAGCCGTCTCTAAGGCCTCTGACTTGGCTTAGCGACTGTTATCATAAGAAAACAGCCGGAACCGACTGTTTAGCGGGCCCTCCGAAGCACGCAAACGCTCAGTTGTAATGTCACTTTATGGTCACCCATCCAACACCTGCTGGCCTGACCGAGCATTGCTTAACAAACGTGATCGAATACGTTTAGTCTGTCAAGCGCCGCCACGAGCGCTTCAGAAATCAGGTTGTGAATGTTTACATTGAGAATGATTTATGCGTAGAAAAAACTAATAAATCTAAACGAAATTACTACAATGAGACTAAAGATTATTTAACTAGACGCTTTTATTTAAACACAAAAATGAAAAATCTTCATCTCATCTTATGAAATCCCTATTATCATATCGTTAGCATAATTTCTCTCAATACAGGCCGTTACTCGGCTTATATCTGAAAATCACGTCGCTCTTTTGATAAGTGGTGGCAAATTTATTCATTTTTTCAATAACGGCATTATAAACCAAGGTCTCACGTTGAACTAAAAAGGAAAGAATGACCGTCTGGCTGTCTGCCAGCATCTTCTCGTTTTATACCGGTGACCGCAATATTGTCTTCTTCTCCGCAATTAGTCTAGAAGCCAGATAATAATCGATCGGTCGGTGATCAAGATTCCTTGATCAAATATTTCTTAATCGATTAGCTAACTGTAAAATGAATGTGCATTTATTAGGATGGTGAATCTACCATATCTTGCTAAAGAGGCCAAACTGATTTCATAGCAAGTTATAAACGTTTGCCAGGTGGATCCTGATTCTGCCAAATATATTTAAATTCTGCTATAAACTCAGATCATCAAAGCTTATTTTTGCAAGATAAAATGACAAGCCTTTTAAAGTGTTCCACACTCTACGCTAGTACACACGGCGTCAAATTACTAAAGAGACCATCGACTATTAGGTTTATGAAAGTCAACTACATCTAGGCAGTTTCGGGTTCTATCAATATTTAAAAACTTACCTGTTATACAGGGTGAAAATTTAAAACGAGGCATGAAGGGGAGATACCTTAACCGTTGTAGGTACATGAAAACGTTCTTACGAAACCATCCTTTATTTTTTGAGAAATTTTGAACTGCCTTCACAGGTTGTGAAAAAACGTACAGCTAGCAAGAAAATGGGCAGTTCTTGTTTTTTTTTTATGACAATCGATCCTGTTTCTCAGGACGATCAAAACACTCTAAAATACCAATATAGGTTTGAGTACTAGAAACGTCAGAAATTAAGAAAAACGCGAAAAGCTCGCACTCTGCACTCGCTTTAAAACAAATAAACAAATCTAAAGAAATAAAGGATGGTTTCATAAGAATGTTTTCATGTAGCTACAACGGTTTAATATCTGCTCCTACTGCCCCGTATTAAATTTCCACCCTGTATATTGCCTAGGTTGATCCATGTCAGGAATGTTCTGATACCGTTTGTTGTTTCAATACTCCAAAACGCAAGTTCTCTAGAACTTTGTATTGGAATTAGGGCAGCTGTTACTGCTCGTCTGCCACTAGCAGACTCCTCGACAATGAGCCCATTCCAGCGGCGTAGGCCTCAAACTGCACAGATGTCCTTTCCACATCCTATCACCTTAATTGCAAGTAGCCCTACATCTGAACAAGGTTTGATTCTAGTTATCTCATCTGAATCTGATTCGATGACTGTATAGTGTAGTGTACTATATTTTTTAATTAGTAGTATAGCCCGCAATAATGATTAATTAGCCAAATTAAACATGGTGTTTTTATTTCTAAATTGAAAACAACTACTCACTACTAGCATGTTTTTTCTAATGATGTTACGTTTACTTTGATGTCAATGCTTTGCCAATAAAATCTAAGCAAGTAGAATCATTCAATAACGTAAGATAAATCTCTTTAGAATTAAATAAATAACAAACCCCGATACATTCTAAAGAGAACAAGTAAATCGATTTAGCAGATTACCGCGTAATGTCTCTGGTTCGCGGCGAATGAGCGACCTACTTTAGAGCTGTTAGTGGCTAAGCTAATGTGATTGAGCTTTTAAGTAATCGATACTTTCATATAGTTTAATGTACCTTCAGTGCTAGTTATGTAGCTATATTAGTTAGTGTATCAATTTATCGTAAATATTAAAAAGTAAGAACTTTATATGACAATACCGTGTCTGACAGACAACGCACAGCCCAAACGGCTGAGCCAATTAAGCTGAATCTTGCATAGGGGATCCTTTAACTTCAAGCTCTATAGCTCAATAAGGCTGTACAATACTGTACTTGAGAAGGTCTCACATTTTAAATACTTGGGACATTTTGTAACCGATGATTTGCGGGATGAAATGGACATGGAGGGGGAGCGGTGAGCTTTGGCGACTCGGAGTAATATGCTGGCCAGGTTTGCACGATGTAGTAGTGAAGTGAAGATAACTGTTCAAAGCGTTTACTCACTCTGGGTCAGCTATACTCAATGGACGCTAAAAGCATTAAAAGTGCAGTATAATAATGCATTTAGGATACTGTTGGGGCTGCCCCGATACTGCAGCGCCTCAGGCATGTTCTGTGAGGCGCGCACAGATGGTTTTGACACAATAATGCGTAAAAAGGCTGCGTCACTGCTTGCGAGAACTAGAGGTGGTACTAAAAGTATCCTAAATGTTATACTTAGCCTAAAAGAACGATTGCCTGATAATCAGGCAACTCGTAAAAAGTGTACGTGTTCGTAAAGTACTAAAATAATTTGGTTTTTGCCTCAGCATGGATCTCATGTTGTCTGAAATAAAATTTTATTATTATTATTATTAAATGATGTAGGCGATCACTAAGAAAGGATTTTTGGTATTCCCACGGAAAAGAAAACCACATGAGTGAAACCGTGGCCGCTAGTAGTTTAAAATAAGTAATATCAGAAAATATCACAAACATTGACTTTATTCTGTTGTCTTATGCTGCGTATATTAGAAGTAACCAAAAAAAAAAAAATAAGACACGGAAAAGTCCCTTCCCTTTAACAGGATACTTAGACCTTTGCGTCATGCTCGTGAACGGGTGCCGCCAGCGGAAATGGGTCTACCTCAGTCTGCTTATCTTAATGCTGTGCTTAAAGCCTAAATATTTTAATCTAAAATAAATTGATACTGACCTGTATGTACCTCACAACTTGCAGTATAGTAATCTTATAATGCGAGAAATGTTGTAATGTATGATAGACAAGTCTTTCTTTGCCAGTTAAAAATTGTTTACGGTTACAATAACCATAAAATGTGATATTTTAATTAGTATTTTCCTTTTGTGATGGAAATTGACCTTACTGATATGTTAAGGTCACTTTTCAATTTGACGACTCTGTATGAAATAACACAGGGAGAAAAAAAACAGCCCTTGACGAGTTTCTTGCCGGTTCTTCTCGTTACAAGGTCTCCCGCCGTAGGGTTTGACCGATGGCGTAGCTTCTTTGACGTTCATAAGTGCTTGTAACAGCCTAGACTGAATAAATGATATTGACTTTGACTTTGACTTCAGCAATGCACCACCCGATGGTGCGTCCGTCCAATGTATCTTTGTTTCAGAGTCTTTGAAATAATTATAACTATTACTAACTTCAGTCAGCTAGTAATCATTATCGATGTCATAAGTATTATATCCATAATACTTACTCCAACCTTGTTTGTAAAGCTCGATGCGTCGTTAATCGTGACACTACATGAAGTGTTGTATCCGGCCGATCCACAAGTCCCGCCATGTCCCATCCGTAGAGCAAGTTGCGATGAAGTGGCCACTAGTTAGGATAACAGGTAACAAAGTAATCACAACTTCCCGCCCCGCCTTCCGCCCACGGCCCGGGTAATGAACGGTCACACTCACCAGACACTCACGAGATATGATACATCGCCCTTGCGGTAGTTAACATACATGGATGACATGCTGCTGTTATAGTGATGGCGAAAATCGGTGGCTCACCCTTTCCTGCGAAGAGCCTTTGCTGCTGCACACAGGCACATTGACATTTGTCATCATTATTAAATTAAATAGTTGTTGTTTAAGTAGTATGTTAATTTAAAGTGTTTTCTTTTCTTTTGTTTTACTTGTATTGCCTGTCTCCTCTGTCTGTCCCCAGACATTTTATTGTTTTGAGTCTGTGTGTGTTTAGCAGCAATAAACAGTTTTTTTATTATTACAGTAAAATTGAATTATTTGCTAACAAACAAATACTTACTATTTTTATTTATTTATTTATTATTATACGGACAACACAGATTACAATCAGAATTATATGTATAGGTACATAAAATAATTTGTTAAGTGCTAGACTGTAATCCAAACTATGTTGACACATCATTTACAAGGTGATAATTAACAAGTAAGATCTACTCTTCAAAACAAATTGATTATGATTAACTTAGACATTAATTTAATTTTAAACTTAATTTTAAAAAAATAATTTACTTAATACGTAGTTACACTTATGACAGCGAGCGGTGTGGGCGTGTGTTATTATGATAGATTTAGTTGTTCAACTGACTTTCCAAAAGTTGAGGGATTTGGAATAAAAATATCAATTTGCGTATGCTTGACAGATACTGTAACTTTACAAATAGATTTTTTGTTGTTTCATAATCAAGTTCCTTAGGATTACTCAAGAATATATTTTTAAACATGTTATTACTTAATTTAGATATTTTAGTATTAATCCTTCTAAAATTTTTCTTGAAAGTGGATATCTGTTGCTCAATCCGCATCAACATCTGAATGAATTTAAGACTACAGATTATAGCTTAGATTAAAACATACGATATTGTTTGACCCGGTATGTTCCATAGAAATTGTCTTGCTACCTCTACCCATAGGAAGTCGCGAGAAATTACCGCTTTGGCATATAACCCATTCAATCGCAATATAATTATAATTGTTATAATATCTTGGTAATGAAAGTGTTAAATAATTTTTATTTTCATTCAAATATTTTTTTTTCATTCATAGCTGTCACTAAGTCTGCAAAACCGATGTCACCGATTCCAATTAATGATTAGGTATGAAGAGAATCAACATAATATTATTTTTTGTATTATTTAGACTCTTAATAATAGAGTAGGTATCTTTAATTTCATCAGTATCATAATCCAGTACAGGAGCCATAACGTGTATACTCTTTACAACCTTATCGCATTGACGTACATGAAAACAAAGCTCTCTGTCCACAAATGTCATTCATTATTGTAATGTGACAAAGTTGCTTGGTGTTTCTATCTCATTGCACGTGACTGTACCTATAATTTTTCTATCGTCTCCGATTGTCCGAAGATAACTGTCCTAATAACCAACGCGCAAACCAAACGCAAAGCGGGTGCCGCCAGCGGAAATGGGTCTACCTCAGTCTGCTTATCTTAATGTTGTGCTTAAAGCCTAAATATTTTTATCTAAAATAAATTGATACTGACCTGTATGTACCTCACAACTTGCAGTACAGTAATATTGTAATGCAAGAAATGTTGTAATGTATGACAAATCTTTTTTGGCAGTTGAAAATTGTTTACGGTTACAATAACCATAAAATGTAATATTATAATTAGTATTTTCTTTTTGTGATGGAAAATGACCTTACTGATATGTTAAGGTCACTTTTCAATTTGACGACTCTGTATGAAATAAAACATGGAGAAAAAACAGCCCTTGACGATTTTCTTACCGGTTCTTCTCGTTACAAGGTCTCCCGCCGTAGGGTTTGTGAACCGATGGCGTAGCTTCTTAGACGTTCATAAGTGCTTGTAACGGCCTAGACTGAATAAATGATATTGAATTTTGAATTTTAAACATTTGAGACTTGTCCGTCCATACCCGTGGGACACCAACGACACGTGAGCCTCCGACTATTCCCTAAATTGTCCCAACGCGTATCTAGACGACGAAGTAAGCGCTTTACGACGTTATAATTGGAGTTGTGTTTACGTTTCAAACTTGTTTGGACCCAGTTGCGGTGTCCCACCTGTGCGCGGAAACTCGGCGATATGACGACAAGTTTTTACTAATAACACTCGTGTTTTGGTTTGCTAAGATGTTTAAATTAGACGCAGTAGTTTGATGTCTGCGATTTAGGGCTGATATAAAAAGTTGAAAAATTTTAAAAATATTGATGACGCCATTATCAATTTATTGTCTTAGCAAATTAATTCGCGTAGTTTCCGTACTCGACCCGTATTGGTGAAAATATTAATCTTTTAAATATACAGTGGTGATCACATAATTAACGACACTAGCCGATTTTCATACAATCGAGGTAACTTTGGAGCCTTGGTTCTCTGCCAAGGATTGACCGAGCTGTGATCTGATAATGGCCATTCATAGAGTGAATAGAGGATATCTAGATTGACATTCTAAAAGAAGTAAGAACTACCCGATACTCGGGTTCGTCGATCGACGAAAAATTCCAAATTATGCGAAAATCTTTAATTGTAGTTTTTGATCATCACGTTTAACATTTTGTATATTTTATAGTTTTCGGAACAAATAGACTCGAGTACCTTTAATTTGATACCTTACTCGGCCGCGTACTACGCGCCAAAGTCCCTATCGAGTCGTCACAAATTTTGCGAACCTGAATTAAGTATATAAATCAGAGTTTTCAGTTTCAGAAATTCCATAAATTTTTATGGTATTTACGCGTTTTTTTAAACATATCCATACATCTACTAGAATGTTGATCATAAATCAGTTTGGTGTACCTAAATAGCAATATGGATCTCCTGCATTCGCTTCCTGGATGGTCATTATTAGATAAAAACTCGGTCAATCCTTGTCAAAGAACCAAAGCTCGAAAGTTACCTCGATTGTATGAAAATTGACTTATATATATATATATGTTATTATAAGTGGCCACCCGTTCCCGTGAGAATATCAGGATTAAATGTTATCCTAGGTATGTTTCAATCTAGACTATAACCTGTCTGTATGCAAAATATCCACATCCGTTAAGCCGTTTGGGTGATTGGCAAAATTAACAAACATCCAAACTGTAGCAAATATAATATTAGTGTAAGACTTACACCAAAAATCATTAATCAATCAAAGACTCATCTGATGATAAAACACCGAAATGACAACGATATCTATCATCAACTTTATTTTGTAGTAGGTAAATGTTATACAAAAAAAAAATACAAATACAAATACAAATATATTTATTGTTTCATGAGTAGATGTATACATGGTGGTATAGTAAATAATTAGTAACATCATGAACCCCGTTAGGGCACTACAATTTTTATGCTTAAGTATTTAAGATGGTGCAAACATTCTGACCAACTTTTACATAAAATAGGTACTTATTTATGAGTTATGTTTACAACTCGCGCATTATAGTTTGGAGGACTCAAAAAACTCCTGCATAGTGTAGAAGCAGTTTCCCAACAAATACTCCTTCAATTTTTTTATAAATGAATTTGTATTGATTTCGTCTTGAATTATTTTGGGAAGTTTATTATAGATTTTAATGGCGTTAACGTGTGTTCCTGAGCTATGTAGTTTAAGGGTAGATTGTGGTAAGGCTAAGCGGTTTTTATGTCGTAGGTTCATTGTTCCGGTGTAGCAGTCTTTTGTTTGCGGGAATAAGTGAATATTATTTCTGACGAATTTGCAGATTTCTAATATATATAGTGAGGTTAAGGTCAAAATTTTTAAATTTTTAAAATAAGGTCTACAACTTTCTGTTACAACTATATTTGCCAGGATTCGTATACATTTTTTTTGAATAAGGAATATCTTAGAGGCGTCTGTGCTGTTCCCCCACAAAATAATGCCATAGCTTATCCAGGAATGGGCGTATGCGTAATAAGCGATTTTTGCAGTTTTTTGGTCAGTCGACTTTTTTAAATGGTATAGTGCGTAGGTGAAGCTAGATAATTTTCCTGCTATTTTTATTACATGACTCTTCCCGTTTATGTTGCTATCTATATTAATTCCTAGCAGATTAAAATCCTGTACACATTCCAATATACAGTTATTCTTAAAGGTGTAGTTTATGTTAAGTGGCTGTTTCTGATAAGGTCTAAAATGGATAAGTTTAGTTTTAGAGAAATTTATTAGTAGATTATGGTCACTGAGCCAATCTGAAATGTTATTTAATATTTGATTAAGGCTACAATTTAGGCTTTGTTCATTTTCGCAAGGGAAGATCACTGACATGTCATCCGCGAAGAGGACACTTGTCGTGTTTGGTGGTAGTATTTTTGGGAGGTCGTTTATGTAAAGTAAAAATAATAAACAGCCGGCAACGCTTCCTTGGGGTATGGACATTTTGACATCTAATGTATCCGATCGCATTTTGGTTACAGAGCCTGATTGTTGGTCATAGTTTTCCACCTCAACAACTTGAGTGCGATTAGTTAGGTACGATTCAAACCATTTAAAAACGACCCCTCTAACACCAATGCCATAAAGTTTTTGTAGTAATATGTCATAGGACACACGATCGTAAGCCCGACTCATATCTAGTAGAACACCCACTGCATATTTTTTATTATTTAGTATGTTTAATGCCTCTTGTATATATTTATAGACTGCCAGCGTTGTAGACTTATTTTTCCTAAACCCGTTTTGATTTTCATCTAGAATTTTGTATTTGTTACAATAAGAGTATAAACGTCGCGTCATCGCGGATTCAAATATTTTTGAGAAAACCGGTAACAATGAGATAGGCCTATAATTTCGCTTATCTGTAGGATCTCCTTTTTTTAAAACAGGTCGCACTATCGATAATTTCAGCAAATCAGGAACGCTGCCCTCTTCAAATGATTGGTTTATTAGAATCATTAGTGGTTGAGCCAGTTCTTCAGCGCAATGTTTAATTAGTATGGGAGGAAATTCATCAAAGCCAAAACTTTTTTTGTTTTTTAATTTTTTTATAATTTGGTAGATCTCATTGTAATCTGTAGGGCTTAAGTACAAGGAGTTAGGAGAAGGTGTAATAACCGGCCGACCCGTGGCTGATTGGGGGGCAGGATGCGTCATGGCGTCATCCTCACTCCCCACGGATACAAAGTAATTATTAAAAATATTTGATACTAAAGCGGGGTCTTCTATAGTGTTACCGTTATTATTTAATTTAATATTGTTTTTTTCTTTGATAGTGAGTTTGTTTGTCCGTTCCTTTACTATATGCCACATTGTTTTAGTAATATTATCAGAACTATTTATCTTACGAATATAATCTTTCTTTTTAGACAATTTTACTACTTTTTTTAGCAACTTTTCATATGATTTTTGATGATTATCTAGAACAGAACTATTAGTTTGTAAATATAGAATTTTTAATAGCCGCTTATGTTTAGAAGATGTTTTTATGCCTTTAGTGAGCCATGTTTTTTTTGTTTTCTTTTTTAATTTAATTTTTGTTAATGGTATACACTTATTTAGAATATCTGTAATTGTTTGTAGAAAGTTGGTGTAATTTTCATTTACATTTTTATTACTTTTAATAATTAATTCCCAATTTAATTTTTGTAACTCAATTTTAAAATTATTTATATTTTCAAGGTTAAATAGCCTCTTTTCGACATGCCATACCTTTCTCTCATTTTGCGTATTTTTTATATTTACTAAAATACCTCGGTGATCTGATAGTCCATATTCAATGACGTTTGTATGCATATATTTATCTTCAAAGTTAACAAATAATAAATCTATACAAGTGGCTGACGTTGGTGTTATTCTAGTCGGCTCGCTTATGAGTTGTTTGTAGTTATAGCCTTTCATAAGATTTAAGAGAGTTGTTGCCAAATGGTTTTGCTCAAGCATGTCAATATTAAAGTCGCCACCTATCATAATCTTTCTTGTAGGATTTTTTATTGTTAAGATATGCAGAAGCTTTTCAAGTGAGTTTAAGAACAATTCTGTTTGTCTGTTTTTTTGAGGCCAATATATTACAACGATAATTAAATTTAATTTAGGTATTTCTATTGCACATGTTTCAAAAATATATTCTGTGGTCAGTGATAAAATATCAGTCCTTTCCACAAACTTGATACCGTTCTTTACAAATATGCAAACTCCTCCGCAATCATAGATAACTCTATGAAATGATGTGGCGCATTGAAAGCCCTCTAGTTGTAGTAGATCTTTTTTCATTCCTGTAATCCAGGTTTCTGTCAGACAAAGTATTTGTAAATAATTTTCATCATTAGTTATATCTTCAAGCAAATGTGATTTGTTATAGTAGCTTTGTATATTTTGGAACATTATTTTAAAATTTCTTTGTGTTGTTTCGAAAGCTTCGATTCCCTGTATATTGTGTTTTGTGCTCTAGTTTCGATATGTCATGACGATCTGGGTTGTTTGTCAAGTTATTTTCAGTACTATCAGCAATAGTAAAACTTTCATCTTGGTTAAAATGGTATTCGGCGCCATCAATGTAAAGAACATTGTTTCTTATTATGGCATGTCGTCCTTCACGTCTGGCTTTAAATAAGGTTTCCCTCTGCTTTTTATAAAAACTCAAGCTCTTCCCATCTAGATATTCAGATATCATTAAACCCGTGTTCTTGAACCACCGTTTGTTTGCAAGGAGATATTTCGTCATTTTTTTAGTAAGGATTTCAATCATGATTGGTCTGCGATAGCCTTTTTTTCCAAGTCTTTTGACGTCTTCCAAATAACCTGTCAGGTCAACATTAAGGATATCCTGAAGCGCATAGATAATACGATCATGAAGTTCTTCCTCCGACTCCCACTCGTACTCCGTCAGGCCGTATAAAACAATAGTTTTTGAGTATTGGCAATGACATCCATTCAGACTCGAAGATGAAGCATTTTGTTGGTAACCAGCAGATGATGACATTTTAAATTCTAGTTCTTGGATTTGTTCATGTAAGGTAGCATTTTCAGCTTTTAGGTTATTGATTTGACAGTTTATATTTGTCAACTTTTGTTCAATATCCTTCAGTGAAGTGGTGATTTTGTTATTAGTTTCATTGAGGCCATTTTCCAATTTTCTTATATTTTTTGAAAATTCAGAAAGTATGGTAGTTTTCAATTCCGTTAGTAACGATTGTTTATTTAATTCAAATTTTTTATCGAGTATTATTTCTAATTGTTGGATAATATCTGGAACTTGTAATTTGGAAGAAGTCTCTAAATCAGTATTTATAGTATCGCCTAATAAACTTATGTCGCCTTGAGAGATCAGACTATCGGAGCGGCATTGTCTCTTTCTAAGTGTGATATTACACTGATCATTATTTTCTGATTGGTCTGCTTGCGGCGGAGGGCGGAGCGGTGTGTTGGTATTATCCGTTTTAGGTATTTTACTGATACAGTTAGGACATTTCCATATTTTTTTATGCTCGGCAGTTAAGGTGTTAAGAAACCGCTGAATTGATACACCCGCACAATATAAATCAAAAATGTTTTGACAAAGGCAACAAGTTAGGAATTCTCTTCTTTCTATATCTTGCAAACACCCCGAGCATTTGAGCGCCATCTTCTAATTAGTTAACACTTGTTTTGCTTTAATTAAGTATGCTTTAAAGAGCGTGCTTTTGAAAGCACCTGATCTGCTTTGTAAGGTATGCTTTAATAGCGTGCTGTTATTCACTTCTCTGCTTTTGTTTTGGTTGCTACTTACTACATACTAGATGTCACTAGTTGTCACTAATTTAATGTTTATTTATATTTATGCGGAGGTAGATTTTGAAAATTAACGGAGAAAAGCTAAAATATTTTGTTTTTCAATATTTACTCTCAGTTTTCCAATTTTATCATTTATGTTTTTACGTTTAGGTAATTTGCACTGTTTTTGACTGGTTTTTATGTTTATTCAATGAGATTTTATCCACTTTTTCACTAAGTCCAAGCCACTTTTGTTTCACTATTCAAAACAAATTTTTGGATGATTACTTTGCCAGGATAACACTTCCACTGTTTATTTATCATATAAACTTTATTTTTGATCACTTTCACTTAGATCAGACAACTTTAACTATTTTATTTCAATTAATAAACACGGAGCTTGTAACATGCCCCCCCCCCCCTTTTGTAACTCTTACTTTCTATTTTTATAAAATTATTATTTAAATAATAATTATTGGTGGTGATCCTTTACACACCAAGGTAAAAGTTCCTTCTGGAGACTTTTTATATTTCCTTTGCAAGTCTGTTAAGATCTTTAAAACAATGCTTTAGGAAATACTTTTATAATCTAAATACTGAAATATTTAAATTAAATACCTTCCTTATAATATTATAAGTTGGAACTATAATTATGAAAAGTATTATTTTATTTGGCCAAATTTAAGTAGTGATCGTCTAGAATGGTTAGGATTCCTACGTTGTGTAATTTTTTTTTGTTTTAGTAATCCAAACTTCTTTAAGATGTGGTATGTCTGAGGCGCAGCTATAAGTCTAACAAGGTGAATACTGTGTTTAACCTAAGAATTATCTGCAATTGAAATATATATTTTATACCTAACCATAAAACTATAGTTTATACGTGTATGTGTATGTTGTAAAGTGTGCAACTGGGAATACTTATAGGAATAGGATAGGGACAGGATAAAGGAAGGAAGTAACCGGGGCCCTGTCGGGCCCCGGGGGTCCGCTCCAACCACCCCTTCAGACCCGTCCTAAAACCACACCAAACAAGGACAGGATAATGATGGAGAGAGTAAAACCCGATTCCATAAGTAAGTAGGTAAGTTTGGAAGAAATTCTTCCTATCCCACCGATGCTCGCCCAAACACTACGTCTCCATGTAACACGCACAGATCAAAAGTGAAGTATTCACTAGTAAGCCATATAGAGGACATACTAGCAATTAATATTATAGTGAAATTGCCTAGCTGCAAGCAGACAAGGCAGGTATAATGTATAAGCTCCCACTTGAATGACTGGGTAACAAATCCACAATCTTTTCCATTATGTAGTCTCTTCTCATATAGTGAGCCTCACAAACTAAACATAAGTACTTCGAAATGCGAACCGCTACAAACTAGGAAGAACCAGTCCCACATAGTTTAGTCATCCAAGATGAGAAAAATGGTGGTATGCGAACATACCACTATAATGTAGAGTGATGTATTATATGAAGTCTATGCGTAGACACATAGAACACAATATTTTGAGTAAGCATCGGTGAAACCGGATGAATAGATCAAGTTGCAATAACATTGAACTTTATCAATATGTTAAATATTAATGTAATCAATCAGGTATACTCACAAGGACAGGGTGAGGTTTATGAAAAGGCAAGTCAAAACCATTAACCATTACCGCTGCTAGAGTTTCCCAAATCATACAATGTATCAAAAATCATAGGTATATCTGTCGAATATATGGTTGCAATATTTTGAAACACAAGAGGACAGTTATCATATCTTGTTCTACCACGAATTCTGAATTAAGGGCATTACAAAATACGAATTTAAGGCCGGGTGAGTACGAACACTAGATGCTCACAAGGATCCATCTAGTCGAAGTCCCTGGATAGCATTGACCTAAACGGATATGAGTATGTCAGTTTACACAAGACTGCTCAAGTGTAAAAAGCCATGGTTCACACCATCCATCAGCCACTACTTAACAAGTCGCCACAAACATAAATCACTGTTGACAAATAATCAGGTTTGATTATCGTTCAAAAGCAATAGTGTAAGTATGGCACGTATCCAGAAAACATTAAGATAAACATTTTGCCTATCATAATATTAGCCGGAAATACTTCCACTGGCTGACTCGGTACTACCACGAGAGGGGTAAATCCTATAATGAAACACAATTTGTTTGCAATCATATACTGGACCATAGACCCAGATAAGTACAATCATTGAAAATTGAAAGTTATAGATAGGTAAGTAATTATTACAATTATTATAAAATTTTGGAAGCTCAGCATTACCTCATTCCTGCAAACTAATGCCAACCAGAACTAAGGCCAGACATTACCTTACAGAAACTACCATTCCTCACAAAATTACCTCGCTCTGAACTTCCTCAACTCGCTGGAAAGCTTACTCTGAGTCCATTCAGAACTACACAATAATCTGTAGGTATATTGGGTATTGTAAATATTTGTAATGAGTGTATATGAAGTGCGAAGAACAATAATGCTTAAATACAAATAATTTATAATAATAAATATAATGGGTATGGTAAGTTACATGTGACTGCTAAATATTGATTGAATGGACAATGTCATGCTCAATTGGACACATTGAACTCCTCTCTCCCAGCTTAATAGTTACTTTAACAAATAGTGCACAACAAGTACTACTGTTGTAGAGTCTTATTCAATGGAGCAAAACACTACGCCATTCACATAACACATAAAATAATATTTAAACGAATTTTCGTATGCAGTGCACAATTTTCTCTAGAATAATAGGTAGGTAGGTAAGTACCTAGTGTAAAACCTAGACATCTCCTAGACAATGTCCTCCTAACCTATACTACGACTAGGTATATACTTCGACCAGCTACGTCCTATCGTTCCTACAATTTTATCCACAGTAATCCACACTATTAACAGAATTACGAGTGGCTGTCCTATCGCATTCGTATTTTTTTATAGTCGTCGTCATGATCTGTCTAAGTCGCCTCTTGACGACTAACTGTTTGATTAAATTAGAATAACCTATCTTAATGAAAGGAAATTTAAATTTTAGTTTTCTATTTATGTAGAAATTTGTCTTGGAATTTGTTTATACAGCCTAACTAACAAAAGAAAAAAAATATATCTCTGAAAAGAAAAATAACGACACACTTATTATTATACGCACATTACGATACGAGCCGTATAAATAATACAGCTTAAAAATTGGTAGCCACAACGAAATCTTATCTCATCAAATATTAGTTTATTTGATTTAACGATTTAGCAAGGAACGGTGAAAATGGTACCTATAAACCATAGATTCACCCACTCTGTTCTCGTTAGATAAGTAAAGAAAACAAAAGTCACTTGACATTATGTTCTATAAAACTGTTATCCAAAACAATCGCACGTGAGATACAAAGTTGTATTTTGGAGCAACTTGAGAATAACAAGCACAAATACAACCTATTATTAATATAATTCAATCAACAATACTTATGTCAAGGTAATTATAATCAATGCATTCCACTAATAATTGTACCTATATTTTAAATTTTATATTCCTCGGATTAAAAGTTAACTTTTCAAGAACCGTGTCCTTCTTGTGTATAACCTAGACACCGTTAATAGGTAAAACATCTTATTATGTTTCAGGTACCCTAAGTGGCTGAAGTTAACCTAATTACCTATAGGTATCCATTGAACCTATGATAACACTAATACTCAAAATATAATTATAACCTGTTTCCTGGTTACAATACCTACTTCTAAAATTGTCCACACTGCTCCTAGGTAAGAGTTTGATAATGTTTTTGCCTTTTTCATGATAATCTAGTAACATTAAACTCGAAGCAAATTTTCCCACATTGATCATTTTCCAATTATTAACTCTACTATCAATGTATTCAGTTAAATTGAATCAATTATCTATAACTATAGTGGGAGCACTGTAAATATTGCCATAATTATAGCAAGAACAACTTACAAGGCCTTATTTATAAAATTATTAAGTATGTAGAAAATTTTCCTACAGTACTCATAAAAGATTCAGTTGTGGATCTAGTTAATTCTAATGTAGCTATATAAGAGTCATTAATTATGATGAGATTCTATCACAGGCACACAATTCCAGGTTGTAATTTTAACAAGGATACAGATTGTAATATTTCAATACATTAACAGATGATATAATCTATTTCAGAAGAGTTCCAATCCTACACTGTGGATGCTAAACAAATAATGATCAAAATTGTCTACCTTATTACTAAAATCATAGAAGAGAAGGAAAACCGGATTAACTAAGGATTTAATAGGATTTTTGAAGAAGTGTGACGTGTCTGAATGATATCTGGTTATGAGACCCCTTTTTTATTAATATTTCAAGTTAAACTTCTATGCTTTTGCTTGTACGTTAGACCACTAGTGTTATTAGTTAAGCTTTAAGCCTATTATCCAACGAGGAGAAAATAAATTGAATTTTCACTGTTCCCTGTATTTTCTTTTTATTCTTTTATAGCGCCATGTATTTTGAATCAGTGTCTATGATATTGTGTAGTACCTAGCTAACCCTAACTGCCTAATCTTGGTCAACATCTGTTAGCAGAGTCCGTCCTAGTGAAGCCAGTATTAACAACAGGCAAACCATTAAAACATATTCAATCCAATTCATGTTATGTCTGTCAGTCATTTGCATAATATAGTAAAATTTGTAAATAAAACTCACCGAACTATTGGGAGCAGCTTACTCAACCCAGAACTTCGTCACTACCTACTCACTTTCACAGTATACTTAAGTACTAAACCACTGACTTCCGCGGTTAATTCAAATATAATTATTCTCAAGAATATTATGACCGTTCAGGACGGTGTCAACACTCCGAATCCCGAGCCCGCTCGCCTCTCCGCCTTCGTTCCTTATTTCTTTCTTATGAATCTTTGTTTCTCCACCGTACTTTACCGAATTCCAAGAATTTTATGTAAGTTTATAAGTAGTTTGCACATGTCAAGTTTGGGTCCTTGAACCTATCCTATTCACTCGTAATTTGAGAAAAGCCCTTGGAAAGCCGTTAGTGTCACGAATTCTGTTATTTATTATTGCTTTACTATGGCCACATTTTGTTATTTTAACTGCTGCTCCTTTTGTTGAAGACCAAACATATCGATAACACGTGTCAACGTTTTTTTTTTATAATTTACGAAACCCTTAAAACATTGGTCAGTGCAAGTAGTGATTTACATTGAAACTTGAATATTTTTACAACATTTATATCATAGCGTCACATTTCCCATCTATGGTCGAATAGCATACCTAGCAACCTATCTAAGTAACTTAATGTCGTTTTTCATGAACTTTGGAATTGTTGTAATGGATAATATAAAAATATATGCTGTTTTCCTTATAAACTATAGAAATAAGGCAATATTATAGTTTGGTTTGTTACAAGCTCAATGCTATGCCGACTCTTTTTTTTTTTTTTTTTTTTTTTTTTTTTTTTTTTTTTTTTTTTTTTTTTTTTTTTTTTTTTTTGGTAGGTCCGTCACGTGGCGTCCCGGGCGTCCCGCGGGAGCCCCGGCCTACGGCTGCGGGCCCAACCCGGCGCGAAAATCGGGATAATATTGACAATAATTTATTAAACTCCCACAACTAATCTAAATTCAGCGTGCGAGGGTTTTTTTTTAGGTGACTAATTAATATTTACCTACTAATGTCAGAGCAGGAACTTGAATTTCTTTGGAAACCTGAATCACGGTTTTTAAGTTTCTAAGCCTGCCCCTAATATGTACAAGTTCCTAAAATGTTGGACTGCGGTACCCAGGGCATAGACACCTTGCTAGGTGCTTCTACCGGCTGCTGAGCCAGCGAAGTAAGTAATCAAAGTACTTCTACTTTGATGGCGCGCTTTTTTCTGTGCTTTTATCATACACAGGACTCTGACGCGCGTAAACGCGGTTTGCAAGGGCCCTTAGGGTCGCTGAGCCAGCGAAGTACATTACATTTGTCAATTTTACAAGTTTCACTACATTTTTCTATAAGTACATTTTTGACGATACGTCCACGATACTATTTCGAAATTCTTTCGCTCTAGCCCTAATATAATGAATGGATGTTGTTTTATTAAATTGCCCTCTTTTGAGCAATGTTGTCGGTCGTCGGCACGCGACACAAACGTACGATAATTAATTCGATTCATAACGCTTGTTTGCGGAATCGCGCGGCTGCCGACTGATCCACGCGTCGCACGTCGGGTCCACTTTGTTAACAGGCAATGATTGCAGTTAAAATGTACTCCACTCTCACTGCACGTAACGATACAGCAATTAAAAATGAAACTCATTTTTGTCGTATGACGATTCAAAATTATAGTCTACTAGCGGCCGCTCGCGGTATCACCCGCGTGGATCCCGTTCCAGTAGGAATATCGGGATAAAAAGTATCCTATGTTCATAACCAGGCTAACTACTATCAGTGTACAAAATTTCATCCAAATCCATTCAGTAGTTTTTGAGTTTATTCGTGGCAAACAACCAAACAAATCTTTCCTCTTAATTATTAAGTATAAATTAATATAATTGCTCATAACTAGAGAATTATAATTGTTATTTTCTCTTTTGTATTAAGATGGTGATTGACTTTTGTTCTTTTTTATATTTTTTCTGTAATTTGTTTAAATTAAAACACTGTTTAGTTTTTTTCAAACATGATGTACACTACTTAAGGATTATGGTCTAGATTAAGTATTCAACAATTTTTGTTTAATCATGTATTGACTCTAATCTGTTTGTGTACCTAAACCAAATAAATAAATAAATATTTTCGTTCCTATCCTCTATGTGGAAATTGATATTCCTTTTTATCTACTTCGTTTGAAAATGCTGAAATAAATTAATTCAACTAAATAGTCGTAGAATTTAATTTCTGAATCACAATCAAAGCTTCTGAGCTTAACTACGACTTTTCCACCGTCACGTCCGAATTAAAATGCTAACCTATTTGTTAAATAAAACCTCTTTGTTAAATATTGAGTTTTCTCAACACAATCTCTAGTTTCCTCAGAATAAAGTTATAACGAACCTTAAACTGGAATGAGCACGCCGTGAGTCGAGTCCAACTTTATTTATCATCGGGGAATACGAGCCGGTTTTGATTTATATCCGCTGAGTTCGCAACTCGCAAGAATCAAAACAATAAAGTTTACTGCCCTTTTAGGCTAACTTGTTTAACGAAAACACGTTTAAGTTAGTAAACAACCACGCATAAGGAAGTTGTAGATGTGAGAAATTACAAAAACCAAAATGTGCTGACTCGACCGAGTAACCAAATACTACTAACTTCTGTTCTGTGGCTAACTCCTTTCGTGAAATCAAACCATTTCACCGACTGTTATAGCATTTCAGTCATTGACAGCCGGCTTACCATCATCATTTTTTTTTGTAAATACTGGGCAGGCCTTTGACCACCATCGTGCTTAACAAACAGGATGTGATCTAAGGTGTTGCATGCTTGCCCAGGAAATGCCTATTCACTCTCGCCTTGAAGAGGCAAAGGTTGTAGAAATCGGGGAACACATGAACAGGCAGCGCATTCCATTCTTTAGCGGTTCGCATAAGAAATGTTTCAGCAAAGCGCTTGGTACGGATCGCTGGATCTATTAGAAACTATCATGTCAAGGTTTTGTGTTTTTTTTTAAGTTTTCACATTTTGCCACACTTCACGCTTTGGAGGCGGAGGAGGAAGACTTCACAAAATTTTCCTCAAAAAAACTACTCTGAGAGGTTCGTAGTACGAGATAGCATGGTAAGATTGTAACAATATTGCGCTCAAAGATGGCGGTAGGCCCCGTGAACGAAATCTTTAAATATGGTAATACAGTAAACACAATTGTGTTATGTGAAATTTAACAATTCCAGTGTATTACCTGAAACCTACACTTGCCTGCGCGTTTGTTTTGAATAGTAACGGCCCCTAATGACAGGCCGTCGAGCATAGCAACCGCACATTATATCACCGCTTGACGCTTAGTATTTCAATTTAGGGCAAAAACATTTGGTAAAATAAGGTGCTATTACTTGGCAGCGCCAACCGCGAGAACCGCCGGCTGTTTTCTATCGAGGTGGGGTCGCGATGGCAGCGGTTTGTGAGACTGTTCTGGCCCCTTAGTCTTGAAGCGATCACATTGAGATCGTGATTGAATTAATGTCAAAAGGCAGTATTTTTTTTATTGTAATAGGGAAACATACAGCTCAATACACAGTTAACACAGTTTCCACTAACTAAAGTAAATACCTACACAAAATGTTTTATTTAAACAATATCGTAACCATTAAATAACAATGACGATAGGTCACAACCACACTTTTTAAACTTATAAAAACTAAGGGAAAAAATATCCAATTCTTGATAGCTTTTATCATAAGTACAACAAGATCTTACAGAGAAATGGTTTTTGGCATAATTAGTGCGACAAAAAGGCGGAGAAAAGTTTTCGTGGATCTCGAATATGATTTTTTGCATTTATAAAATATCTTACTGGTAAGGTAAGTCGACTCAATTATTAATAATTAATAATGACTTATAACAAGTAAATAAACTAAACATTAATACTTGAAATTACTAAAAAAAGTATTTTGTACTCTAGAAATCAATTTTAGAGCTAATCAAAATCGAATCAACATGGAAAATCAGTGATAATCATTGGCATTCAATCTCGATCCTAACGCAATTCCGTCAAAGTAACCCCCCTGAACCAGAAGCTTTCGCGTCGAACGAAGTCCCTAACAAAATTAAATGACAAATACAGTGTGGTCGGTGGTTTTTTTATGGGACCTGTCTTGTTAAGGACCTAGATTGATGTCACTATATCGACTCACTTTTATGCGACTAGAAACCTGGATTCGCCATTGGGTCCTAAAACTTAAAACTATTAGGTACATTTCTCTTATCTATTCTTGACCGTCATTAAAATTTGTTAGACATTGGTATGTAATTGATGTATTTATAAAATTTTACATTTATAATAATTAATAACACCTGACTGTTAAGAGAACTATAACTTGTTAGGTCGTAAACTACACGATGCAACAAATAGGTATTGCTTCTGAGTTAAATTGATTCATACAAAATAGTCTTTGAATTTAATAAAATGTTGAAATAAACTGATCCGCCCCGCGTCAAAGCGCTTACAAGTTTATCCTACCGAATTTCCAAATTATGTTTGTATTCCCTTGGGAGAGCCGTTAATAATTAATGAGGAACAGAAAGCCTTTTAAACTATTTAATAGTCTACCATATATAGAATAGAACACTCTCAGCTTCTCTTGTTACTTCGTTTGCTTCTCGTTTTAATAAGGCATCTTGTGAATACTAGTTAAATTCGTTATATATTCCCACTTATTTCGTTAATATAAATAGATGTTGATCTGGCTGTGTCTTACTTACGTATGACATCTACTAGCTTTCTCCCGCGGTTTTATCCGCGTGGATTTTTATCCCGATATTCCCACGGGTAACGTTCCCGTAAAAAAAATACCTATATTACTCTTCGTCTTTTCAGCTAACTCTATGCCGAATATCAAGTCGATTGGTTGTTTAGTTAGGACGTGAAGGAAGGACAAACAAACACTTTCGCATTTATAATATTATAAGTAAGGATTGTCTAGTATTTACTACTACAACCTGTGAATTGGACTAAATGGTGTCACACAAAAAAAAGACAATAAACGTAATGGTCGCGACGCTCGCCGCACTTGCGACGCGACATGCGACGATGGAGCGTGGACATTTATCACGGCGTAATGGACGCTTTTTCAAACGCTCCCGAATGCCAAACTTGTTGAGATTGATATATACACATTTCGACATGCTGCACCTTTGATTCTCTGTCAACCCGGCATGTAACCTTAACCAGTGATCAGAAATATCGGATGCATATTTACCTAAACTTAGTTTCTGGCTAGGAAATTATGGAATCGGCTTAACAAAATCTTTTTAATTTTATATAATTCCCAGGATTCCAGGAACTTTCTATATATCTCGGAAACGGTGCAATGTAGCACAAAAATAAGATTTTTCGACCCCTGACATAATAAAAAGACAACAAATCCAAAAAAATTGCACAAATTTTCATAGTAGAAAAGTCACGTTTCCATAGTAATTTCATTCGAAAAATTGGCTAACACGCTGGCCTATACAAAACCGATCAAAATCCGTTTTTTTTTACAAATGTTTATTCCATAACAGTCACACCTCAACTTTAGGTAAAATATGCATTATCCGATCACTGGTTACAACCTATTGTATGTTAATACGTAATAACCATACGCTCGTGATGTCCGCCGCAGTCGCGGCCGCGCCCGCCGCCGCCTCCGCCGCGCTCGCGACGCGACACGCGATGATGGAGCGCGGACATTTATCACGGAGTAATGTCCGCTTTTTCAAACGCTCCCGAACGCTAAACGAGACTTTAATACTTTAACAGAAACTTTGCCTTAATCCATTTTTATGCGAAACAAATTTGACAGCGATACAATTGCTAATACGGTTGTATTATGATAAATTCCCTTTGAGCGCACAGCGCACACTGGCAATGGATTTATAATGATAAATACGATGATATGAAAATTAACTAAGGTTCCCATTGGAAAATAAACAAAATAACGTTATAAAACTTAAAGATTTGAATTTAATAAAATTAAAACTACTAAACATTCTTAAAAATAACGATCGGAAAAGATAGAAAAAGATCGAAGAGATTTAAGCAGAAAAATTTTGGGGATTTTGTCCAAACTAACACAAATTTTTTTGGGCCACTTTAAAGTTAAAGCAAAAAGATAGATAGATTGATAAAACACTTTATTGCATACACAAAAATACAGATAGAAACACAAGAAAGAGTTAACATAAATGTGGGCAAAGGCGGTCTTATCGCTAAGAGCGATCTCTTCCAGACAACCTTTGAGGCATAGGAAAAATAGAAAGAGAGCGAAAGGTAGTGCATCAGCAACAAGCAAAAAAAAGCTTTGCGTTTCATTTGATATTTAGTGCAAAATGAATTATAGTTGTAGGTACTTACTGATTGTAACGGATTTATGCAATAAAATTAAAAATAAATCAAATGAAGCAATATTAACTTTAACACCAATTTAGTTGCGACTTGTTTGTAGAAACTGTAAGTTAAATAACCAACTAGGTATACCATACCACCTGAGCAGTAACGCCAACGTTGACTCTGTTAACCTAATAAAACATATTGCTTAACCCAAATGGAGCCGGCCGTAAGACACGGCGGTATCGCTCGCTCGCGATCGCTCGGCGATAGCGCTGACGTATCGCGCGACCGGCGATGGCGCGTAATGAGCCGCGATCTCGCGATTGCTAGCGCGATATCTTAAGTGAGTTGCGCGCTTGTGGGTTTCCTGTTTACAGAACTAGTGGTGCAAAAGGTGGATTAGATATTCGAAGCTTCGATTAAAGTTTAAATGGGTACCTAATTAATTCATTAATAGGTTTTTTTATGAACGAACGGGGAGGCTCTTAGCCTTCATCATACCTGATGCTAAGTATTGATGAGGCTGAAGATGGAAGCGAGCCTCTCCCAGAATCCTCAATCACTGAGGAACTGGCTATCTTATCTCCAACTTCCGGAACACTACAATGCTGAAATCATTGTTGTTATGGCGTCAGACTTAGATAAGATGGTGGTAGCTAGCCCGACGGACTTAGAACAAATCCTACCACTAACCAAACCGAATACAATATGTACCACCGCTGGGAATCGAACACGGGACCCCTGGGTCTGATACCGGTGGTTGAACCACCAGATCACAGGGGCGGTTAAATAAATCTGATTAATAATTTAACTGTTACTGCCTATGTAATCCAGTGGTGACACTACTGGTACCAAATCCAGAGGTCACAGGTTCAATTTCGTTTTCGGTTTGGATAGTGGTAGGACTTGTTCTAAATCGGCATAAATAGTTACCAGCAACACCAGCTTCTTATTAAGATTGTAGCCATAACAACAAGATATCCAGTTTCTCATGATTAAGGATTCCGGGAGAAACGTGATTCCATCTTCATTCTAATGAACACTTAACAGGTATGCTGAATGCTAAGCGTTTCTCCTTTGTAGAATAAAATTAAAAAGTGGCATAGAAAGAAAAGTACAATATACCGCCAACAACATCATAATTTGTTTATCCAAACAGGCCTGTAAATTAAACCCATTGACTCCGTAAATAATCTAGCTACAATACGTGCTACAAATAATGTGTCTATTGAAATTAACGTGTCAAAAATATCGTTTAGTTCACGTTACAAATGATTCGGGTCGCGGCACCTTGAAGAGGCGGATATAGCTGTAATTACCAACGTATTAATAGTCGTCAAAATGGCGTCCTTGATTTATCGACAGCGATTCAATCGGCGGTAGCAGGGTTAACTGTGTGTGCTCGCGCATTGTCGGCGCGAACTAATTCGATTTTTACTCGAACATCATTGCCGGCGGTCACGGCACGATGCCTAGTAAACAAAAGACGGATCAGGCAATTTTCAATTAATCCTTTGATCTGTAAGGCAATATTCGCATTATTCACATTACCTAAATCGCGAACATAATACTTCGCGTGATTCCACCGAGTTATTGCCTTAAGTATTGTTGCGCCTTCGTGTGTCAACTAAAGAAGCTTGATTAATTCGTTAACATTTTTAAGGAAGCACTTATGGATAAAGCAGTTTATACTTTCAGCTTTTACTTCATCATAATCAACGAACACTTAAAATTTACATTTTGAAAAGATACCACAGGATACAAGATTTGAATACAGCATAAAACAAAACGGATTGTTGCTAGTCTCTATCATTTCCAATTCCAATATGTAATAATATAATGTGCTCAATTACCAGTAAAAAAATTGCCTCTTATAACTAGCAGTATTTATGAAAACGCCAATTAATTTTCATAAAAAAAGCACAAATTCCACCACCTTCTACACATATTACGGCTTCATGATTATGTTACATCACAAATAAGATGCTTACATTTAAATGTAGCCTAACAAGAGTTCCTTTTCCCGAAATAAAAGGGGATAAAAACTTTATGTGTAATTGTTCACTCCACAAAAGAGTCATTAAAGTTTCTTCGTTCATTTTATTTTATTCTTCCTTTCCTTCCGACTGTTTGTTATTTTTTTGAGTAGGCGTTGAGTTGTGCGTGTTGAGACGATATAATTAGGACGGGATGAGTCGTTGCGGGCGGCGACAGGTTAGAAGCGACAGGCTGAGTTACTTAGTTCATTTTTCATTTTGACTTGGCTGAGAGACATGTCTGGTAATATGTTTGTGCAGAAGTATCACTGCTAGATTTACTCTAAGTTTGCGTTTAAAAAAATGGAAAACTTAAATAGCAGCTGTTGAAAGCTTCTTGTTTCAGCAGTCAATCCCATCACTGCAGCCATTTTACGCGTTAAAATTTTGACACGACCTATCAAGAACGGACTTTTAGCCTACAAGTGATGTGTTAAACTTTAAATTCCCACGCGGCCTCATGTGTCTTTACAATAATGATGTATTTATAGTATCTTATTTTTCTGTATCTGATGTGTCTGTTTGTCCTTAGGGCGGCCGGTGCGCGCGCGCAGGATGTGCGGCTGCGCGTGGCGCGTGCACGCGTTCACCGCCGCGCTCGTGCTCGCCGCGCATCTCATCAAAGGTAGGTGTATAGTACAATACTGCAACGGCCAGCAAAAGAGTCATTGATGGATGAACATGTAAATGTGGGCCGAGCTGAAGCCGAGACACACGTACGTACGTCCTTCAATGCCAAGATGTGGCCAACACTTGCTAAATAAATGCGGAATTTAAAACTAAGTAATACCTAGGCAGAACTTTTTATTTAAAAGTACATTCCCGCGTTAAAGTGTTCATTTGTTTTTTTTTTTCAATAGACAGCTTTCTATTTGCAAGCCAGTTCGAAATTTAAATAAAAACTATATCTCTCTCTCTATATTCTCCACCTCGTTAGTCTACAAATTAATACCACAATCTCAAACTGAAGCAGTAAGATCGCCTAACGTCGAGTAAACGTCTATAATTTCATTTTTATATCACCTACGTGTTTCAATTTGCCGCTAACGATAGGAAGTGAAGAAAAATCGCATGAGTTACGTGACCCGCGAGCTGAGGGGGCAAATAAAACGGCTCCAACGAGCCGCCGACGAGCCGCCTCAAAGGGCTTAATCAGAGAAGTAATCCGCACGCGGCCTCTCCGTGAATAGCCCCCCTTTAATACAAACATTCGAGAAAAAAGTAAATGTTATAAAGAGGAAGTAGGTATGTATACCGACGTTACCAAACGATTGAACCGACTTTGGTAAGGTCAGACATACGATTACAGGTGACGGATTCATGACCAAATATTTTTAGGTCGAGGCTATGTAATTTTAAGGACAATCAAAAACCTTTGCTGACTCCCTAATTCAATCGTCTTAAAAATTGTTATCGATTGCGAGTCCTTACCGTCAAATCTGGGGCATCTTAAAAAACGTATTTAAAATATTCGGCCATTCAATGGCCTTTTCGTCTATGGTAGACAACAGTTACAATAGTGCCAAGGAGGCATCTTCTTACCGATCCAATAGCGATTTATACCGATAAATTGGTTATTACAACTGAAAAATATTTACTGACATTCTTTCATATCAGTGGTTTACCTGTAGTAGCGCGGGAATCCTGATCTTCAAATTTAACCAAGAAGTGTCCAATTATTATACATTAAATGATCAGTGATCTGGAATTCTAAGCAAGTGCCCAAGTATTCGCAAAGGAAGTTCATGACTCCTTGCCGGATATTACAGGTGGTATAGAGGTGGCAGGTCGCCGGCCGAGTCCAGCGCGACATTAATCTCACTTCCGCGAAACACCGCTTCCTTCGCCCGATTGCCCTCCGCCCTCGAACCTGAGAGGCTACTTCGTTAGAGAATCACGTTAATTTGTACTTCAATTTACTTAGTTTGCTGGTAATGTGGAGTGGAACGGGTGTCGTCCGATTGTCGTTGTTCACGTTTCGATTACGGAGTAGTAGCCTGTGTAGCTATAGACACAGATTACGTATTATAGTCAGAATGTTAGACATTAATTATTTTCTGTTAAAAAATGTCTAACATTATGTCTATTCTAACTAAAACTTTATAAATAAAGTTAGTTGTTGTCTGATAAATAATGTTTAACATTCCGACTATTACGATAAAGTTACTGCAAATACTTGTTCAATAATAATTCAAAATATTTTATAACCATAAGAGAAGTTTTCAATCAAATCTATTTTAAACCTAATTCACAAACTACATATTTTCTTTGCAATAATTTATGAGCGGATTAGTGTTGCACTGTCATTAAACAGCAAATTAGATCGCAGCTAAATGAAAGTTAAATGCATTTGGACAAAATGTCGGCATAGCGTGTTGGCATAACGCCTTGCTCGTGTTTCATTCGGAACTTTTTAATGTTGCTCCTCTATAGTTTCCCTATTTATACAGTAAAAAAACAACATATTAAGATTATAAGAAAAAGGATTTTTGATGATTTGCTCCGTGATATAGTTTTAGGCACTTACAGTGTGACTAATATAATATACATATACAAATACAAATACAAATACAATTTTTTATTGCAAACTAAGTGTGTACAGGTGTTATAATCTAGAAGGAACTTAAAAACTTAGTCGCCCTTTACGGACACAGCAATTTATGAGAGGGCTGCCTATTTTATTAAGTTACAAAGAATAAAACAGAAATAATAAAAAATAAACAACGATAGAAGTTTACAATTTGGATTGGATGTTTACAATTTGGATTGATCGCCAAACTAATATTGAATAAAGAGTAGTCACTTAATTTAGATAATCGTAGATATATTTGGTCGTCTTAGTTCGGTTAAGAAATTAAAATCCGACTTACGTGTGATGGTATAATGTTCCAAGCACAAGCACACAAATAGCACAAAGCACAATACACAGAAGGAGAAACAGTTGACAAGCACAAAGCACAGTTTAAAGATATAGTAGAAGAGACAGCGGAGAAAGTGAGAAGTTTATATTATAACAATAATAATATAACAAGCGTAAACGTTAGGATGGCAGTAGGCATTCGACAAAGTCGCGGCGGGGGCAAAAGTGGCGTGGCAAAGGCGCGTTACTTAATATTTTATTACTTTAAGTTATAAATATGTATAAATCTGTTTTATCTAGTTAATATAATATAACATGTGTGTACAATAAATAAATAATACTGAGTGCCCACATATATTAAAGACACAAAGAATTCAAAAACATAACCCTTTCTTTGCAGTCGGGTAAAAGGTAAAGTAAAACATACGCTAAAAGTAAAACGTACGTTAATTTCTTCACAAGATATAACTGATATCATTTCGTTCAAAACGAAACGAAAAAAAATACATTAACTAAGATTGAAAGAGTTATCACGAGAAGAAAACGCACTTTAGAACAATGGAATAATGTTAAATATGTAAACCACGCTATACCGTGAGCCCGCAAGTGAAAGACATTTAATTGTTACATAACGACGTAAGCAAGTCTGGCTGCAACGAATATGGAAAGCAGATATTTTGAAAAGCGATCACCGAACGGTTTCGGTTCGGATATTTCATTCTGAAATAACAGAAGTATCTGAAATAACAGCGCGCGCGTGCCCAAACATTTGAAGTGATTATATTTAATTGGAAAACAGAGAGACGCTCAGCTCAGAGATCGTTGCATAGTGGAACATGTATATTTTGTACTTTTGTAATGTAATAAGTTCAGGAAACATCACTTCATATGGCAGTAATTAAATGTCCTAGTGCCGTGTGGTGACGGCCTAAGAATACAAGTGTCACCACTCCCTTACTTGCCTGGGATGTCTTAAAAGTCGACTAAGAGGCTAGACAGACGCTTTGAATACCTGTGCGAGAGAAGGAAAACTTGAAACAAACCCTCTACCAACCCGTCTGGCCAGCGGGATAGCTGTAGGGTAAAAGCCTCCTAACGCCACAACAGGCGTGAGCTAGGAGAGGCCTATGTCCAACAGTGGATGTCCACAGGCTGATGATGATGATGAAATGTCCTAGTATGTAATGTTCGTATGTTGACATTATTATTTGTTTTGATGGCTATTAAAAATATGTGAGGCACTAGGAACAGACAGATCTAGAAGGTCGTGATATACATTATGAACAATGTAGGCCCAAGAATGCTGCCTTGTGGAGCTCCAAAACTTGTAGGTAAGACGTATCGCTGCAGGCATTTCCAACTCGGCCGTATACAAATTCAACAAATTAAACAACAGAAGTTAAACAAATTCACATACCTACAGACAAACATCAAAAATATTTTTTTTGTTGTTTTACTTCTCTATCTTGGTATACCTCTAGCTGTCACACAAACCGAAAGAGCAAAGATTTAAATACAAAAGTTTTTAGAAATTAAAATTATTCAATTATTGTCTACATAGACGTTTTTCTGGCAAAGAAATGTGTAGCTGGCATTAAAAACCTTTACTTACATTTAGTGAGCAAAATGGTCTAAATAAATTGTGTTAACTTTTGTAAAAAAACACTCAATGCAAAAATCGCCTAGTTTGTTTGCAATTACTCAAAAGCAAGCTGTTCGCTTGTAAGCTGTTATTTTTCCTTATTGTACGCAAGCAGCAAAGTACGTGGTAATCGCGGCACGAGCAGTTAATAACTGGTGCCGGCACGTACGGGATAAGTCGACGTTTATATCGCTGCCAACGCCGCACAATGGCGTCGGGATACAGCCGTTGTGTTATCTCCATGCGGCGAAGACAGCAATGTATACCTAAACCTGCCATGTACACAATTTGCGACATGCATACATAATCATAAAAGGAAATTGGGCCTTCCCTGAGATCAAACTAAGATGCAGGTGGGACTAGCCGTTTTGGACTTCAGTGCGTGATTCACTGTAATTGATGAATGTCATAATCTAAGTCCGTAGCGTACTTAAACGTAAACCACTAATGGCCTCCGGGTGTTTTCCGTCCCCTGGGAATATCGAGATGGCTAAATAAGTGTTTTTATTCCTGTCATGTTCATGGTCTCACTGTATGCAAAATTTTAACATAAGCAAAGCAAGTACATTGTGGACCCTGATAGGGCACAGCAATTAGGTATTTATTTATGCAATTTACAAATACTTATCAAATCATTAAATCATTATCATTTACCTATGATATTTATTTTAATAAGTTAGGTGTATTATTTATATAGTATTATGTTTGTTTGTTTGATCTTGTTAATTAATCATATTGTATTTGGTTGTTTAATTTAAGTATAATGTAAGTCCTTTTTGCCTGAAACACAGGGTATTCCTAGTTCAGGATAATTATATAATTATAGTTTTTGGTAAAAATTCTAGGCTATAAGTTTTTAACACTGTAATGTTTTTTGATTATTGAATAAAATTTAAATTATTTAAATATTCTGATAGCATTTTTCTAAAAGCAACTTCCTTAACTTTTTTTATATAAATATTGTAACTTTTTTCTGTAGCTATAATTTCATTCCTTCAGGACGACTTCGCCCACTTTCCTATCTCGTCCACTTTCATCATTTCATTTCCATGATATTTTTCATTGAGCTGTTTAAGTTTGGGGAACTGGTGAACAAACAAAAGTAACTTTCGTAGAAATAGAACAACTTTTACGGATTGGACCGGATTTCCAAAGGTCGTGGGTTGGAGTCCCATCTGAGAATTCAATTGTAGCCGAGTTGATTTTTTCCAATATTTTTCTATATAAAATTTATCATAAGTATAAAAAATAGCATTGAAAAATGCAAAAATTAAAAAAATCCTACATTATTGGCTGATGCATCTTAATCGATCGTTAAACACCTGAAAAGATGTTTCTTTCAAATGCAAGGTTATTCCTAGCATTGATGTGACAACGCTGGCCTACAGCGTATTAAATAAAAATATAAAGGTATTGGAGAATTTCGACGGTCGTCCGCAAGTCTCGGTAGCTCAGTGGTCAGAGCATTGGACCGGATTTCCAAAGGTCGTTTGTTCGAGTCCCATCTGAGAATTCACTTGTAGCCTAGTCGATTTTTTCTAATATTTTTTATAATTGTTTATTTATTTACCTAAATCTGTCGCCATAACAAAGTCAAAGAAAATAGTATCCAGTTCATCTAAGGTAAAAAAAATCCACGTGAAATCATCACTGTATGACTTGACTTAGCCAGCACTCGCCTATACATTGCTAACCGCCTCTGTGGTCTAGTGGTAACAACCACCGGTATCAGACCCAGGGGTCCCGGGTTCGATTCCCAGCGGGGGTACAATTTGTATTAGGTTTGGTTGGTGGTAGGACTTGTTGTGAGTCGGCCTGGCTAGCTACCACCATCTTATCTAAGTCTGACGCCATAATAACAATGTTTTCAGCATTGTTGTGTTCCGGCAGTAAGAGATAAGATAGCCAGTTCCTCAGTGGTTGAGGATTCCGGGAGAGACGCGCTTCCATCTTCAGCCTTATCAATACTTAACATCAGGTATGATGAAGGCTATACCGAGCGACCGGGAGAGGTAGTGATACTTCTGTTGATGGTATAAAAGTATATTTACTTACTTAAACTACGCGCTTAAATACTAAAATATAATTGTGACTTATCGCTAGCAGTACAGACGTAATCTCTTTTAGATAAAACTATTTATTATCTACTGAACAATCCCTATCTCAATCAGATAGGTATGTGCATACCGGCACAGTACTCCCCCCTTTTAAGAAAAGTTAAAAATAATCACAAAATATAAGAAATGATAATACTTAAATGGAATAAATAACAAACACTAAAATTGTTAATTGCTAATACTAATCACTGACCTACCCCAGGTTGCTAGCGGTTGTTTTGCTGATCACGCGAGAATATTGACTCGCCTTGAACTGCAAAAATGCTGATCTTTGTTTTGATTCTCGATGCGATAGACATATACATAATTATTTACTTTCAATCAACTAACAATTTCAAAACGAACTACTGGTTTGACCAATCTTCCTGATCTTGTAACCAACGTGTTTTTTTCTTTGGTTATAGGCACGTTTTCGCAGTCGGTATTTATCAGAAACGCGGGTTTTAATCGGTCTATTGATATTACAGTTTCTTTGCCTTTCATTCTAATTAAAAATGCTTTTTTCATTCGCTTAATAACTGGGAAAGGCCCTTCGTACGGTGGGCATAAGCTTTTTTGTAGCCTATCGCAACGAACAAAGACATGAGAACATTCATTAAGTTCCGGATGTACAAATATCGACTGCCTATGACATAGGCGTTTTGGAACGGATGTCATTTTTGCGATGCTTTCTTGAATGCTTCTCATGAATTCTTCGTAGGTAGTATACGTGCTGGGTTGTTCAAAAAATTCGCCGGGTAGCTTCATCGACGTGCCATATACCAATTCCGCTGAACTATAGCCTGTGTCATCGCGAAAACAATTTCTTAACCCAAAAAGTACTGAAGGAATTTCTTTGACCCAGTTAACATTAGCGTTTCTTGCCATAAGTGCTGCTTTTAACGTTCGGTGGAATCTTTCTACCATTCCATTTGCTTGAGGGTGGTATGGAGTGGTTCTAATTTTGTGTACTCCTAAGAATTTCGAAAGCGCACCGAAGGTAGCTGATTCGAATTGGCGACCTTGATCGGTGGTGATACGTATTGGGCATCCAAATCTTGTTATCCATCCCTCATAAACGGTCCGAGCGATTGTTTCTGCGGTAATATCCTCTACTGGCAAAGCTTCCGGCCATGATGTACACCGATCTATTATTGTAACTAGGTACCGCTTCCCTTGTGATATGGGTAGCGGCCCAACAATGTCGATGTGGATATGTTCGAATCGCTGCGCAGGCATAAAACTTCCTAGTGGTGAAACAGTATGCCTATGCACTTTAGATTGTTGACAGGCTAGGCAAGTTTTGCACCAACTATTAATATCTTTATTCATATTGGCCCAAATGTATTTTTGTGTGATCATTTTCCGAGTTGCACGTGTGCCAGGGTGACTTAGCCCATGAATGACGTCGAAAACTTGCTTCCGGAACCTCAAAGGTAAGTAAGGTCGAGTTTTTCCAGTAGATGTATCGCAAAAGATGGTCGTGCTTGACCCTGGTAACTTGACCTTGTCGAACTGCAATCTTGCGTTTCTTTTCAGCTGTGATAATTCTGCGTCATTATGTTGATATTTTGCTATCTCCTCGTAGCTAATGGGTGACGGGGTGTCGATTTGTTCGATTGTACGTGATAATGTATCGGCAACAATATTGTCACGTCCACTAATATGTTGGATATTAGTGCAATATTGAGATATGTAATCTAGTTGCCGCACCCTGCGTGGAGTGTCGTTAACTGATGGCTTCTTGGAAAAAGCGTAAGTTAGTGGACGGTGGTCCGTAAAAATAGTAAACTCTCTTCCTTCAATTAATCTTTGGAAGTGCCGTACTGCCATGTAGATACCCAGTAATTCTCTATCAAATGTTGAGTATTTTCTTTGCGCATCGCTTAATTTTTGTGAGAAAAACCCTAGAGGTTGCCAGGTATGCCTTACTCTTTGTTGCAAAACCGCGCCGACGCAAGTCGCGCTGGCGTCAGTCATAATTGCTAACTCGGCATTACGCGATGGGTGAGCGGTCAGTACAGCGTTCTTAATGCCCTCTTTGCACTTTTCATAAGCCTTTTCGGCCTCTGCTGTCCAAGAAATGGGCGAATTATCATTCTTTTTTGAGTCCTTCAGGTACTCGTTGAGAATGTTTTGATATTCGGCGGCACGCGGTAAATTGTTTCTATAAAAATTAATCATCCCTAAAAATCTTCTTAATTCCTTAACCGTCTTGGGTTTAGGGAACTCGTCGATTGCTTTATATTTTTCCTCAGTCGGACGTATTCCCTGGCTCGTTATATGATAACCTAGGAAATCCAATTCGCTCTGGAGGAAGCTGCATTTTTCTAAATTAATCGTAATCCCGTTTTCCTGTAGCCTTTGGAAAACCGTTTCTAGTTGCTGGAGTCCGGTTGTTTCGTCTGGAGCGCTTAACAAAATATCATCACAGAAGACAAATGCGAAATCTAAGTCACGAAATATGGAGTCCATGAATCGTTGAAACGTCTGGCCGGCATTACGTAAGCCAAAGGGCATTTTTGGAAATTCAAATAGCCCAAAAGGAGTGATAATTGCAGTTTTTTCGACTTCTTCCACAGGTATGCAAAAATAGGCCTTACGGATGTCAATTTTGCTGAATATCTTTCCGTTTTCCAAAATATATGTAAAATCGCTTAATCGTGGTAATGGGTATTTATCCGGAACTGTGACCTTATTCAACATTCTATAATCCCCACATGGCCTCCATTCACCATTTTTCTTTTTAACCATATGCAGTGGGCTAGCCCATGGGCTGTCAGATGGGCGACAAATTCCAAGCTCCATCATATTTTGGAATTCCTTCTTCGCAATATGATATTTATCCGGCGGGAGCGGTCTTGCTCTAGCGGAAACTGGGTGCCCTCTGGTGATGATGTGGTGTCTGACATTATGTTTAGGCGTGTTTGCTAAAGATGATGGACGGGTAATATCTTCGTATTTCTCTAAAATTTGTTTAACCTGCGGTTTAACTCCTGCGTCGATCGAACGAATGCTGTGATGTGTTGCTCGGCTTAGGCCTGCAGGTGTTGTGAGTTCTGTAACTCTATCAATAAGTTTATTTCCCGCCAAATCTACTAATATTTTGTAGTGCTCCAAAAAATCGGCTCCGATTATAGGCTGGGACACGTCAGCAACAATAAATGTCCACACAAAGTTTCGGCGCAATCCCAAGTTTATACTAAGTGTTTTTTCGCCATACGTATTTATTTTTGAGCCATTCGCGGCGTAAAGTTTATATTGCTGATTAGGTGTTATTGACTTTCTGTGAGGCTTGCATATAACTGAAATATTTGCTCCCGTGTCGATCAAAAACCTAATACCACTTTTTCGGTCGGTAACAATGAGGCGGTTAGACGGGTGAATAGCACAGAGGCCCGCCGTAGTCTGTGCTTCCTTTAGTTTCCCTGGTTCTGCGGAATGCCTCCTTTTTTCCAATCACATGGCTTTACGCATCTCGTTGCATATTCTTGAAACTTATGATGATAACAATACTGCCTGTCTCGGCTTCGCGACCTTGACCTTTGCCTTGGCGGAAAATAATGCTGATACGTGCTGTGTCGGACGTTTTGTCGTACGTGCTTCATAGCGCACATTTCTGACTGCATTTCTTTTAATTGATTTAAAATGCTATTCATCGCTTCGTTTTCATTAACGTTGACCTTGACTGTCGACACTTCGTTAATTTTAATATTTTCCATCATCTTGTCGGCGAGTTGACTGATCGCATTTAAATCTGACGTTTCCGAGACAGCTAGGACCGTAGTAATTTGGACAGGAAGTAACCTAAGCCATAAGACTCGAATGGTTTCATTCCCGATTGTCCCGCGCCCTAAATGCTGCATCCGGCGCAGAAGATGTGACGGCTTTTGATCTCCCAAGTCCATCTCGGTCAAAAGTTTCTGAAGTCGTTGCTGCTCGGATTCTTCAAAACAGTTAATAAGGCGTTCTTTAATAGTCGCGTACTTTCCTGTCGTTGGCGGTGCCGTGATAATGTCGCTGACCAAGATAATTTCATCCTTAGTTAACTTTGAGATGACGATGCTGAATTTGTACTCGTCACCTTGTTTCTGAGGAGCGAGTACTGCTTCTAGTTGCGAGAACCACAGGCGAGGTTGATCCTTCCAAAATTCTGGTATCCTTAACGCGGTTGTAGTGGCCACTTCTTGTGATTCGGCGCGGCATGTCTTCGCTTGGCAGCCGGATGGCTGAGACATGATGATTCCTTTCTTCAACTGTGCTTAGAGTTTGTTCAGAAGGTTCTTGTTCTCTTTCGGGGTCACCAAATATACCGAGCGACCGGGAGAGGTAGTGATACTTCTGTTGATGGTATAAAAGTATATTTACTTACTTAAACTACGCGCTTAAATACTAAAATATAATTGTGACTTATCGCTAGCAGTACAGACGTAATCTCTTTTAGATAAAACTATTTATTATCTACTGAACAATCCCTATCTCAATCAGATAGGTATGTGCATACCGGCACAAAGGCTAAGAGTCTCCCCGTCGATAATTTAAAAAAACCTACCGCGATAGCATTTATTCTGTGACTTCGCTGACTTATCACTTACTCATAGTCATTAGAAGAATATAAAACATAGACATGTGCAATAATTGTCAGCTTAATAGTTATTTACTTGAAGTGTGTACGGAGTATATTTGTTTAACAAACAGCTCTTAATGCGACTCGTTAAGTGTTTTTAGTTTAAGCCTCCCATATAATAGAGGCGCAGTTAACGCCTCATAAAGCGCGCGGTTAACGGCCGCTTACACCCTTGATTAGTCCGCGCTGACACGACACGTCTTATTGATTTGACGTTCCAACTATTAACCTTAATAACTCTGTAGCCCTTGAATGATATACTTTTGTCGGCAATCGTGGTCGTAAGCAAAGTCAAAATATTTTTATTTAAATAAACTCAGGATAGTTCTGAGAGTGTGCTATTCTCATCCCGACAGCTCCTTTTTACTTCTGGGTGTCCAGACGTACTGCAGGAGTGCAGGCTATCATCCCTACCTGGTTGATATTTCTGCGTCTTCATCTGAGAGTGGAATTCCCTGCTGGTCTGTCTTCCCGGCCGCCTACAGCCCTGACATATTTAAAGCTCGAGTGAATAAACACTTTCTAGGCAAGCTCGCTTTCTCTTCGGCCTCTTCTTAATCTTTACTGGATCCAGAATGAGGCCAAGAGTAAGCTTATTTATTATAAAATAACTAGAGGCCGGGCGTGGTTTCACCAGCTTGGTTCCCGTTCCCGTGGGAATTTTGGGATCAAAGCTATCCTATCTCTTAAGTTGGACCAGACTACTCACGGTGTGCCAATTTAATTTAAAATCGGTTAAGTAGTTTAGGAGTCCATCGCGGACAAACATCGTGACAGGAGATTTATATATATTAAGATAAATAAAAAATAAAAGTACTGACAGCATCCGATGGTCATGCTAAGGGCCAGGAATACATTTGGAAACAAAGTAACAACGAAGAAATAAAAGTATCGTTCTGTTGGTATTGGACGACCGTTGTGGGCTAAAAACACAGAACACCTGAACTAGATTAGAAGGAGCATGATTTGCCTCAAATACTGAAAGAAATGTCGTGTCAAAAACAAGCACCAGGCTATGAGAACGTAAAAAAAAACGTTCAAAAGGAAATGTATGGACAGCAGTTCTGTTCTTCTGTGGCGAGGCATTGAAGCCTACTCTCTCTTATTCTGTGGGTAAAACGCATTGTTCACTGAAAGCGAAGCAAAGCATTAGTAGCTTTTAATACTTGTCTTGTACCTACATTCAGTTTTATTCTCAGACATTATAAATACTTACGTATTTTGTTGAAATTAAAGTTATTATTTTCCAATGTTATGCTAATAATGATAGTGACATCTGATGATGATAATGCAAGTATTAGTGAATGTTTGTATTATATTGAAACTTTTCAAATACTTACCTAACCTATTATTATAATTTTTTTACGGAGGAATCTCTTTCTGTCACTAGAAGTCATGCTTTTGTTAAAATTACTTTGCGGACAATGTAGTTGGTTACATAATAAAATTAGTTGAGATTTTGATATATTTTGTATTAGTAAGCTTTATTATGTAATTGTATGTTGTTCCAAATAAAAATAAAAAATCTCTTGAAAATACTAAAATATTCAGTTTGTGTTTGCCACATTTTCCACTGGTTCAAAATTGTTTATATTTGAATAGTTTTGGTTTAATATTTCAACATTGGAATGCACCCATTACTTTATTGACACAACATCAATATTTTAACTAAAAAATATACCAGAGAAAAAAATTACGATGAAATGTTTAAGCGTCAATTTGTTCGCCAATTGGGTACATTCGTGTCCGGCGTTTTTAAATAATTTGATCACATTAAGGAAATTGCTAGACTAGTCGTTCATAAAGGGAAAGCCTGTTATTCCATCACATTCAGTTTCCAGTGTCTTGCGTCAACACGAGAAAATTTCAATGGAATTAATTGGTTCCTCGTACCGCCGACGAGCCGCTGAATTTTAAGTAAACGTTACATAATCCCGAAGATGAAAGCCTCGACACAGATACCGTCGCGTCGGAACGAAACTCGAATCGAATATTGAAATAATCAAAAGTAATTTCGGTTTGAACTCGAACAGATATTTTGTATTTATTGGGACTTGACTCCTTTTTAGGGTTCCTTACGCAAAGGGTAAAACGGGACCCTGTTACTAAGACTCCGCTTTCCGTCCGTCCGTCCGTCTGTCACCAGGCTGTAATATCATGAACCGTGATAGTTAGACAGTTGAAATTTTCACAGATGATGTATTTCTGTTGCCGCTTTATCAACAAATACTAAAATCACATTAAATGAATATTAAAGGGGGCTCCCATACAACAAACGTGATATTTTGCCGTTTTTATATATTACGGTACGGAACCCTTCCTGCGGGAGTCCGACTCGCACTTGGCCTTTTATTATGACCAACGTGAGATCACTTAGCCTTCACACACCTGCAGGCTTTTAAGTAATGATAAGGCCGAAGGTGGAAGCGAGCCTCTCCCGGATTCCTCAACCACTGAGGAACTGGCTATCTTATCTTTAACTACCAGAACATAAAAATACTGAAAACATTGTTGTAATGGCGTCAGAATAAGATAAGATGGTGGTAGCTAGCCAGGCGGACTTACAACAAGTCCTACCACCAACCTAACCGAATACAATAATAAAATGTGCCTGGAAATTTTACCGGGTACCTCTGGGTCTGATACCGGTGGTACTACCACTAAACCACATGCGGTTAATGCGTTCGAACTTTGCCAAACAAGACTTCTATCGTAAACTAACTGGTTCTGAAAATATTGCTTTAGAAGCTAATGCCTTTATAAATAAAACTTGAGCACTGCAGCTGACCTCCGGTCAGAAACAACACGGAACATCCAAGTTATACAGAATCTGCTCTGGCTTGTATTAACTTGGAAGACTTTGAGACTGCAAATAGTTTCGAACAAGTTACCCTCGAACACGATCATATCAGGCTAGACACTGATCTCATAACAATCTAGATAATTTATACATTTAAGAAGTTAATTTATTTGTAAAAACAAAACTACTTCATTCCTATATTTTATTTTAGAACAAAAAACCTAAACACAAAATAAATAAAAAAACTCTTCGAAAGATAAGAATAATGTAATATAATGTACTTTTTCATCATCAATTGATTTTCACAGCCATCGTGGCTGACTTTCAGGCAACGTAGCTCCTAAGCGAATAGACCAATTTTGATGCTGTTTTTTTATTTGAAGGCTGACGTAATTAATTTCTGAAAATACGTTATAACCGTTAAAGGTCATCAGTTAATTTAAGAAATGAAAACGAGAATGAAATGAATTGTTAAAATTAATATCTCTGTTAATATTTAGCCTGAGATGAATGTTACTTTTCTTTTGTATAACGTAGGTAATTTAATACGTTATTTCATTTTCAATTTCAAAAGCACTGGAATTAGGATCATTATTTTAAATTAGTTTATCTGCACTATTCATCTTCGTGTAAGAGTTTTCATTTATAATGAAGAGCTATAATTTATTCCCTTGCAGAATTCAAAATGAGTTGAAGTTGAATACGTTTATACAGTTGTCAACACACTGAGAAAAATAAATGTTCTGTTTGGGCCTGTGCATATGAAGAGAAACGAAATTTTCCCATTTTTACCACTCATAAGCCGTCAGATGAATATCATTTTCACCTCACACGCTCTAAAAAGAGAGTTTTGTCAATCAGTTTAGGCGTAGAAAATCGCTTTTTGCGGCCTAGCGCGGCAAAGTACTTTTTTAATTTCAAACCTAAAAATATGTCTTAATGCGTTCCGAATCGCACTATTCACTTTTTGTTATATTTGATTCTTATTTTAAATAGCTTTAAATTAATTATAATACTCCGTTTTGGTTTAATTATATTATTTTAGTTCATTGAATCATAAAAAATAACAATAAGATTAAACTATTTGTTATAAGAATTTTATATTAGGCTGGGTGAGACTTCACAACCTATAATTGAATTTCGGACTGTGACATAAATCTTTATTTTTAAATTGTCTTTGTCTTTAACCTTATGTCAGTGTCAACGTTTACGGAATCGTTTTTATTCTTATTAATAAGTAACAATATATTCCTACTTAAAATAACTTTAAATTAACTATAATACTCCCTTTTTTATTATTTTAGTTTTTTATATCATTAAAACAACAAGAATAAGGTATATTTAGATTAAACTTTATGTTTAAAGAGTTTTTTACCGGAAGTTGACCGCGGAAACAACCATAAAATGTTCCTCGCTGTTGTGAGGTGAAAAATTTTGTGTTGCGCTCGGCAGAAAAGTTTTTAGCGTCTTGTACCTTTGAAATCCTCGCTTCGCTCAGGATTCAATAGAGGTAACTCGCCGCTCCATAACCAACTTTCCAGCCTTGCATAACAAATAACTATTTAACAAAGCAAATAATACCCAACAGAAAACACTACATGAAAAGATATGTTAATTAATTTGTGATTTTATTTCAACGCAATGATTGTTATTCAAGGATTGTTTACTTTCGATGTTGTTGCGCTGCAATAAAAGTCAAAGTCTCAGTTCCTCAGAAGTCAAAAGTCGAAATATATTTTTATTCAAATAGACTTATAGATACGTGCTTTCGAATCGTTCATTTTTTTCCCTGCCAGCCATTCAGGACATCTCATATAGTAAGCTTGTTTTTGACGAAAGTTTTGTGACGTCATCGCTCAATCATCGCCTCCAAAGGTAACTTTTCAATTTGACGACTCTGTATGAAATAAAACAGGAAGAAAAAAACAGCCCTTGACGAGTTTCTTGCCGGTTCTTCTCGTTACAAGGTCTCCCGCCGTAGCGTTTGTGAACCGATGGCGTAGCTTCTTTGACGTTCATAAGTGCTTGTAACAGCCTAGACTGAAAAAATGATATTGACTTTGACTTTGAAAGTTGTGAAGTGTGTCAAAGTATGACAACTTCAATAAAAACAAAACGTTCCTATGACATGATGGTGCGCCGGTGATACGAAACGCGTCGCCGCCAATTACCGAGTCCCAGCGGCCGGTTTACGATTCGCTGTTTAACGATTTTATAATATTGGAAATTGATTGTAATTACTTCGCCGGTGTCAATGGACATTTGAGTGAGCCGACAATTAGTGACCCTCCAGCCAATTTATTATGTACATATTCAACAACGATACATTTTTTGTGTCGTTAGGTACAAAAGGTACAAGATTTAATTGCGTTTTGCCATTGTCTCGTGGCCCTTTGTGCGTAAAGGAAGAGAGTAAAGTGAATTACATGTAAGTCTTAGAATAACATGTAAGTATAAACAAACGCAAAATATATTTATGAGATTTGTGTATGGTTTTAGCGTTACATTTGTTTTATTTTATGTAATTAATTATGCTTTAATTTCCAACAGTTCTGTGGTTTATTTAAAACTTATGTACCACAAAAACTAAAAAGTTTAGAATTTCTTTATGTTTTCAAATACTCGTAGGTAAACCTAACGGTCAAGTCAAATGTATCGATATAATTATGGATACATTTGATTTGGCTTTTACTTTTCTTTGGTAATATCTTCAAATAACTTTATATCCGAAAAACTTTGAAAACCCGTAAATGCCCGACTTATTCATAGAATGGCCACATAAAAAAAAATTTTTGTTGTTCTATAAAAGTGTACCTACTCTTCTTTTATTCTGTAAATTACTACAGTAGTACCAATTTTGAAATTTTTTAAAAGAACTTTTTCCTAAAAAGTACCATACTTCTTTAAATAATAATAATGGCAGACCGCCCAAGAAATGCATATTTCAAAAGGGTAAATTACACGCTATTGAATGGATAAACCGTGCACCGCCATATATCCCGTGAATGGATTATACGTTATGGCGGGTGATTATGCGCAGGCCACACTAGCAGCGGGCGGGCATCGTTTCACCTCTTTTTAACCGATTTCAAAAAGAGGAGGTTCAAGAGGTTAGCTGATCGCTTAGATGACTATCCCTTGGTGATGTAAAGCGTCGGAAAACGCGAACGGTGGAGCCGCGCGTATTCAAACTCACATTCAATTATTCAGTCTGGGCTGTTACAAGCACTAGTAAATTTCAAAGAAGCTTCTCCATCGGTTCGCAAACCCCACGGTGGGAAACCTTGTTATGAGAAGAACGGGCAACAAACTCGTCAATCGCTGTTTTTTCTCTCTCTTTCCCAGTTTCGTTTAATGCAGAATCGTCAAATTGAAAAGTGACCTTAACACATCAGTAATGTAATGCAATGTGTTGGCGATGATGAGTCATCAACGCGATCAGCTAACCTCTTGCCGCGAAGCGTGCCACTTGCGGTGAGGCCGAGGCCTGAGCTCGCACAGTCTATCTTCTATTCTATACAGTCGTCTAACAGATGCGTTTTGACAGAACAATCGTGCAGGGATCGCTGGGCGAGAGAGATCGGTGGGTGCAAGCGAGACCGAGCTCATAAATATATAACGCTCGCTCGGGACAATGACAATGTCCTGTCAAATACTAAGACAGTGTTGTGAAAAGCGTCATTGCGCGAGGTTTCAAGGGCGTTGTCCCACTGTTAGTTCCCTACGCTATGGTTGACGCAGCGCGCCAGCCTCGACCGCTCGCCCTCTGCTGGTGTGGCCTGCCCATTATGCGCCGTGGCATTACCATGATCCGAGAAGGCGCTTTCAATTTTCACGCCGTACCGTTATGGGTCGGCCATGGGTCAATATTAGGAAAAGAGGATGGGTAAATATGTGAAATGAGTAAGAATATTACAAAGATAAATATTTAAAAATAGTGTCTTCTCTGGTTCACCAGAGCTTTTAGACTAGTTTCAATAAATTGTAATGAAATAATTTAACCAAACAGAATCAGAATATACAGGAAGTCGTAACGTTACATCACATGTGTTATGAAACAAGATAAAAAAGCAAACAACAAAATGGAAAATTATGAATGTCATCATAACTTTAAAGGTCAGAAAACATACAGAATTTGACAACCATTTACGAGTATGTTCTGATCGTAATATTCGTAATCGATGAAATTAAATCAGTTATTTAGTTATTACATACGCCCTAATGTTACCAAGTTATTTGGGACACAACTTCTCCAAATGTGTAAGAAGTTGAACATTAAGTATGTTTTACGTATTGCGGCACAAATTCAAGGTAATTATTGTAGTAAGTTTATCTGGGAATTAAAATAACGCCTACTTATCAACTCGGTAGGGCTGTCTTAACACTTTCGCGGACAGTGAACGAGACACAATAGAATTTTTATTGTTATGACTGCTATAGGCGTTGAATGTCCGCGAAAAGGTTAATCTAATGTCCAAAAACTTACTTGCTTTTTATACGAGTACCTACTTATCTAGAAGCCTCGACAAAAGGTACAAAGAAAACCTCATCATTACATTAAGGTCGACTACCACCAACTTTCAGTAAACACGTTTAGTGCTAAACATTTAAAATAATTTCAGTCATTCCTTTGAAGTAAAATAGAGAGAACGATTTTGTAAATATGTTTACAGCTAATCATATTAATTTCGAGAAGTCCGCCTTAGTATTTAAATAAGATGTTAGAATATACCCGATACGTACATCTTATGTTTTGACGCGCACTGTTCATTGAAATAAAACAACTTTTACAGTCAGTCTTCCCGTGACCACGGTAGCTGAAAAGGTGCCGAAACGTCGGGAAAATCAAAAAACCCCTAAAGAACCTAAAAAAACGGACAATTACAATTTAGTTCGTGAAATATAGCGCGTTTGATATCCGTAAAAGTTGTTTTATTTCAATATACCCGATCTTTATCCTAACAAATATTTTAAATGCGCGAGTGTGTATGTTTATTCACGCCTTAACTAAGCAACCAATCCACTTGAGTTTTGGCATAGCGTTTGTTGAAAGGACGGAGATATACCTACATGGGCTACTTTTTATCCCGATATTCTCACGGAAATGGGAACCAGGTGAAACCGCAGGCGGAAGCAGTAGATTATACTTTAATTAAAATAGTTGTAAGGCTGAGTAACTTTTTCTACAAGTGTCGTCGACTCGTCGTCAATGTGACACCCTCTTGTTCAAAGTTTCGGCAGCCCTATCAGCCGTCACAGGCAGCTGTGGCCTGTGTCGCGCGGTCACGCCACGCGCCAGGGCCGCCCGTCACAGATAGCCGGAGCGACGTTTTATCCGGCGTGTTGTGACGGCCGCGCGCGCGTATCGCCGCGATCAATCGCGCGGTCGGAAGCGCCCTAACGCGCGCGCCGCACGCGACTCGTGTGCGGACGGCATAACCGTGCCACATATCTAACTTTAATTAACCCCGAGCAAAAAGTTCCGTTTGCTTATAGTTAGTTTACAAACTGAATTTAATTTTGGGGTATTTTAGTTTTGGTATTGTGAATTTATGTTCACATGCTTAATGCATTGCATAATATATCTTTCATATTTTGATCACTTTATTGTTTTTTTAAGAACTATTCAGTATCAATTTGCGGAGAAAATATGCTAAAACACGATTGCGTTACCTAATCGTGTAAGCAAAGAAAACCATTCTAAGAGTTCATAATTCCTCTGTCATTGACGCTATGTTGATGATAATGTAGGATCGGAATGCCTTAAGCTGATATAACGAAATGTACGTGAACCCTCTAAATAAATCTTGAAAAAGAAACTATGCAAACACTTTCTAAAATCACTTCAGACTAAGAAGCTGACTGCGGCAGCGTCGTCGTCAGCCATGCGAGGCACGTCCGCGAGGCAGAGGCGAGGCACACAACTTCCAATACTTTATCACATTCAAGAGGTCTAGGCCAGTATATTTCATAGAGGCAACTTGCCGAAACTTCGGTGCCTTCATATCTTAGGTTTCGAGTTGAACAATTCATAAGTTCGGAGTAGTTGAAAACATCGTTGGAAGTATTGCTGCTGAAGCTCCCGTGAATATTAGTCCAGGAGCTTGACAGTTTGATAGACCAACTTGTCTTGGGAGTTTTGGAACAGGCGCCCTTTGAATAACTTCTAATCTCCACCGTGCTTAAAAAAATCGTATGGCAGTCAAATATTGTTATTCATATGGGCGTGATGTAAACTGTTCCTTTGTGTTTTTGTCAGTTAAAAGATGTCCTGGGCTGGTAGAAGAAAATGGACTATTCGAAAGCACTTAAGTATCTGAATATCACGACTTTGACTTTATGGTGCATTTATCGTATGCATCAGTCATAACAGAATGACTGTTTAACGATAACAAACATTAGAAATAACGAGCGTCCACACCATTCGCTTCGGCTAAATGCGAGTGGTGAATCGCCAGAGCGAAATTAGCCTTTACTCTTCCATTATGTAAACCGACAAAGAACAACTTATGCATTCAGCCAGAAAACCAACGGCCTTTTTTATTCTCTCGGACAGCTTATCTAACGTCCTAAGGATTTAATTAGGGACGTAAATAAAACGAGCTCGCAAAATTGAATCAGTTTAGCTGAGCTAGGACGTACGGCCGCAGCAATGAATACTAAATGCGGGCAACGCGGGATGCTCGCGCGAGTGTGTGAGGGAAATGGCGCGGAACCGACGGGAGGAGAGAGGGAAAGGGGGGCAGGGAGGGGGGAACCGGGCCCGTGATTAATTAGAAACAATGCGAGCAAGCCTCGGAACAAAGGCCTCTAAACAAGCCCCGCAAAAACCAACCACTTACTTTTGTTCGCCAACTTTTTCAGGAACAGGTGAGCGAGTGGCGCAAGTCCCGAGCAAGTGTGTACACCTCTCAATTTTCCCAGTTACATATCCCTGATGGGGATGCCGGATATTGCGGGTTCTCGAAGCTTGCTCGGAGCGCTCTTCCAACAGAATACAGAGATGATTTAACAAAATTCTTTGATGGGGGAGTGCATTAAAGATATTTCAACCAGATTCTTCTTTCTTTTATTTTCTTCTTTTTCTTAATGTTTCGACTCTGATGGGCTATTCTGGCGTTTCGAAATCTTTAATTAGACATTTTCTGGAGTCACAAATCTCTATAAGAAATTTACTGAAAACATTATTAAAAAATTTGTGGAGCCAAAGATCGTTGAGACTAAAACTTTTTGACAGTAGTGATTCCACTTACATTTCTAACATAGAAAATTATGGCTAGAAAAATGACGGTTTTGATATGTCGCAGAGTGAGAATAGTTTCTCTTGCTTTTCTATCTGTCTTAAGGTCAAAGACGCTTTTTCTCTTGTCCAACTTACAGCTACTGGAATACCAAAGCAACTAATAATGAATATGGACAAAATGGACTTTTAGTTTTAAACCAATGGAATTTTAGTGATACCCTTACACATTTCCTAACATCGTATGCCGTTAAAATCAATATGGTAATATTTGTTCGTTGGTATAGCCTGAGGATCCAAAGTTGGCGTGCTGTAACTGGCCGTTAATACAACTCGGCTATTTTTCTACCAATTTGCTCCAATTTACATACATTCGACCGGCCCGCCCCCCCGTATTAGCGCATACCGTATCCGAGTCGTCGGTTATCGCCCATCGCCCGAAATATCCCGCAAATTATACCAGACGCTAACCAGCCTGGAAATATTGAAGCCTTTACCGTAATTTGAATGACGCATTGGCCGGCAAATAAGTAGGTGTGTTGGTGATTTTATATTTTTACTAGCGACCGCTATTTCACAGACTTGGATTAAAGAATTTACTAAGCGTTTTGTGTGAAGTCCAAACTGCACGATTGGATAGAACAAAAATCATTGTTAAATGGAATTCTATCTTATAACGATTGATTAATTAATAGAGGTACATTTATTAAAGAAATAGGCCAGCTTTTCAAAAATCAATAACTAGCTAAGAAATACTTTATACAACCAAGAAATCTGGACCGACTATTTGCGCCCCATTTGGGGCTGTACCGCGCAAGTGGCGTCGTCATCGAAATCGGCTTCATTTGACAGATGGATGTGACATTGCTGCTTCCTTTTGACACAAATGAAAACTTACCAAAGACTGCAATATGTCACATCCATCTGTCAAATGTAGTCTATGTAAATGCCGACGACACTGGCGACGGATGCGGATAGCGCAGCAGCGGTCATCGCTTTTCAAAAGGAGGCCCATGTCCAGTAGTAGGTGTCGTGACTGAAATGATGATCAAGAAATCTTAGCTATAACAATTTATTGCTAACTACCCTGCAGTAGTATTTATTAAATTGTTTTTAGTTGAGGGTCCAAGACCAAACGCTGTATCCAAATATTTCAGGAATAACTAATTAATTTGAATTTCAACCCTGTCAATTCCAAATTCGATTTAAATGGCTCTCTTGATAATGAATACAACCTACGTGAGATACTGGTGTTTTGTTCACGACTTACAAACATGCCATAGCAAAAGGGAAGAAAAATAAAATTCAAATTAAAATGTAAATTAATCAATCAAAACGATGTGGCCTCCAAATTATGAATGCAACAGGCAGAAATGATAATTTTTCATTGCCAGTACATAATATAATTTTTGCTAGCGCGCGTTCACTGTGTAAATCACCGTTAAGTGTGTGTTATGTTAACGTTTAAAAGAGCTCTGTGGAGACATTTTAAACCGCTCTGGGCGCAGTATCGCCTCTGGGACTTAATGCCACTTAAAGTGTCGTAATAGTTCCGCTGCCGAACACACATAAAATGTCTTAAGTGCCCTATTAATTGGCACGTTCAACTTCGTTCAAACTTTTCTTATTAATGTGGGGAAGAAATTCATCAAGCGAAAGAATTTAAATATTAAGATTTCTTCTTAGTTAGAATGTGAATTGATTATTTAAAATCAATCTTGAGACACTTTGGTGTTTACTTGTGAAACTCTATTAATATAATTTTGTAGTTCTTCTACGTTTCTGGTGTCGACAGCAACTCAAATTGTATCGGTTCAAAAATCTGCTACTAGTTAGATAGCTGATTTTTGTAGTTTATTTTTTTCTTTAACACTATCAATTATTATCAAAATTTAAAATTAAGACAATGTTCTAGAGCAGTCTTCATGCAACGACAATTTACATAATATCTAGAGGAACTTGCAATATTTTTATAATTATTACACGCAATAAATCAGCAACCCTTACACAGTTTAATTTTACCTATTCCTACAAATCAAAACGATAGACGTATCTAAACCATAGCCTAAATTAAGTAAGCATCGATCAATGTGTTTAAGTGCTGAGCTAATAATTGATTACCCTGTGGTTCCTTCCAGTTGCGTTTCGGCAGACTGAGTGGCGTCGGCTGTGGCGTGTCACTGCCTCGCTGACAGACTTACTGAGCTACCGAGACTTGTGGACCAGCGTCGAAATTCTCCAATAATTTTACATTTTTTAATACGCTGTAGGCCAGCGTTGTCGCATCAATGCTAGGAAAGTCTCGGTCACTTAATAATTCTCGGTAGATCATTGGTTAAAGCATTTGACCGGATTTCCAACGATCGTGGGTTCGAGTCCCATTTGAGCATTCACTTGTAGCAGAGTTGAATTTTTACAATATTTTTCTATTTTAAATTTATCATAAGTATAGAAATAGCACCGAAAAATGCAAAAATTCAAAATCATAAAACATACTTTTTGTTATTTTCGTTGAACTGTATTGATAACACAAATTGTTTAAAATCGGATCCAAATGTTACAGACTGCACCTTTACTGTCTGTGACTGCAGCTTTTCGCTTGTAATGCTCTATTCTTTTAACACTCTGATTTAATGCCCAGTGTAAAGGAGCACCTTTTAAAGAGAAGGTAGTGTAAGTATTCCGATAGTCATCCTCGGGCTCGGGCACAGCTCGCTGGCTGGCTACACCTCACGAATTGACTGTTTCCAGTGTAGGTCATAATTTATGTAGTTGCCGCACCAGGCTGCACTGCTAAATATTATGTTGGGACTCTGTTTTGGAAATCAATCAGACAAACAGTTTATTTATTTATTTGATTTGCCAATGTCTGTACACACCAATACACTTTTCATATTTACAATACTATATGGGTGAAACAACACTTAAAGGCAAATACCGCATGCTCAAATACTTCTAATTAATTAAAATTAAATTAGTACCTACAAACCCATAACTCTAATGGACCAAGGGGCCCTTAACAGTTTATTATAAGCTAAAATTAACAAATAATAAATATATTAATCACGTACAACAGAAAAAAAATTGCCAAACTATTGTATTCTAGGTGACTTCTTCACAATTGTATAAATCTTTCTAGGTGGATCAGAGTTAAAATCGAAACGGTCACTATACTCATTCATCAGTTTGCATAATCTGGGCATGGGTGAACTTGAGCCAAACACAGATTTTCAAAGTGGTACGCAGAGAGGAGTAATTCTTTTTCTCGGAATTCAATTAAATTGTAATGAAAATAAAATCGGTGTTTTTGCTGATCGGCAAAAGTCACACATCGAGCCTGGACCCTACTTGCTATGTACTACCCTACTTACTTGTTTTGTCATGTCATAAGTTTCAAATCATCTTACTGTTATTTTCTTTTTCTATTTTTATTAATGTAATGAATGAATGTGTGTGTTGTAGTGAATAAAACTGCTTATCTCTCTATCTATCTATGAAATGAAAACTATTTAATACGGTTTAAAGACCATACATTTATTATAATATGGAAAAAAAATAGGACAACCAAGAAGCCATGAAAACAGTATCGAAATGAGAGGTTTGCAATTAAAGTATTGAACACCAGTTAAGACTGAAACAAGTACTGAAAAGATCTCAGATTAATGATTATTTCTGCTACTTTAACGAATAAGTAAAACTCTTGTTATTGATTTGAGTACAGATCCAGATTAAACGTATGTCAGCAAATTCTCAGTCTCTGGGTCGATTGTTATTCAAATTAAGTTTTCGGTAAAATTACGCAAGAAGACTAATTGAGACCTAGAACCTACCTAGAACCTACCTAGAACTAAGCGTTACTTTCCCGTACTAGGTATTTATTAAGTATAACAAATTGGTTAAGACCCTTGATCTCTTAATCAAAAGGCTTGGTTCACGCCCTCCCATCCAAATGAGGACATGATGCATTGCTTTACGTAGAAAATCGGTCAAGTGCGAGTAGTGCTCTGGTCAAATGAAGTTCCGTAGATCTTTGAAAAAAATATTATTTTTACTTGAAATTACGATTAAAATAAAACTTAATTCAAAGAATACTAACATTTGTAGGGAAGACTTAATTATAACTTTTTAAATTTACATTTTACTTGTCTCATGTCACCCTGACGGGATTCGAACCCGCATCCTTGGGACTCCTTTCCAAAGCACTAACCATATATGCTACAGAGAAGAGACCTATGACGACATGTCGTTTTTTTCTAGTATATTCACCTGTCGTGTTGGCCACCGTTGTTTCATCAATGAGAAAGTAGACTTAAGTAGAGAGCTTTGAGTGAGGCCTATATCTACGCGTAATTAGGTACCTAAATACGACAACTGTCTAAATACTGAGATTAATTTAGTAATGATAAAGAAAAGTAGGAAGTCACAACTTTATGAAAACTAACTACAACATTTAATTTTCTTACCCCCATATTCTAAGTCGATCCTCCAAAACTTTTTACACTCCACTCAACCTCGTCGTGGGTAAAAATGGTAGTGTGCGCTAGGCCTAACACGGAGTGGCTACGTACTCTTTGGCGGCTCCAGGTCCGTACGGAGTTATGACTTAGAATACCGATTTCGAGGAGTATTTCGAAGAGGTTTTCAATGAGGTTTCGTTAAGTCGAGGACGAGTAAGTTTTGGAGGAACGACTTAGAATATGGGTGTTACTCTTGTGACTGTTCGGGGCTTAACCTAACGGCGGTAGTGTGGCATTTGATTGTTAGGCAAACAAAACTAAATGATACACATATAATCAAACACTTCCTGAATTCAAGTACTATGTCTAAAACGAAGATTTTCTCCTAATACAATTTTAGTCTTAACAAAACCAATGCTGAACCCTAAACCGAAATGATTTACACGTCCACCGCGTATTCTCGATCGTTATCGGAGTCCAAATATTTCTAGGCAAGCGTTTTTTTTAAGAGTCTGCCATCGCGTGCGGCCTCCGCTAATGACTCTATAAGTCACAATTAAATTACTGCGGCCGGTGCGTGCGCAGCGCGATAAACGAGCCGTTGAGGGTGGGGGCCACAGAGACGTATGATGATCGGAGAAACTAGTGAGTGGTACTGATATGTAACTGGCCTCGCGTTACTTATCAGTACCAGTGACAGCCGAGTGCTAGAAGACTCTTAAAAATTTGACTTTTGCTCTTTTGAGTAAGTTCGGTTTAACTGGTGGCCTATTCTCACTCTGCGGTATCTCGAAATCTTCATATTTCTGTTTTATAAATGTAAATCCCTGTGTTTAATCGCGTCCTGCAATGATGCAAGACTCTGGTTTGAGCAGCGTTGCTGCTGCGTCCATTATGGTTATTATAAACAGGCCATAATTAATTTGCTGCATAATTGATTTCTAGCCAGAAACTATTAGAGGAAGATGTAAATAGTTGCCGGCCACAAAATATGGCCCGTTTGAGAGCACCATAAGAAGCACCTGACGTGGCTGGATGTATTCGAGAAATGGGCAATACTTCATAGTATACTACGGGGACAGGTGTTTATTCGCGCCGGGATTTGCCTAAGGCACGCTGGCCAAAGGCGATAGAGGGTGTTTGGACAATGTCTGCCTGTTGCTGCATGTTTAACATCAGGATGATTTGATGTCGTGTTACGCTGTAATATCTGGAGTACTTGCTTTCTCAAGCGGTGAATAGACAGGTTTCGGTAATGGGAGGGACGGACAGTGTCATAAAATGCCTGACGCTGCCGTTTGATGAAGTAAAAACTCTCAAAGAGTATTGGAATTCTAACCAAAATTTGCTATTCGAAGTCTATTCTTATAAAGGAACATTAAACCGTATTACTAACCTACATTTGCAGTCGTTAACATCGTTCAATTCGCATTTGGCTCGCATAGAAAGTTACGGCCCATTATTTTTATTTTATCAACATACATAAGGAAAGCCCCCATAGAAATGACATTAAAAATAGCTGATGATTATTAAAGCATTTAAATCTCGCTATAAAAACATTAGTACTCAACATAATCCACTATCGAAGACAAATTGTTCGTGGATCAATTGACACAAAGCTCCTAAAAGCCTTTTGTTATACCCGAATCCACTCCAAACTAACTTTGTTTATACAAATAAAGGTTTCATTGAAAGAGAAATGACAATTGTATAGAATCCATTTACAGCCTCCTACGCTTATGTAACCAGCAAACGCTAAAATCGGATCGGCTCTAAACAATTACAAGGACTAAAAGCGTCGCATTGAGTTTTGTATTAAATTACCTTTCGTCGGCCGTTTGTATCGCGTAACGAAATATTCTGACTCGATTGTCGATTCAATTTTTTTCTGGCTTTGTCTACAAATCGAGTTATGCTTGTTTAGCTGGCCGGCTAACTCGATAGAGCCGGCACAAAGGCGCACGCGACTCGCTCCGGCTCTTTTTAATTATTGCAATCAAGTAACTGCGTTACACGTTACACGCTAACTTTTGTAAATGAAGGAATTGTATCATAAACTCTTTTTTGCAAGTCCATCTTATGATTGGATCCGGAGTGAAGTTATAAATTGGGCCAGCCAGCAGTAGTGTCGGCTTAGAATAGCACTACCTCCTCTCATCCCGTGGATGTCGTAAAAGACGACTAAGGGACTCAGCCTTCCGGAGACGGGCAGCAGCGTCTCCGACAAAATTGGCCATACTGCGATCGCCAACCCGCCTGCCAAGCGTGGCTATTATGGCGATTGGGGATTGATGGTTTTCCCCCGCATGGTTACGTGTGTTACTCCGCGGCCTTTCAACGAATTTTATCCTAAAATCAAGTCGATTGGTTGGTTACTTAGGGCTTCAAAGAAGGACAAACAAACACACTTTTGCATTTATAATTTTAGTTAGGATGAAGGAAACTTATACCAAAAAGGTATTCTTACTCGTACAAGTCTTACGACTGACCTTTTATCAGTCACTTACAACTCAGACGGCTAGTTTATATCCTTTAAACACAACGGTGGTGTATTTTTTTATATATATGAACGACTGGGAGACTCTTAGCCTTCATCATACCTGATGTTAAATATTGATAAGACTGAAGATGGAAGCGAGCCTCTCCCGGAATCCTCAATTACTGAGGAACTGGCTATCTTATATTTAACTGCTGGAACACAACAATGCTGAAAACATTGTTGTTATGGCGTCAGACTTACATAAGATGGTGGTAGCTAGACAGGCGGACATACAACGAGACCTTCCATCAACCAAACCGAATACAATATGTACCCCCGCTGGGAATCGAACCCGGGACCCCTGGGTCTGATACCGGTGGTTGTACCACTAGACCACAGAGGCGGCTTATTTTTTTTTTTAATTATTTATTTGCTCAATACAGTGTGATTCATTGAGATGGATGACAATGTGTGTTTACTGTGGTCTACTGTATTCTACCTTAAATATTGTAGGCATGCAAAAATTATATATTCATTTAAATTGTACAATGTCTGATTATTAAATATTAATTAAATTCCAACTCGTGATAGTGTCAGTATATGAAAAAAGAAATGAATACATTATAATATAGTTACATTTTTAAGGTATTAATTTAATGAATCACTTTACCTGGTTAAAAACACAATCACATTACTTGCATTAGCAACCACGGCTGACTGTGAATACGAAGCTCTTACACTAAGTAAATATCAGCAAGTTTGCTTCCTCAATAAATTTACCAAATTATACAATTAATATCCTTCACGTTGAATTTGCGTAAATACCAAATTCCCGACTAATGTAAGCCACAATGATCCGAATCTCTAAACGGGAAGACAAATTACCTCTTGGATTGGAATTCATCAATTAGTTCTGGAGGGAGGCGGGAGCATGTAGCTGATAACGTCAATGGGGTATCGACGTATCCTCTGATAGGTTGCTGTTTGTGTTATTACTATTTCAACAAAGCTCATGGGTTTAAGCAGTTAAAAAAGGTGATTAGTAGGAGCATGATAAACATTTACATATTACTAAAAGAAGTGAGCCCTCGAAATCAGCACGTTGCCATAAGAATTAAGAAAAATTCAAAATCGTACGAAAACATATAAAGAACTGCCTTTTTCTTTTAAGCAAAAGATTGGCGCCGCAACTCAGCTAAATATTTACTTCTAACCTCTTTCCTGTCTTCTTTTTTCCGTGTCGACAGCAAACCTATTTTTTTATGAACGACAGGGGGAGACTCATTGCCTTCAAAATTCAAAATTCAATATCATTTATTCAGTCTAGGCTGTTACAAGCACTTATGAACGTCAAAGAAGCTACGCCAGCGGTTCACAAACCCTGCGGCGGGAGACCCCGTAACGAGAAGAACCGGAAAGAAACTCGTCAATGGCTATTTTTTCTCCCTGTTTTATTTCATACAGAGTCGTCAAATTGAAAAGTGACCTTAACCAGGAGTAAGATCAATTTTCACCACAAAAAAAAACTAAAATAAAAGTACTTTTTATGATGATCCTAACCGTAAATAATTTTCAACTCGCAAGAAAGAACCATAGATTATAAAATTTCTCTCATTACACGGTTACTGTACTGCAAGTTGTGACGTACATACAGGTCAATAGCAATTTATAAATAATAAAATATTTAAGCTCTAAGCACAACGTTAAGACAATCAGACTGAAGTAGACCTATTTCCGTTGGTGGCACCCGTTCACGAGCATGACGCATGAACCAGCCATCATACCTGATGTTAAGTATTGCTAAAACTGAAGATGGAAGCGAACCTCTCCCGGAATCCTCAAACACTGAGGAACATTGAATCAGTCCAAAAATCAGCTAATAGGTACTACTAGGACTTTTTTCTTTTGTTCTGTGATTTTAAGATACCTACTTACTTTAAGAGAAACCTTGACGAATAATGTTTTCATAGGGATCCAGATAATATGTTAGTAGCAACCTTAGTTTAAATTTAACCCCTCTTGCACCGGCCGACCGCCAACCGCAAAGTCGGTCAAACGACAAACTGGCGGGACAGAAAGACCCTTGGCTTCCACGCAAATTCTTTTTAAAGAAGCAACCTTTCCGCTTTCGTTCGTGATACCATCAGTCGGTGGAAGCAATCAGTCTACCCGCAAATTGCTTCCCGCACCCGCCCCGCACCCGCCCCGCAACCGTTATCTGCATCCGAAGATAGTAAAACTGGAAAATTAGACGCCGTGTTTATACACTTGTATGTAAATCAGTGGGAAAACATGGAATGGATTTTTATTCTTTGTGAAGCGAATTGTGATGTCACGCATCGCTCACTGCATTGGATCTAAGAGCAGATTAATAAATATCTCCGATTTCAACTTTTATCCCTGACTTATTTTCAAAAGCTCACCAGTAGGCTTAAGATGTACCGCGACAAAAGTTTCTCGACACGCGTGTCGCGTAAGCGCACTGTCTGTCCAGGGGGGTGAAACATCGATACTGTTGTCATGACTGAATGTCACATTAGCAATCAAATAGTATTGAAAACGGGCCGATCTCCGCTGTTTCAGCCGTCAATATCAAGGCTGTTTGCTTAGAGAATAACCTATCAGCTCACACCGTACTGATATGAACGCGACAGACATCGCGAGATTTTCGACAAATAGTCGCGTTATCATGAACACCGGTTTTCACGCGATATAATATGACGCGTCTTGCTATCTTGCTCACTACGCTAATATCTGAGCGAGACAGTGACACGTTATCGAGCTACAAGTGTAAATAGTTAATATAGTAAATACATTTTTACACTCACACCAATTAACTTAGCCCCAAAGTAAGCACTGTAAGGCTTGTGTTATGGGATACTAGGGTAACGGATATAAATACATATAATTTACACCTAAAAAAGCTGATAAGTATTTTTGTGTCGAAATATATATAAACGTCCATGACTCAGGTACAAATGCTGGTATTCATCATACAAACATTTGCCCCTACCGTTATTCGAACCCAGAACCTGGTTGTCTTCTCTACCTCGTCGTCTCAACCGTCGTCAAAGGGTCGGTAAAAGAGGAGAGAAGAGAGAAGAGTGTCGATAAAAAGCCGCTGACACTAAGACTGCAGGTGGCACTACTTAATATTTTTATAAACAAACGTGTTATTTTAAACATGTTTAAGTAACAAATATTAAACATGAAAATATACTAGAAGACATACGGGAGTCAGGTGAGACGAGACGAGAGTGAGATATTTTCTTGTTTTAATATTTGTCACATAAAAATAGCATTGTAAAATGCAAAATTAAAAAGTTATAATGTTTAAAAAATAAGTTTAGCACGTTGATTTATATAATGTTTTTGTACTGTGTATTAATTAAATATCTTTTAATTTTTACAGGTATGTCCACCACCATATCCAGATTTACACTAGCAACGTGTGTTCGCCAACTATGTAAGTGTATTTACACCATGTGACACAATATCAAAACGTGGGTTTGGTTTGGGAATTACAACTCTGCGAATATACTTCGGTTTGATTGAATATGGGAATATCAAATATCAGTAAGGTGAATCTTTGAACGTGAATGAGCAAATTTATTGAAAGTAGAGGTATCAATACAAATATGTAAAGAACTGTGACAAATTAAATTATGCCTATTTTTGTGGGAGGAAATCGTGATTTTATATGAATAAATAATACTGTGTGTTGTTGAAATTATTTTTACTTTTAACCGCCTCTGTGGTCTAGTGGTAACAACCACCGGTATCAGACCCAGGGGTCCCGGGTTCGATTCCAAGCGGGGGTACATATTGTATTCGGTTTGGTTGGTGGTAGGAATTGTTGTTAGTCCGTCTGGCTAGCTACCACCATCTTATCCAGCCAGGCGTCAACAATGTTTTCAGCATTGTTGTGTTCCTGCAGTTAGAAATAAGATAGCCAGTTCCTCAGTGATGACAATTCCGGGAGGATCTTATCGATACTTAACATCAGATACGATGAAGTCACCCCGTTGTTAAAAAAAAACTTTTGTAATAAATATAGTTTTGGGGCATACATAACGAAGGCCGTGAACACACCGCTAACAGGCCTCGAGCACACCACGCGTCCGCGAGTCCCGGTTATTGTGAAAAACTGCGGAAATTGAATAAAAAACTACCACCGCCACCCACATATACTCGTAAATAACGAGGACACAGAGGCGCTACGTTTTTATTTTGTTTTATTTGATAAAGTGAATTGGGGACGCGACCACGTTCACCTTTAGCGGAATTTTGACTGTGGAGCTGGCAGTCTTATCTCGAACTGCCGGCCGGAACACAACAATGCTGAAAACATCATTGCTATGGCGTCAGACTTAGATAAGATGGTGGCGGCAAACCAGGCGGCCGGGCTATTACAACAAATCCTACTTACCACCACTCAAATCGAATTAGTACATTACTGCATCGGCCAGCAAAAAAGGGATTGATCGACGAACTTGTGAATACGTAAGTCCATCAATGCCAAGTTGTGGCTAACGCTTGTATAGTACTTTTCTCAAATAATGCGCGGAAATTTAAAACTACTTTTCGAAATCAGACGAACAACGAACAACAATATTTTTTCCCGCGTTGAAGTGTTCATTTGTTGTTTTTTTTTTTTCTAAAACAGCTTTGTATTTGCAATCCAGTTCTAAATTTAAATAAAACATTTGATAAGTTACTTGGTTGCTATACAACTTTTGCCAGCCGCTGCTCGCATGTATGTGGCCAGTAGAGCAATATCGATTTACATTGAAGAAGGTTGTCAAAATAATGCTCATATTTCCAAGCATGTTTGAGAAAACAATATTTCCCTCTGGGAATCGAACCCTGTAGGTCTGATACCACTAGACCACAGAATGGTATTTCATTCACATTTTGCATTTCTCTTTGTGGGATGTATGTTAGTTCGGTCGTTGCCTTTTTGTGGTCAACCCTCGGTCACCTTGCTGGGCTGGTTGATAAATAGTGCATTTTCCCCCGAATTAGCGCGCATCAGTCACGGCTTAAATTAATCCCTCTCGTTGGGTCGACGGGCCACGGACGGGCCTCGGACGGGCCTCGGGCGTGAGTCGGCCGGGGCTTGGACGCTTCAGTCACGATCACAATTTTTTATTTTATTTTTTAAGAAAAGGACAGTTTAGAAGACTCACACTTATACATAAGTGAAAAACATGATCGGGTACAAGACACGTAGTGTGGCCTTAGTTACAAACTGCCACGGCATGTTAGGTTCACAAAAAGCAGTATATGAAACAGTTCATGAAAATCAAAAAGTTATTACAATATTGGCTTACACTTTGATTAATAATATTGTCCATAATTTTAATACTAGAAATAAGAATAAGCTTGCCGTTCCAAAATTTCGACTTGAAAAATGTAGACGCTCGTTTTTGGGGAAAGGTAAAGCTTTTTTTTAATAAAGTTCCACAACAATTGATAGAATTAAATATGCCTTTGCATAAATTTAAAATATATGTTAAAAAGTCACTCTTAAGCATAGGTTATTACAAGGTAGATGATTATTTAAAAGACCAAAATGCATGGATGTGATACTAACATAAAACATAACTATTATAAATTAGATAAAAGGGAAATATTCTAATAATTAAATATTGGAAAATTTTCCTATTATATTAAATATATTTCAAAATTGTAAATTTGTGCTTGGCAACAACATGTTCCATTGTAAATGTTGTTGTTTCTGTTAAAGCTGATAAGTTTCTTGCGGTCGTTCTTCTTATCAGTTAAAAGATGTCCTGAATGGCTGGTAGTTGAAAAAAAAATTTTGGACTATTCGAAAGTACTTATCTATAAGTCTATTTGAATAAAAATCTTTGACTTTGACTTTGATTGATACCCTGTTGAACCATATAATGACTTATCAGGGTTTATTTCTTCTTTTTTCTATGAACTAATAACAAAACATACACGAATACAAGTATTATACAATAGATCAAAAAAAATTTTTTGTGGAACTATAAAAATGTGCCTTTCTTTAAGCATAGAAATTTTGAAACATCTGAGTAGGTATTGAGTTAGGAACCTGATCATTTAATTGGTATTAATCCAGTAGCTGCATATTTAAATACCCACCATATACCTTGATCGGAAAAAGTACACGGATATAAAAAAAAAACATGTAAACTGCTACAATTTAAAAAGGTTGAAGCACGAGTTAAACCATTTTGCAATTGGAAAATTGTTTTCACGGCACTGTTGACTAAAGTAATTAAACTTTCATAAAATAAACAGACTTTTTAAATATGAAACAGAAATAAGTTTCAATATTTAAACTACAAAGCTTAAGTTTAAACGGTAACTGCTTTAGGTTTCTTTAAAAATGCAACAGAAAACGAGATATTTTAACTTCAAAGCGTCCTGACAACTTCTGAACAAAATGAAATTAAAAAAAAGGGAAGTACAACAACTTGGAAACAAACCTGATGTACTCATAAAAACGTTTTAATCATTTCAATCGGTTCAGTTCAGCCGTCTTCGAGTTATCGGCAGTACGCGACGAATTGATCCTCCTTTTTTGAAGACGGTTAATTTTTTTCTAGTAGTTTTACGCGTTAAAATGATGATTCCAATAGAAGTTACAGTATGTATGTGCGGTCGTTTGACAATTGCTCTGTTGTTAACAAGTATCGTCCGTTGTTTATGCTTATTTGGGCGCAGGGAGTCTACTTCGAAAATCAATCGGTAATCGGGTGAACTTTCGTTTAGTTTTGAGTTTTAATCACTGTAAGTAAGGCTCTTTTTACCAATTTTCAATACTTATTCTTAGTATGACTCTATATGAGATTAGATGCCTTGAATATTTTATTATTATACGTAACCAAAATAACGTTGGCTGTTAGATGCAACTAAGATAATCCCTATTTTTACTACTCAATATACTCCACAATGTCTAGTTACCTATAAGTGAAAACCTGTAAATGGCTCATTAGTCACCTAATAATATTTAACTACATTATAACACAAATAAATAAATAAATAACATTCAATAGAGCTATGATATTGATATTATATGTGGTATTGAGCAGCGTCCCTACCGTATTTAAACGGAACTAAATTATCCCATATACATATTGACATTACGATTAAAATACTTTCTCGATACTTTTTCGAAAAAAGTGAAGCTCGTCGGCGCCGCACTGGCCGTAAATTGAACGCCGGAAATCGTCTGGCTATCGATATTTGTATTTCGTAGTAGACCCCCAGGTTTGCATAATGGAGTGGTGTTGCATTGTTGTAACTGACGACGCCACTTGTGATGGGGTGGCGCTTTGTTGCGCTTGTTTTGTTATTGTTTGTGGTCGTTCATTACAAATGGAGTCAACAATCAACTATTTGATTGCGTCAGGTGTACAAAAATACAGTAGCATTCTACAGGGAAGTTTTTATTCTACTGTTTTGTCAGAGTGATTAAGTACTGCTTTCCATTAACAAGAGTCTCTGACTAAGCCGCAAACATAAAAATTTGCCGATGTTACCCTCCGTCCTTTCTACTAATTCTACGCCAAAAATCAAATCATTTGGTTGTTTAGTTAGGGCGTGAATTAAGGACAAACAAACACACTTCGGCATTTATAATATTAGTTCGGACATGGTGAAACTAGTAGTTTCTGGTACACAACGAAAACTTGAAATCCGAAAAATAATCAGTTACTTTTCTTTTGACATAAAATATATTTGCATTAAGTTTTACTTAGTAGAAAACGAAAAAAATTTAGTATAATTCCGCAAGAAAAACTTACATGCAAGAGGCACCGCCCGCCGCCCGCAAATAAATGCAGATGCAGCACAGGGACATCTTGCACCTTCACCGACTACTCTACACGTGTTTCGCCCACACACGGAGCATCCTCAGGAGTTGTTGGTGCTGGTGCTGGTGCTGGTATTGCACGGTATTGGTCTTGCGGAATTAAGCTACATATTTTTAGTTTTCTACTAAGATATGGATTTCCGCCAAGTAACGCCTGATTCTATCAAATACTTAAGTTTTACTGTTCGTATTGATGTTTGAGTCCAAGGCCATGGCCGAGGCCACTGGCCGGCCACTGCCGAAATCTATAAGGGTTCCGTTTTTTGCCATTAGGCTACGGAACCCTAATGAACATGTCTATAAACGTTACAAAAGCAGTCTTCGTTTGTTATGGTTTCATTAGAAAATATTCCGCACTAGTTTAAAGAAATATAATATTTTTGCTTTTATTTTTAATCCGTAAAGTGCACAGAAGCTGTTGCACAACTAAATATTTTCCACTATATATGTATTTTCTCTGGTACTCGCTACGATTAAATTCAACAAGGTAGGTACTGCCTGGACATTTCCAGTGATAATTCAAAAAGAAAAATTGTATGAGCTGCGGACGTGTTTCGGCGGCAAGGTGGTGGGGGGAGAGGGGGGATTAAATTATGGAAACCGGACGAACAAATCGGAATTACATGCGCGCAGGCGTGGACGTGGACGTTAATATTGTAAAATTGTATGTGATTTACATTACACAACAATGTGGGGTTGCCTTTATAATTTAGGCAATACTTTACTTTTGATGTATCGTTTGTTTTTTTTTTTTGGAAATCTTTACATAATATTTTGTGTATCCTATTCTTATGTCCAGCAGTGGACGATTATGGACTAATGATGATTATGTAAATGTTATAATTATAGAGCAAACTGACGGACGGACTTACAACAAGTCCTACCACCAGCCAAACCGAATACAATATATACCCGGGACCCCTGGGTCTGATACCGGTGGCTGTTACCACTAGACCACAAAGGCAGTTGATTTTGTTTAATTATAGCGTTTATTTCAAACCCATTTATTACTGAGTAAAATCTAGGTAATCTAGCTAAACTAGTGCAAAGTATTGACTCTAAAGTATATAAAAATAAATCCCCAATAGTTAAATGAGGAACTGTCAAAATTAGACGTATTTATTACCGAACTTTAATAAAATTGTATTGTATTTCTTTCAATTTCTTCAAACCACAAGTCAATACACAGCCTTGACATTAAAGCCTCGTAAAAAGTTATTGAATCTTCCGTGACGTCACTAAACGACCGTCTAATGGCCCACTAAGTTTCCAACCACTTTAGTACTTTGTCACACCAACTATGTACATTGTTTAGTCCACTTCAACGTTATTACAGGAAATAAATAATTGGTTTGGTAAGGTACTAGCGGTAGTTCATTTCTGAAGTGGTACTTACCAAATAACCCAATTACAAACGTGAACTTTCATCAAATCGAATTGAATATGAACTGGGGGGCTATTCTCGCGCTGAGATTGTCGAATTCGATATATTTCTATACATACATTCTTTATTAAAGGGTAAGTTTTTCTACTACTTCTGTCAAAATAATTTAGTTTCAACGATCTTTGACAATCCTATTTTGTCCTAGATTGTTTTTAGTAATTTTTTAATACAGATTTCCGGCTTCAAAAATTTCTAATTCAACATTTTTGAAACCTTAATTTCGTTATTGAAAATATAAGTGAAATATCTACTACTGTCAAAATCCTTTAGTTTCAACGATCTTCAACAATCTTATTTTGTCCAAGATTGTTTTCAGTGATTTTTTAAGACAGATTTCAGGCTTCAAAAACGTCTAATTCGACATGGTTCAAACCTTAATCTTAATATATATAAATCTCCTGTCACGATGTTTGTCCGCGATGGACTCCTAAACTACTTAACCGATTTTAAATTAAATTGGCACACCGTGAGCAGTCTGGTCCAACTTAAGAGATAGGATAGCTTTGATCCCAAAATTCCCACGGGAACAGGAACCACGCGGGTGAAACCGCGCCCGGCCTAGTTTCTTTATAAAAATTTACCTAAGTAAAATATGTGCTACTGTCAAAACCATCGACAATCCTAGAGTCCATAATTGTTTTTATTATTTTTTTAATACAGAATTCCGGCTTCGAAACCACCGTTTATCTAAGTCTGACGCCATAACAACAATGTTTTCAGCATTGCTGTGTCCGGTAGTTAGAGAAAAGATAGCCAGTTCCTCAATGATTAAGGATTCCGGGAGAGGCTCGCTTTCATCTTCAGCCTTATCAATACTTAACGGGTATGAGATGAAGGCTAAGAAACTCACCGTCATTCATAAAAAAAATCGAGTCAAAAATCTGTATTAAAAGATCATTGAAAGCAATCTTCGTCATTATAGGATTGTAAATGATCATTGAAACTAAAGTATTTTGACAGTAGTAGAGATTTTACTGCATGTATTATACATGATTATAAAGAAATTAAGGATAGAAAAATGTCGAACTCAACATATTTCAGCGTTAGAATCGCCCCCCTTGACTCGCGGCACTCGGCGCCCGTAATCGATAGAATCGAGTGATTATATTCGAGTTATTATATTCGAGTAGTCGTCGGTAAATGTTCGTGTCGTGCTTCGAGGTTGGACGACAACGATATCGCGATGACCTTGGACGCTGCATGAAGATCCGAAGGGTGATACCAATATTGTTATTTACATTTGAGGCGTTATTCAAAGTTGATATTTCCTGGTATGAAATGTGTTTTTCATAGTGTCCAAGTGAACGGTTAAACTTATTTTTACCCACGACGGACGGAGAACGGAACGGAACGGATGCGGTATTTTTAATATCAACTGGAAAATATCAGTCCGTTCCTGTCCTGGGCAGGTAATGGCATCACCCACAGACCTATATCGGATAGACGGTAAAAGTGTAACTACCTTGCGTGCTAAAAGATTGATCTACGGTCAAAGTCTTCCGACCTAAGTCAGTTCGCTAGAGACCATTGCCTTGAAAACACGCGTCAATCAGGAACAAAAACGGTTAATTGTCCAGTGCTTTCTTGCAAGAGCTCGTCTATAACATTTCCACATCACTAAATCTCGCTCGTGACGTCATCGTAGGTACGAAAAATTCGACACGCTAGGTTCTCATACAGTTTGAAGCGCACTTTTCGTCTATCTCGATAAGGGTCTGTGGCATCACCCGACGGATTTTTCTTGCATTTGTAATTTATGAATATGTGGATAAATTATGTTACTATATTATTTTTAGTCGTGGGATTTTCGTTAAATTATTTAAATATTTTTATATAAGTAAATACGCTGTGAGCGTATGAAGTACAAAAATATGAGCGTTCAAAAATATGAATGTCATATATTTTATTGAAACAGTTTTATGTTACAGATACAATATACAGGAACAGTGTTATACTTATTTGTATAACAAATTATTATGTGTGCAACAAAAAAAACGAGTCAGTATTCAAAATCAAATTGACTTCATATTTTAAGTTGCCCATTTTCATTGATATTTTAAAAGTTTTTTTTTTATATAGAACCCCTAGGGTTTTACCCGTGTGGTTCTCGTTTTCGTAGGAACATTTAACCTGTAACTTTCCTTAATAATTGGATTATCCAACAAAAAAAAATGAATTTAGACCCAGTAATTCCTCAGATTAGCGCGCTCAAACAGACAAACTCTTTAACTTTAAAATATTTAATAACTTAATAACAGTATTATTTGTTTTGTTTAAAATTACAGAAGTGCACTCACTTTTTAATTTGTCAGATTGTAAAGAGTGCATGTTATGTAAGTTCCGCGGTGATCCATCCTATGTATTCGTTGTTCAGTGTGGTTTTCGCCTAAAACACACTAACAAAGCCTTTCTAATTTCCCGCTCCATCATTTATTCACTACTTGGTAATTAGATAACACGAAAACATCACCCGACATCCCCATTAATTCAATAGGATTCCATTTTCATAATAAATAGGAGGTATCCATTACGCACAAAGAGATAAGGATTATGCCATTTGTGCGTGTTGTGTGCGATAATTAGTGCAAATGCGGCCTGAGGGCATGATGACGTCATCAGGACCTTATTCGTCATCATCTTGACCTTATTCTATTTGGGGTCGGCGCAGTGCGTCCTTTTCCTCCACTTCACTCTGTCCCTCGTCATCTCCCAGGGTTTGATGACGTCACCGGGCCCTATTGCCTTATTCATCATCATCTTGACCTTATCCCGATTCTATTTGGGGTCGGCGCAGTGCGTCCTTTTCCTCCACTTCACTCTGTCACTCGTCATCTCCTAGGGTTTGATGACGTCACCGGGCCCTATCGCCTTCTTCATCATCATCTTTACTTTATCCCGACTCAATTTGGGGTTGGCGCAGTGCGTCCTATTCCTCCACTCCACTCTGTCCCTCGTCATCTCCCAGGGTTTGATGACGTCACCGGGCCCTATCGCCTTATTCATCATCATCTTGACTTTATCCCGATTCTATTTGGGGTCGGCGCAGTGCGTCTTTTTCCTCCACTCCACTCTGTTCCTCGTCATCTCCCAGGGTTTGATGACGTCATCAGGCCCTATTAACATATTAAAAATTGGGAACTTATATCTCAGTAAACTCCAAATGATCGTGTGTCATCGACTGTGTCGGTAACTGTCGAATAGCAATTATGAACGCAATGGACGCAATTAGTGTCATCAGTGATAGAACAGAATGTAGTCAATGTTTGATAATTTTTTTTTCAATTCAAACATAAATACTACCCTAAGCTAGTTACTAGCTTATACTCATTTTGAAAAGGGGAAATATTTGCATTTTTACATTTTTATATGTTTTTAACAAATAAACTCAACAAAGTAAAATACTACTGAAGGAGTTGGATGAAATAGGATACTTCTTATTCCGATACTCCCACGGAACGGGAATCAAGCGGGTGAAATTAATTATAAAAACAAACTTGAAATAAAATTACCCTCCCTAAAATAGTACATAGTTAATTTTTTACTTTAAAACGTTTTTTACAGCCGTTTTATTATTCCTTCTGAAATAATAGCTACTCAATTATAAAACTAAACGATATACTAAAAAAATCATTGGCCCAAACTTTCCAACAGTTTTATAACCAACTCCATAAAAATTTTGGCGCTTCACATTTCAACTCGATTGAACTTTTTATAGAGTGCCGATGCGGTGCAGTCCGACACTACTTTTACGCGGTAATTAAACGATGGCTGCCCTAACTGCAGTCGTTATTTGGCGAGCAATTTGTCGGGGAATCACCGCGACCACAGTATAAAGATACATACAGTATTTTATTCTAAGAGGTTCGTTCGCGAGTAATCCTCGACGCACCGCACCTCGTCTCAGCGAGAGCTTGGCGAGCGTCAGCACAGGAGACGTATTTTTGAATCATTCTTTTTTTTCGTTTATATTTCAAAACTCATATGCGAATTCAATACGCATACGAATTGAAATTCACCGATCTCCATTTCATTCATCAATTCAGACATAATTTCATTTTACGCAGAATATTTAAAAACCGGAAACTAACTCTCCATCGATTAAAATAAAACAATACTTAATCAGACTTGAATCACGTGATTTTGTTTAATGTGATTCAGGTCTGATTCAGTATCGGTTAAAAAATTGACAAACTGGTAGTCATGTCAATTTGGAAATGACATTGGGTGTTTTGTGTCCGTGCCGTATTATTCAAATTAGAATTTGAAAATTACGGTTTTTATTATAGGAATAGTACGACTCCGTATGCGATTAATAATTCGAATGATTTTAAAATACGTCTCCAGAATAGTCACAGTTTCGAATGCACCGCAGTGACAAACGCATGCTGTAAAAGTTTTGTCTAATCTATGTTGGCGGGTAGCCCTATCGCGTATTGCGTACCGCGCGGCTGCAATTATAATAATAAAATTTTATCAAGAGAGAGTCTAAGACACATACTGTATGGTTCTTTTTGCTGTGCCGCGGCCCAATTTGCCGGCCGCATCGGCACGGAAAAATGGCCGTTCATGAATATTCGCGAGCACACGTCGCGCGCCCTTTTATCATTCCGATTGTAACAAGGCATAAGATTAAATTATAAAAAGGCCAGCTCGTGAAATGAATCCGCGTTCGTGCGTGACGCGAATGCCGGAGTTGTGGGGTAGCTTGTGACCTTGCCCGCCCTTGCCGGTACAGGCAACGAGGCTAATTTTGCCCACACGAGGGTTTGCGTTGCTTCATTATGGCCACTGCATACTGCACGAGGTGAAGTGAAGCTGCGACTTTTATCACGCGATAGATAGGATTGTGCGATAAAGCAAGATTTTCACAAGCATCAAGCATCGTGGCTAAGTTAATAATTCAAAATGAGCAAATATTCATTTATCGAAATAAGAAGCAGATATTGTCGTGATATTATTGTCAAGAAATATTAAAACCTGCACTTGGCCAAAATAAAATATGTAAGCTATAAGTTTTAGGTTAAATGAATTACTTGGTAAATCCACAGGGCTTTACCAAGTAATTCATTTAAAAAGTCAGAAAAAAACACACTCTTTGATATTTAGCGTTCGCCATTGTCATGTAAAGAAACCGTAAATACCACAATTTCTTACTTTTTACAACTTATGGAAACCCATAATTAAAACGAATGGTTCGTAAATTAACTGTAATTTGATTGCTGCACTTTGACTGTGCTTTGCTTCATTCGTTTCAAAAACTTCTCGACATCGGCGTCGAGCAAATGACTGTCGTGTATTGTATCATGAACACGACACAAGAATGCTTTAGCGTAAAATGCGTAGATGGAGTTAAGGGCAATGAAATGTGCTTTGTCATTATTAAATGTCATTTGGAATGGCGTAGGAACGCAATTGATCACTAAATTGAGAATTGCGTTTGAGAAGCAAGAATTGCCTCAATAAACTACTATTACTAATTACCCGACTACGACAAAACAAAAAAAGGAGGGTTATGATTTTGACCGGTTCATCTGTACCCACATAACTTTTAAACTGCTGATTATATATTCACAATTGAGGTATCGTTGGAAGCGTCTCGATTGTCCGCTAGTTATAGGCTATGTCACGTGACGTCACAATTTCATTCGACGTGACTCACGTCACATGAAATTGAATATGGCGCCCTCTAGACGACATAAAGCTGTGAACTAAAAAACTTTCTTTTTTAAAGAATATCGTGTTTGGTGTCATATGAAAGCTCTTGGTAAGCACGTGTCAAAAACATATATTTTATTAAAATAAAACAACTTTTACGGATATCAAACGCGCTATATTTCCACGAACTAAGTTGTAATTGTCCGTATTTTTAGTTTTTTTTTTATTTTCCCGACGTTTCGGCACCTTTACAGCTGCCGTGGTCTCGGGATGACCACTTACAACAATTATAACTTAGTTCGTGGAAATATAGCGCGTTTGATATCCGTAAAAGTTGTTTTATTTCAATGAACAGTGCGCGCCAAAACATAAGATGTACATATATTTTATTAGTTTTTGCTCGCGGCTTTGCTTGCATAAATCGAATTTTGGTAATAATTTCCATAAGATTACGTCTTAGAAGGGAGTTTTAACTCAATTTCTCACAAAATTCAAAGTGGTACAATAAAATAAAACGCTTCTCAAGCTACATACTCGTACTTTACAACTCCAAAAGAATTTAAATAAAAAATAAGTTCAAAAACTAAAACCCGACTACTGAAAAATCACGCTCTAAAAAGTATGAAACAAGAAAATATTCTCATCTGAAATTGCCGTGGTCGTATGCCACTTTTCCCTAGAATGTATTGTTCAGTACTCGGGTTTTAGTTTTTGAACTTATTTTTTTTTTACAAATCGAAATGAACTTAGTCTCTTTTGAACCAAGAACGTCTCAAGACAGCAGTTCTCTTTAAATATGTACAAATGTTGGACTTTCCCAGCTCTCGTTTCTCGCGTCATTTACCCGAAAAATCGTGTTACGAGAATATTCAGGTACATATTTCAGGGCGCTTTGTTTCACGGCAGGTTGTTGTTTTTTCGTAGTTTAGCGGCGATCAAAAGCGTCGCGGCGCGTGCCGACTGCCTTTGATCTCCGCCGGTACCCCGCGGCTCACTTTGATTGAAATCTTGTAACGCGTGAGACTTACAACGTAAATATTATAAGGAAAGGTAGGTACTAGTAAAACAGGAGTTGCACTTTACACGTTCGAAATACCGTCCGTTTTTAGGAGGTAAATTATATAAATAAAGTATACGAACTTTATATTTTTTTGAGAAATTTAAGTTTCAGAGGACTTAGGTTTCTGAATGGAGAATTCCTCAGTTTAAGAATGTCTAACCTCACTGAATCACGATATTCTATGATGAAGCTTTCTCAACTTGGAATTGAAAATTTCAAAATCAAAATCTGAAACTGAAAATTTCAAGTAGAAGTCGGAAACCAATCGTAATATTTTTTTTGTGATTAGCATCAAATAATCTCTTTCAATCTCAAGTCGTTGTCCTGTCTATCTAGTCTATCCAATTATAGATAGTTACAATACTTTTATTTTAGTAACTGTATATTATAATTGTTTGTAAATATCATTACATTAAGCTGGTAATTTGGCGCTCGTTTTCTCTGGTCAGCTAAAAGAGTTTGAAATAGGTCGCAGGGCAAAACTGACAATTCAAAAATGCATCTAATATGCTCATTTGAATAAAGAATATTTTCATTCATTCATTCATTCACTCGTTTGGAACTTCCTATTAGCAAAACCTACGAGACCCCAAGTTGGAGCAAAACGTTCCAAATATCCGTTTGAATATTAATCGTACGTCGTTTACATGTGGCTGAGTTTTCATGGTTCATTCATTAAGGCCGCGTGAGTGGGAGCGTCTGAGGAGCGCATTAGCGGCGCAAGAAACCGCCCTGATTTCGGAGACGTGTGCATTCGCGCAGGGCTGCCTCTTGACTGAACAATGGCATTTGGCTTTAATATTACCGATTTTCAATAAGAAAATAATGGAAATATATTTTTTTTTTATTCGTATTTGACGACCTGTTTGGCGCAGGGGTAGTATACCCGCCTTCTGCGCCGGAGGTCTCGGGTTTGATGAACGACAAGACAAATATTTGTGTGCATGAACATGTCTATTTGTCTTGGTCTGGGTGTTTAATATGTATAATATGTATGTATTTCCAAAAAATAATGTATTTAGCTATGTTTATCCGTTATTTAGTATCCATAACACAAGTTCTTAATGAAACTTAACGTGGGCTAGATAATTAGTGTGATTGTTTGCAATTATTTATTGATTACGGACTTTAAAATAAAAAAGTAGCATCAATTAATATTCTCTTCTCAACTTTTAGGTAGTAAAGAAAACCCTTTCAAATATACAATCCTTTTTATTCGTTTGTAACCTCCTATTAACAAAACATACGCGAACCTTAAATGAAGAAGCAAAACGTTCCAAATATCGGTTTGAATATTATGCGTACGTCGTTCATTCATTAACACCGCGTGAGTGAGGGACCGAGCATCTGAGGAGCGCATTAGCTGATTTCGGAAACGTGTGTATTCGCACAGGGCTGCCTCTAGACGGAACATCGGGGATTTCTTTTTAATTACATTTTTATTTTCAATTCATTCATTGTAGACAACAAAGGCTAATTTAATGTTAATATAATTAATGTTACATTTGTTTCAATGGGAAATAATGGATATTGGTTTTCATTTCTACTCGAATGATCTTTATCAATAAAAATTTTAAATTTACAAAAAAAATTAAAAATCCCAGGACGTTTAAAACGTTCTTGAAAAAGAATGAAAAAATTGAAAAGCTGTCATTAAATGAATTGGTTTTGCAATTTGTGTTGGTAAAAAATAAATTAGAAAAAAGAACAACTAGTCTCCAAGTAGCTCAGATAAGACTTGAACCCACAAAATTTGTATTTCAATTATTAATAGAACTTTGAGCAACAAAGCTCTTCATTTAGAAAAACTCAGAAGTAGTATATGATCTGCATACAGCCTTTGAGCAATTGTTTCAATTGACTCTATTTTTCCACAAAATCCGAATTTTTGAAATAAAGTAAAATTTGTAAGGACAGATGCAGAGTTTTGTTAGTTAAAATCCATCCATATTGGATATTGATTAAAAAACATAGTTGGTAAAGTTATATCTCAGTGATAGTTTTGTCTAGGAGAACATTGAGTCTCTTTGTCATTAAATAAGCTGCTCCGTCATAGATGTCCTATGAACGTAAAGTTAGCGGCACCCCTAGGACCCACAGAAGTTTACGACGTATGAATCTATTACGCCCTCCCCGCTGTTTTTGTGGCCACACGGTCCCAATAAATTCGAGCAGCCACTGAATAATGGCCACCACGCTACTGCTGCAACAAAATACAGCTGGACACTTATATAGTTCTGGAATAAAACTAGGCAAGAAATAGTCTGGAACATACTATTGTTTGTATGTGCAAATGTATCTGCTATTTGAGCCTTAAGATAAGATAAATGTTTACAGATCGATTTGACTACAATGCATTCAAAAGCTAAGATACATATACGCCAATGAATCTAAATATTCGGCGATTCCATTTTATTTATTTAGGAAATAAACAGTCATAAAATATTCCTATATGTCACGGTAAATGTTAGTAGAGTGAAAATTATTAATAATAACCGGTAATTATTAATACTGACCCTCTGATTTGGTCAATGTGATTAAAACTATGAAATTTATCACTTAATGAAAGGTACATCTAGGTTAGGTTAGGTTAGAACTGTGACCAAACGAAGCGCGAGCCGAGCGAGCGTGTGCCGAGCGAGCGAAACAAGTTGATAGATTTGAATTTTAATTAAGTGATTAAAAATTGTATATCATGCGGTTAAATGAGGATATCTTCATAATTTCATAGTTTTACGAATATTATTAATGAAATTGTGTGAGTTACGCCTGTAAAAATTATGTCGGCTTGAAAAATATGAAACATAAAACGGTACTTCTTAGATTTGATAGACTATAAAAATACGTTAACTATCATGGCAAATCAATGATGGTTTTCTCTCTCCCTAGCAACGCTCCACGACAGAGACAGCAATACTGCGGTAGTGTCGCCGTTAGTGCCGCTCCATTAAGCTCGAGGATGCAAACACACGACTGGCGCCTACACTCGACTGCACACCAGCGCGCCTACCATCATCTATTTGAAATATCATATCATAAGAACGTTTTGTTTGCGTTTTGTTTTTATTGACTTTGTCAAATTTTAACACACAGAACTACCGCCAAAAACAAGCTTACTTTAAGAGATTCGTAGCACGAAATAGCATGGTAAAATTGAAACAATACTGTGCTAATAGATGGCGGTATGGATGGCAGCGGTGGATGATTTCTGTTAACTTATAACAAGATGCGTCTCAATTGTAATTCAATTGTAGAGCTTTCATCATTATCATCAACATGAGCTTTTTGGGTCCATTGCTGGACATAGGCCTCTCCAAAATTCCTCCATTCTGTCCGGTCCTGCGCCGTCGTCATCCATCCTGTCATCTGATATCGTCAACCCATCGCATCGCTTTGGAGGGCGGCCTCGTGGTCTTTTGTTAGCCCATGGTCTTCATTCGAGAATCCTTCTCACCCATCGCCCTCTATCCAAGCGAGCAACATGACCTGCCCAACTACACTTACGCTCCGCGATTACTGGCAGGGAATCAGAGATGCAGAGCTTTAACACTGTAGAAACAAGAACTAATTGAAATACGATTAGGCTAAATAATAGATAGATAGGCTAGAATAATCTTTCCTTCCTCATCGTCATCATCAGCCTATTTGACGACCTCCGTGGTAGAGTGGTACGTACACCGGTTTCAAGATGTCGCCTACTCTGAGGTCCCGGGTTCGAAGCCCGGTAGGGGCAAATTTTTGTATGATGAATACGAGCATCTGTACCTGAGTCATGGACGTTTATATATATTTCTACACATTAATACTTATATATGTATAATTATATGTATTTATATCAGTATCTCATAACACAAGCCTTACAGTGCTTACTTTGGGTTAATTGGTGTGAGTGTAAGAAATATTTATATTTATATACTTTAATGCCCCCACTGCTGGAGCACAGGCCTTCCTTATGGATGGACAAGGAAAATTGGTCTAATCCACCACGCGGGCCCAATGCAGATTGGTGGGTTTTAACGACTGCAAATGCAGCCGGGACTTAACGTTCCTTCCGAAGCACGGAGGAGCTTGAGATATGTTTAGACACCTATCCCGTGACCGATCATTCCGAAAGTTGCTTAACCTCAACAATCGCAGATCGAGCGCGTGAACTTCTGCGCCACGGGCTCCTCAATCTTACCTTATTTAATACTAATCGAATTATTTGAGAAATAAAATTTATCAAAACTAAATTTGATAAATTTTATTTCAGATAATTTACCTCACACCCTGATGTTAAGTATCGATAAAGTTAAAAAAGGGAGCGCGCCTCTCCCGGAATCCTCAACCACGGAGGAAATGGCTATCTTATCTCTAACTGCCGCATCACAACAATGCTGCAAATATTGATTTTATGGCGTCAGACTTAAATAAGATGGTGGTAGCCACCTAGGCGGACTTACAACAAGTCCTACCTTAGATACCTAGTCGTACCAAGATTTTTCCACCACCAACGACCATTCTAATTTTAAACGAATCGGTTTACCAATATCGATTTTCCATCATCATTATTTTTAGTTATAAGCCAACTTTCCTCACATGCCGCCTTTCAGCAGAATAACAATTTAGAGCGAGTGAATAAAAGAGCGACTTATCAGCGCGAACTGCCCCGGAATATCAATGGCCGACGTCGGGCGGACCTTTCCCCGACACGGGGAGGAAGGAAAGGTGGCAGAGGAAAAGATTTGCAATCTTATATTAATAATACAAAACGAGTTCTATATCATCATACCTGACAGGACTGGATACAAAGAGTTGAGGACTGGGCTCAGTGGCGTGAGCTATAAAAGGCCTATGATCAGCAGTGGACGACACGAAGAACCGACAGCCGTTGGGGCAAAGGAGTTCTAGATGGGAGACCGCGGTTAAGCGAGCACAGTGTAGGGAGTCCTACAACCAGGTTAAGTGACGGATGATCTGTGAAAGATGGCAGGCTCAATGGCGTGAGCTAGGCCTAGGAAAGGCCTATGTCCAGCATTGGACGTTTGTTACTCTTTCTCGTCAAAACTATTGATCAGATTAGAGATTAGATAGGGTCTTCAAATAGTGGACTAACACATAGGCTAATTTTCATTCCCAAATTCCTACGAGATCGAGAACCGCGGGCGGCCGCTAGTTTAAAAATATTACCACGATCATTAGTCATTTTGACGTCCTTCCTAATGGCTGAGTAAGAAGAAAAAACCATGACCACCACATGGACCAAATGCGGTATTGTGGGTCCTAACGATTGCGAATGCGCCTTAAGGTTGGACCACATCTGTCAGCGTGCTATCGCCTTTTTCTATCACCCTATCCTTTTCTGTCGCTCAAAACCGCACTTGCTAACGCTATAGCATGCTGCAGCATCAGCGGTGCGATAGTATTCCATCAGCGTTTCTCGCTCTGACTGGTTACACTTCTTAGCGGCATAAAAGGATAGGGCGACGGAAAAAGGCCTAAAGTATCTTCGGAAGCACAGAGCAACAATAACATGACGGTAGTAATGCCGCTTAGAGTGATGTATTAGTGAGAAGTATCTGGCGCTCTATTTTTGATTCACTCGTCGCGCGTCGAGCGCTTTGTTTCTACTGATTTTCGTTCGACATACGAATTTCCGTATTTTTTAATTGCTCGACCGCAACGAGTGCCTTTACTCTCTCGTTGCATTCGAACGAAACAAGCGTGCGACGCGTGACTTAAGTCGCATGCGTTTGTCCTAAGTCATACGAGCAATTCAAAAATAGAGCTCCTTGAATCTCGGCAACAAATTACAGGCCGAACGAGGACTGTAGCGGCGCGTCGTCGCGACCTCGCTCCGAGCGCGCGACGGGCACGTACCGCGCAGTTCCCAGGGCTGGCACTGAATAATAAATAAATCAATAATTATTTTTATACAACGCAATCAAGTCCCAAACTAAGCAAAGCTTGAACTGTGGGTTTTAGACAGTGAATAAAGCTGAAATACTTTTTTTTCTAAACACATACCTAACTAAACTTTTAATTTTTATTAAGTATTTTATTGTTTACTCTGTGTCTAACAAATTATCAATATATTAATGTGCGTGATTATTTTTTAATTTATTTAGTGTTACATCATTAATATTAAAAAATAAAGTATTAAAAGTTACTGGCAGCCCTTGTATCTATCTGCCTGGAGGGCGGAAATCGGAAACTCCGGGGCGCGTGACGAGTTCGCAATAAATTACATTTTTTTCTGACGATTATTTAAATATTATTGTATACTAGCGAATTTTCGTGACTCCGCTTAACAATTATGTATTAAACGTATTGCATGTAAGCGAACTTATACGTGAGGTAATCTGTACCAGTATCTAGCATTCTAAAACATTTGTTTTAAAAGAATGAACAAGTTTAAACAAAATGTGCTGACAATAAATCAAAAGCAGCCTTTTTTGCAACTGCTCTCACCATAACCAAGTCTTTGTCTAAATGCTACAACACAAATAAAACAAATGAAGTCCGCAAAGTGCCATTTACTTTATAGCACCACTTTCTTTTTCAATCGCCATATTTTCTCGGCGCCGTAATTGTCGTTACACGGCGGCGGCGGCGGCGCTAATGTGCTAAATAAACAATCGTAGTTACCCCCCTTCCCCCCTCCCGTGCAGCTTCCGCGCTGCATCCAAGGTGCAGCTTAATCGCTCGCCTCGCTCGCTTCTTTCGCTGTTACTTAATCACTGCGCTACTGCAATCGAATGTGGGGTACTTTAGGACGACTGGATTCTGGGAAAATCTTTATCTCCTGGAATTAGTACGACTTCGTGGAAGGAGCTATATTTTGTGATAATGTTATAGTTTGTGTGTATTTTGGATTGCTGAATAATTAAGATTAAAACACCTAAGAGTTGAAATTGAAATCTGATAATGCGTACAGGGTTTATGTTCCAGAGGATATAATAGAATAATATTTATTACTCACATAGCATACATACAAAAGCCATAAAGAACACAAATGTTAAAAAAAAAACAAAAGATTAGTACCTATGTATATGAAAAAAAAAGGAAAAGAAAAGAAAATGTACCTACGTGCTTTGTGATGCCAATACTGATCGCAGCTCAGTATATGAAGCAAACAGCGTCTACTGCACTGGTATTCTGTTTAGACAATACTAACAGTTCGTTTCATTCAGGTGAAGACATTTTTTTTTTTAAGAACGACAGGGAACTCTTAGCCTTCATCATACCTGATGTTAAGTATTGATAAGGCAGAAGATGGAAGCGAGCCTCTCCAGGAATCCTCAATTTCTGAGGAACTGGCTGTTTTATCTTAACTGCGGGAACACAACAATGCTGAAAACATTGTTGTTATGGAAAAAACTTTATAGGGCTAACTTTAAAAAAGAGGCTATTAGTAGTTCGTCGTCTCAGCCACATAACACCCACTGCTGGCTATAGGCCTCCCCCAAGGATCTCCACAATGATCGGTCCTGCGCTGTCCGCATCCAGCGGCTTCCCGCATCAGTAGCTAGTAAAAAATAATGTAGTCCTGGGGCTATCGTGGCGGCTATTTACCAATATATGACTATATTGGTAACGTCCCGGCTGCAGGCGATCGCTCACGGATGACTTGACACCTCCCCTCCCCTCTGTCATGGAGGTTCCACTCTAAGCTCACACGTTTCAATTATTGATCCCCACGTCGAAACTCTCGTAAAGATGAATCGAGAATGACGTCAGAACGTTGTAGTAGCGACGCGACCTTGTGAAAGTGTCAAAAGTTAAACGATGCTTAAATGCTTATAGAACTTTTGGACTAAGAATTTGCAGGTTTCATATTTTTAGATTAAAAGGTTGTCTTTGGTACAGTCAAGTTTTAAACACGCACAACGAAAGCCGTCTTTATAACGAGAGTTACTCCAATTTCTTGGCTTATGTTTGGTTTACTTATTCACCGTTTTCCAGTGAAACACACTATCAATAAGCCATTCCGGGAAATCTCTGTTACGATGTTTTGATGTTATTTGAAATTATGGTCTTATATTGCTTACAAGTAATGTTTAGTAAGTAACAGAGGTAAGTCGACCATACTATACTTTATCAAAACTCTAACAGATAAATCAGAAGGGAAACACTGCCGTATCAGTACCTGCAACCACAAATATCACAACGCTGGCGTCACCCGCCGGCATCGCTCTGACAGGCGGCCTGTCGAAACATGTCGCTCCTGGCTGTCACCGGCTGACGGCTCGGGATGCTAAGCCATTGACGTAATGCGCAAATACACTCCAGTGCACTGAGGAATAACTGAATAATGAGCTACAGAGATACGAGAGAACAAAGATGACACAAAAGACCAACACTAGAAAAAAAACAACTTGTTGCACTCCGGGAGTGCCGGCAGAAGTGAAAACCGCTTAAATGAGACAGCAGGAGCAGGCATACATTTTCCCAACGCGGTAGAAAGAGAGGGGAATATTACTTCCTCTCCTACGCCGCGGTCTATTCTCCCTCCGTCTAACGAATTTTCGATCAGATCACGTGTCCTGACGCGACTTTAACATTTTTTACTTATCCCAAAAATTTAAAACTCTGATGTGCACAACGCCGCTAAAGAAGTTTTCTCTTCAAAAATGTACAACTACATGACATAGAAACACTAAGCAACCTTGTCACATTACATTATTGAATGACATTTGTAGACAGAGAGAGCTTTGTTTCCGTGTGTGTCAATGCGATAAGTAGGCCTTGCATGAGAGGCTTTTATCGACTTTATAACTCGATAACGTGTTACTGTCCCGCTCAGATCGCAACGGAGTAAACAAGTCAGCATGATGCGCTATATCATATCGCGTGATATAGCGATGTTTACCAATCGATGGCACGACTTTGACCATTATTGAGGAAAGAAAAGTAGTTTACTGATAATTATTATTGTTTGTATTTTGTGTTTCTCAGATGAATATTATGCTTACCTCCCTGTCTCAAGTCTCAAGTCAGGTGGCAAAAGAATCTTAGAAACTTACACGTATCAGAAAAGACCTTATAAAATCTCTTGCAGCAACCATGAAATAAAAAAGTCCTTACATGAAACAACAAACATTTTTGAATTCAAAATTTAATAAAACCATGTAAATCAACCCGTTAAAATCTCTGCAGCTTGATTTTTTTTTCGGAACAAAACATTCACAAATTTCTCGTAAAGCGTGCATCCAAATAATAACTTTAGTATTTAACCAGGGCACGGAGCGCAAACCGTTTTCTGCTCGAGATAAATAATTTACAAACGACAAGTAACGGGCGCAAATAAAGCAAGTGTTTAAAAAAGGCCGGCACCGAATTACTTATTCAGGAGCGCAGGGCTACCAGCAAGTTGCTTGCAACTTTTAAATTACTGTTGTGTAATAAAATTTAAGTATTTTTAGAATCATTCTTAATTAATATTTGCATGGTACTTAATAAAGGTAAAAAGTTTGCACCTAAATAAATGTAAAATGTGTCAGGCTCTTAATATAAACTTCGTCTTGTAAAAACAACATTTTGTAAATAAAGAATATTATTATTATTGTGATTAATCCGGCTCGAATGACCATGTATGGATTTGGCGTAAGATAGTTCTGATGATAATAATAATGCTTTATTGTCCATAAAAAGAACATATAGACACAGCAAAGACAGCAGAAGGAGACACACGAAAGGCGGCCTGATTGCCAAGTAACAATCTCTTCCAGACAACGTTGAATAGAAAAGTTGTAGTAGTAGTAGTAGTAGTAGATAAGTGGATAAAGACAAAAGGACTGGTAAAATAAGAAAGCTTGAAATGTGTATTTGGAAGTTGAATACTGCAAATAAGTACTTTAATGAGTGAATTTGATGACTAAATGCTAAATGTTCTGAAATGTGTAAAATTAATTGCAACGATGAACTAACTAAATTGGGTATTTAACTAAATGTGCGAGCTTACTCGTTCAAAGATATTAACTTTTTAAGGACGTCATGCTAACAGACTTATGGCTCTTAAAGGGTAAGTAATTGGCATACCATAACTTTAATTAATAATTCAGCAAAGTCATAACAGTGATTCAAACCAACCTGTGTAAAAGGAAAATAGTTCGTCGCATTGTCAAGAAACGTAAGGCCAATCTATGTAAAAAAGAATAGTTCGTCAAATTGTCATGAAACGTAATGCCAACCTGTGTAACTACAGAATAGTTTCGACGAAAAAAACAATTTGTTTTTCAATTGACACCCCTAAGCTGGTGCGCGCACGGGCCACGGCCAGATATAGCGTGTAAATAAATTTACGAGACAAAATTAATTAACGACGATTAGCGGGGCCGCGCCCTAACCGGTGTATCTTGCTTTGATTTATGGCGTGCTAATACAAACGGTAATTAAAAATAAAAGGAGATTATGCATTTTAACCTTACCAATTCCTTAAATACAGAGTGAAATCGATTCCTTTAGTTAGGGAAAAGTCTACTGAAAAATTAATTTCCCAAGTCCCAAGTAAATTCTGGATTCTAAACAGTATCAAGGCCGTGATAGTACATCAAAACCTTAGTACTGAAGGTCGCAAACGGTACATGTGGTTCTAGCTTCACTAACGTCCCTACTGATTAATATAACACCTCTACGTTCTACCCTTCGGGGCGATTAAGACACCCGTCAAATTTTATTATACAAAAATGCTCTTGCTGTAACTTTTAGAGAAATGAGGTTTCTTATGATGACTTTTTCGACCTCCGGATAATATTATATTGTAATGTAATGTACCTATCGCAAAAGACGAGCTATTTCGTTTAAGTCAAGCTAGTGTACTAAAAACTGTTAACTGTTTGTAAATTATGTCTTGAAAAGCATTATAATTGTAATGGCATAGGAGCTTAAATAATTTCGAGTTCCATTTTATGCAGACTCGGCGCTCGTTTGATTCAAAGGAGTTGCCGCACGGATGGCTCCGATAGTGAAATGCGGCGGTGAGGGAGGGGAGGGTCTCTTTGACACGTCACGTCTCACGTCACTATCGCACGGAATGTGTCTGCTCGGTGCAGCTATGAGATAATTCTTGTCTCTTCTAAGTCCCTTCATACTTCATATATGATAGTTTTCGTCACGTAAGCATCGTAATATTATAACTGATTACAGAATTTACAGGAGGTAACATTCTTATGCTTGTTATTCAGGATAAAGAAGCGCTTTTTAACCGACTTCAAAAAAAGGAGGAGGTTCTCAATTCGACGGACTCGAAGACGGCTGGACCGATTTGAGTAATATTTTTTTGTTCGAAAGGGTATACTTCACTTGTGGTCCCATTATTATCATGTCAGGATCTGATGATGGGATCCTGGAGAAATCCAGGGAACTCAAATATTATAGGCACTCCTATAGCGATTTCGGTGTTTTCTATAGTAACTTATGCATATGCTTCCGGAATGCACCATTTGGTGAAGTGGAACTGATGATGAAGACCACAAATGGTCATCGGAACTATTAAATACTTAGCATTTCACGGCAGCTATACGATTACTTTAATGTAGTTCATAAGCAATTTATGCTCGACTCAATGCATGTGATGAAGTGCAGCTGATGATGAAGTATCGGGAGAACTCCTCAATAAGTAACCTCCCTGCACCGGGAAAAGCAGCATTTTGTAAAAGGTGATGAGGAGTTGTCATAAGGTTATCAGCGTAGGCTCGGGACGGGACCTCTACTATCTTTAAAAATTGTGAAATAAAAACTTTTTATAAAAAAATTAAAACCGACCATAAAACTAAAAAGCAAAAAATAAACCTTTTGGAGTCGGTACCAGCCAAGGCAAGAAAAATAAAATAGTAGCACCGCAAAGTAGAATGCTTTATGCTAGCTAGCTAAGGCCAAAAAAATATATAGTTAAATAGAAGTGCAATGTAGAATGCCTTGGCTGGCACCGACTCCAAAAGGTTTATTTTTTGCTTTTTAGTTTTTTGAAGTCGGTTTTTTTTTTAAGTTTTTCTATTTTAGAAACCAGTTACATTTCGCAACATCTCAATTGATACAGGAATGTGTTGCATCAAGCCCAATCCTACAAATATCACAGTCTACAGTTTAGACTTTTAGTTTCGTTCTTAATGCCGCAAGATAATTTATAGCCTGGATAACATGAGACAGTTTTTCTCTTGGTCAATAAATGTAAAAGTAATAAATGTATAAAGCCTCTAAGAGGTTCTAGAATATCATAACAATTTAGTGATTACTATTCACACATCTACAATACCGTAAATAACATATCACACATTGGTTTAACCGCATCCCAGACTGCGTCGGTAGCCCGTTGCGGCGCAAGATAATCGCAGTTAATATGCGAATGGACGCGATCTCAATCTCTCACGCAATATCAGGGATTACAGCGCGCCAACAATTAAATTGAAACGTGAGATACACGAGCGGATTGTCATCTGATACGATGATAACAACTCAAGCATTGTGTTACACACGATCTGTCTGACGAATCTTTCGATCTGCAAATGGGTGATTGATCAAAAGGATGAAGTTGGTACTCCCGATATAAGACTCAAAGTTAAATGCCGGCTATTTATAAATGTTGATTTTCTACATGTTTTTTTTTTTTTATCTACAAGAAGCGAACGCTTAGTCTTTATCCTACCTGATGAAAACTATAAGGCTGAATGTGGAATGAAGATTCTCCCGGAATCTTCAACTACAGAGAAATTGGCAATCTCATATTTTAACTGCTGAAACAATAACAACGCTTAAAACGTTGTTGTTATGGCGGCAGACTTAGATAGTGGTAGCTAGCCAGCCCGACTTAGGATAAGTCCTGCCCCCAAGCAAACCGAAGACAACATCTATCCCCTGGGAGTCGTGCCTAGGACCTCTAGATTTAATACCAGTGGGTGGGTAACTACTAGACAATAGAGGCACTCGAAGAACATATCTAATCTGAAACAGGTAATCCAATTACGTGAAAATAATGCAGAATTAAAATGTAGCTATAATGATAATATTGAATTTGTGTGCGTCAATGGAATCAATACTTTCTGAACTTGAACTGGAAATGCGCAAATCGTAACGGAAAACAGGATAAAGCAGGATTATTTTTACAAAGTGGCATTGACACCTGTCAAGATACTCTACTGAATAAAAATTCCGACTTTAGTTGTTTACTGCTCAGTGTAAATCAGCGTGAAAGAATAAAGAATCACCCATAATAGAAACAACGCAAACAAAACAAAATCTGGAGCTGAGCCACACGAAACAGGATGAACTAAAAGGATTTGTGGCTTCACCACACGGGGCGAGGCAATTGAGACGAAAACAATTATGAGGCACGACCTGGTGCGTGGCGTGTCGCGCGAGTATTTATCGCGCGCATTTGTCACGCGCGACGATCTACCATAATAGACCCTCCGAAGGATTTAATATCCCCCTTACAAATTGACTAAATAGCTCCAGCCCTTAGCCTTTGTCAGGCAGTAAAAGCTTGATTTACTCGGGTGTAGCGTACAGTGTACACGTCCTCGCGCGGCTCGTAAAATGCGCCGAGTGTATCGAGGGCCCTCCAGCCTTGTTACAACTGTTATGGTGACTTCCTTCCTCCTATTCATATCTTTGCTCCGTTTATTGCGGTTTTAGTATCAAAATGTCTTGGTATAATATAACTAACTTCTAACAACTAAGTATTCTAACTAGTGTATCATAGTATAAAAATAGCATTGAATAATGCAAAAAATCTAAAATAAAAATTATTTATTTTAGACGTTTGGCTTTAGTAGGCTAGCTTGATGACCTCGATGGTTCAGTGGTTCCCGCGCGGCCCGCGATTGTGGCGGTTAGGCAACTTTCACAATGTTCGGTTACGGGATGGGTGAGCATTGATTTTACTATCACGCGCTACACTGTGCTCCAGATAGCACGAAAAGTCGTCGGTCCTGGCTGTACCTACAGTCGTTAATAGCCACCAAACTACATTAGGCCCGCGTAGGTGATCCTACGCGTAGGCCCATTTTCTTTCCATAAACTCCACTGCATCAACAAGACCAGCAGTGGGGAATAAAATTGGTCACATATATTGGCTTATCGCATTTATTCAATTTTCAATCTTTTCGAAACCAAATGAATTATAGAAAAGTATATACTTCTTCCACTGTTCCATAATTTTAAAGCTCCTTTTACAAATATTCAATTCGATACAGCTATCCGAATTATTCCGTATTCAGTATTCTGTGACCATCTGGCGCCATCATCGTGTATTGTGCAATCAGATGCGCTACAGATCGCGTCGGACCGAGGCGTGGAGCGATTGCGTCGTCGATTGTCTCTAAGGCGATTACGACGCAGATTGCATCCCTTGCTCTCGGCTGTCTGCAGCTCGTTCGGCGATAGTATGGCCAGAAATGGATGAGTTACCAGAAGTAACGGTCCCACTTCATTAATTTTATCATGAGAGCTAGTTGCAACTGTGCAATTTACATCCTGAAAGGGAACAACTGGCATATCAGCCACAACAAAAAACAACAAAAGGCCGGTCCTGCTACCTTCGAAGATAATTATTTAAATAGTCATTGTCACACGTGTCGCTAGTTGCAACTGAATTTATATCCACACGATAGATAGATAGAGATAGAGATGGTAAGAAATACATACAATACTACATTAAAGTTGAACAATTGTAAATCCAAATAAATGTTTATTAAAATTTTGTTGTTATTTATTTTACTGTCCTTACTTGTATCGTACACCCCTGGCACTTGAGCTGTGGTATAGGTAAATTCTAAACACAAAGGAATTGCACTCTTGTGAAGTACGATTTCGAATGTACCTTGTGCGTTTTTGTAGGCACCACATTGTGTAGGCTATTAAAATAGCGGCTGTCTTCGAGATCAAAGGAGTGCAACTTCTGTACGTTAAGTACTATTATTCTATGGTAAAATGCAGCGTGCGTGTTGTGTGAGGCGGCGGCGGTGTGCCTTACAAACTTTGTGGTTTTAGAGACTTCGTAGCTGCCTCGACGTGGCCTTTCCTGGATTGTAGTGGCCCACCATGGCCTGTCGTGGCCAATTGCGACTCGTCGTGGCTTCGGCGAGGCAAGCTGCCGACATATTGCTCCCAGCTGAGTTGACATCACAGACTGCAGATATGGCACTTATGATTGCTTTTATTGCTCTCTTTATAACATGCTGCAGAGAACAAATAGATTGTTGGCACTTTCTCGATTATATTTAATGTATTTAATTAGTTCTTTTTCTAATAGATTTAAAAATACTTGTATTTTTCTAGTTTAAAATGTACTCATTGAGACATCGCCATTGCGTCAGCCGCACGCGCCTCTCATTAACTTCCCCTAAGACTGCCAGGAATCTGGCGACGACTTCAGGAGGGGGCGAATCTTTAGATCTCACGAGACGATTGGGGCAATTAAACAACCCCATGTTTCTCGCCTTATTTATGAAAAAGGAACAAAGTAAAGATAAAGTTTTTAGTTTAACAGATTCTTGTTGTTCCAAGAACTTATGTGCATTGTATAGGCGGTATTTAATAAGGGTTAAAGGTATTTAACACATCACAATCACAAACTAAACTAATCAACCAAACATATTGAAATGTACAGAAAAACAGTGATTTTATGCGCAGTCTCAATTGATTATATTCCGTTTAATAATTAGCTCGGTGATAGAACTGGTGCCCTTCGGTAGGAAACAGGTGTTCTACTAACGAAAAAAGATCGCTATACCAGACGACTATCGTGATACGATTAATTAAGAAGACCTAACTTTGATGATAACAAAGTTTCGAAACTAAACGAACTTCGTCCGACTGTCGATGGCGTATTCGATTTTCGGAGTAGACCCAAGGCTCTCAAAGGTCACACGGGCATCATCGTTCTTTAGAAATTGTACAACACGAAGATTTCTCATTTTTATGAATCTCATGACAACGGCTCAAGCCTGACGTGTGAAGAATAACTGTGTCCCACGCTTTTCGATCACATATATTATTTGTAGGGAGACGCGTCACGTACAACCTTCAGTTATGAATGCCTGACTAGAAAAAGGAGAAATTAAGTCAAAGTCAATATTATTTATTCAGTCTAGGCTGTTACAAGCACTTATGAACGTCAAAGAAGCTACGCCATCGGTTCACAAACCCTACGGGGGGAGACCGCGTAACGAGAAGAACCGGCAAGAAACTCGTTAATTTTTCTACCTGTTTTACTTCATACAGAGTCGTCAACTTGAAAAGTGAGATTAACATAATCAGTAAGGTCAATTTCCATCGCAAAAAGAAAATACTAATTATAATATTTCATTTTATGGTTACAAACATCTAAATTATTTCCAACTGGCAAGAACTGGATGATTCAAATTGTCTAATAAATCTTAAAATTATAAAGTCTACCTAAGCTTATTTAAAAATGTATGACTACTTACGCACTGCAAATCGATTTGTGATGCACATTAAATAACTTTTAGGTTAGGTTAGAACTGTAGACATTTGAAATAATGGCAAAGGGCTAAAATTCGCCATTTGTTTAAGAGTGCTGGTCAGAAAGACCAAACAATTGTACGCTGAGAGATAAAATATAAAGTATGAAAATCCACTTTTGCAAAGAATCTGCAAAAATTAGTTAAAAACTCGGCAACAGTGGTAAAGGACCTGCCGGCACTTGGCCCGTTTGATGTCACGAGCCGCGATTCGGCGCGTGTCAAATTCAAATGCCACTTTTTTATTGCTCAAAAAATGTTTTTCACTCCATCGTAAAATTTCACCTACTCGAGAGTTCCCTCCATTTCATTGTCTCTTTGACGTGGGGGGAGGGAAGGGGGGGGGGGGCGTCATTGATGTCGACGTGTTTACGAGCGAGTGACGCCGGAAGCTTTTCCCTGCACACACAAGGACGTACCGACAACCGGTCGCGAGTTCCTACATATAGGTGTAAACGGCACATCCTGACAGCGAACAACCGTCGTCTCCGACACAAAATAGAACAGTAAAGAAAAATCCTCTAAAATACTGGCTTTCTTTATTAATAGATAGGTCAGCGCTTGACCGCTGTCTCGCCTGATGGTAAGCGAGTTTCTTGTGGCCGTTCTTCTTATCAGTTGAAATATGTCCTGAATGGCTGGTAGGGAAAAAAATTACTATTTGATAGCTCTTATCTATAAGTATATTTGAATAAAAATCTTTGACTTTGACTCTGATGATGCGATCTAGGATGAAACGCGCTTGGATAGAAGATATTTGATGGCTTGAAGGCTTGTGACTTGAAGGCCCCAAATAGGAAACACAGACTCAGACAAAGAAAGCTTGCTAATTTTGAGAACACGTGTCGCTAGTTGCTTGTGAAGTCTGCTTGAAACTGCGTGAGCACGCGTGTGAACGCAAGGTAATGTTTGCATGCGAGAAATAGCGCAATTTTCTAAGTGGTCTCTCTGCTTGTGTCTCTGCCACTTTGTGTGTCCGTGAAGGCCTGGGCCACTACAAATACAATGCTATTTTTTATGATTTTGTAATTTTTGCATTTTTCAATGCTATTTTTATACTTATGGTAAATTTTAAATAGAAAAATATTGGAATAAATCAACTCGGCCACAAGTGAATTCTCAGATGGGACACGAACCCACGACCTTTAGAAATCCGGTCCAATGCTCTGATGGTCCCATCCGAAAATTCACTTGCTGTCGAGTTGATTTATTCCAAAATTTTTCTATTTAAAATTTATTATATGTATAAAATAGCATAGAAAAAGGCAAAAATTGAAATTCTTAAACTTACCAACGCAACGTTAACATTGTAATATTATAAGGAAAATCGCGTAAAATTATATGTTTTGGCTAATGTTATTGATATCCAAATCATTGTTTCGTAATTTTTAAGCTGAAATAACAACAAAATGAGTATTTAAAACGTGTACGCCCTCGTTAGATAAACTATAAAATATCACGAGTGAGCTTGTCAATCACATACATAACTTCAATATGAGTGATACATACATGCTTGCTTTAAATGATTTAAAATCATTTATAGCTTATTTTTTTAATATTAAGTTATCGTTCGCGTTTAAACAAATAGAATATGCTACTCGAGTAGGGGACATCATACCGATGCCAACACGTTTTGTCTTGAATCTTGCGTTATCCCAATTCAGCCGCCGAAGTATTGTAGCAATGGTATAACCACACGAGCCTGCGCCACACGCGCGGGGCGCACGCCGAGGCGGCCGTAAAACGCCGTATTTTTGCTGTTTTAGCGCCGAGGCCGTAACTCGGTGATTACTAGTACGTTGTAAACTGCTTCTAATCCAATACATTTATTTTTTACTTTTACTACAGCCATTATTTTCTACAATGTAGCCGTCGGCGTCGGCTCTTTAGAAAATTAAAGAGTAACTGAGAAAAAACAAGAATGTACTTATTGACTGGATTAGAATGAGCTTGCTAACTAACCTATGTGATGACAGATTTTTTCAAAGTAAAACAAGCACAAGTGTTCACCGTCATAATATTTATTTTGTCCCGATATCAGATAAAAAAATCTAAACCATTATACTGGGGAAAGGTCAAAGTCGTCGTCGTTTAATGTTACTACTATTAAAAATAGAAAAATGCTAGTATCGACTCTACTCACAAGCTTTTCTCAGTTCGGAAGCTCAGTTTGAAACGGATATCCATAGGTTGCAGGTTCAACTCCCGCCTGAGAACGACTTGTGAGGCTCGTCCATGTTTTCCTAGTATTTTTCTATTTATTCATCATAGAAGAAAATATAGTCTTGAAAATGCAAACTTTAAAATCATAAGTCACTAGTGTTGTCAAAAAATCCTGCGCTTTCCATCGATTCATCCCTCGTGCGTCACACCCGGATCATTTCCATGCAAAGCGTCCGGAACAAACACACCCGGATATTCCGGATCACTTTCATATAAAAATGTATGCATGTATTTTGCTGGTGGTTGTTTTCTATCGACACAAACGACCACACAGTTTACTGCGACACGAAATCATAGTTTTACTCGATGCGGTGAGATTTTGTGTTATCAAATATGCATGCACTATACACTTTGAGCATGCTTATATGAATGGTTTAATGGAATTAGTGCTTTATACCTTTTTACACCAGGATAACCAACATTTTAAATAATACACCATTAGTCTTGTATTTCCACAGCAAACATTGTCACAAAAAATACACAAAGATTACAATGAAAACGTTCACAAATAACTACTTAGTCTAATTTATTAATGAAGTCATGTGTGAGAATTGAAAAAGGATTGTATGGTATAATAATTATAGTAAACTATCTGAAAAAGAAAACAAAATACAAACAATGATCAGCTCCGATTTCTAATTTAAAACAAACACAATCCTTGTTTTATTAATGTTATTCAAATAAGTTTGCGCACTCTCAAATCATAGAAAGGTGTGCATATTATTTTACAAAATTAATCGTCCTTATTTTTTCTTCTTTTTACAAACAAACACTCTATTCATTTATTTATTTACGTAGGTACACAAAACAGAGTAACAGCAAATACATGAAAACCAATAAAAAGCTGCACCACCACAAGTATGTGTGCGCAGCATGATAGGCATTTAACATCAAAATTCACTAAAATACAGAGTTGATAATTAACTACTAACATGATAAAAAAAGATTAATAATAATAAACAAAACCAGAAAGCGAAATACCATAAACATTAGAAACATAATATATAAATTAATAATACAGACATTATTACTTAATTTAATTAAATATTGTTTCTATATCTATACTAATATTATAAAGAGGAAAGATTTATATTTTTGTATGTAACGAATAAACTCAAAAAGTACTGAACCGATTTTGACGAAATTTGGTATAGAGAATCCAAATTATTAGTATTAGACCCCAAGTAGTAACATAGGCTATAAATGATCCCAAAATTCCCACGGGAACGGGAACCACGCGGGTGAAACCGCGCCCGGCCTCTAGTCATAGATAATATGTAAGAGAACAATTCATATACGCTCGTAGTCGTAGTCTCGTAGCACTGTCGTAGTTCCGTAGCACATTGAAGCGTTCGCTACGAAGTTAAATTATCGCGACACTTTTACGGCACGCTCCGTGAGCTCTCGTGGCCGCAGGAGTGCGAGCGAGTGTAGTATACCTATACTTAGTAGCAGTCACTATTAACCAAGAAAATATACTAGAAAAAAGCAACAAACGACATGAGAGAAGTTGCTTTTTAACCGACTTCAAAAAAGGAGGAGGTTATCAATTCGTGCGTATGTTTTTTTTACGTTTGTTTCCTCAGTACTCGGTCATTTAGCAACCAATTTAAATAATTATTATTTTGTTTGAAAGGGTGTACTTTCAACTTGGTCCCATTAACGTTAAGACAGGATCTGATGATGGGATCTTGGTGAAATCGTTGGTACTCTTCAAATATTATAGGCACACCTATATCGATTTCGATGTTTTCTTAAGTAACTCGTGCATTTGCTTCCGTTCAGCACCATTTGGTGGAGTGGAACTGATGATGAAGACCACAAATGGTTATCTGAACTATTAAATACTTAGCATTTTACGGAAGCAATACGATGACTTTAATGTGATTCATTAGCGATAATGCTCGTCTCAATGCATGAGATGAAGTGGAGCTGATGATGTAGTACCAGGAGAAATCCTTAATAATTAACGTCCCTGCACCGAGAAAAATTTGTAAATGGTGATGAGCAGTTGACATAAAGTGATTAGTGTAGGTTCGGGACTTCTACCCTTTAAAGATTGTGAATTAAAAAACTTTTATAAAAAAATTAAAACCGACTTCAAAAAACTAAAAAGCAAAGCCTTTTGCAGTCGGTGCCAGCCAAGGCAAGCAAAAAGTTTTTAAATAAAAATTATTAAGTAAATGCAAAATTAAAAGTTATGATTAGTAATAGTACTTTGTAATATTAAGTAAAGTATAGCAAGTAGATAAGGCGAGTTTCGCTTCATTACAACAACATTGTAAAGCAACAGAGAAGTTTGTATCCTACTAATATTATAGACGTAAAAGTTTGGGCTTTTGGATGATTGTTTGTTACTGAATGACGTGATATCGACTAAACGAATTTAGATGAAATTTGTTACAGTGATGAAAATTAAAATAACAAGTTATTTATTCACATAGCATTTTACAATTTCAGTATGAATCTAAAGAAACTAGATGGACATACCATGCGATTTGCTATCCTTGCCTTCTCAAGCTTCAAATTCAATAATACATCAATTTTAACCGCAAATGTTAACCGCCCCTGTGGTCTAATGGTACAACCACCCCGGTATCAAACCCAGGGGTTCGATTCCCAGCGGGTTACATATTGTATTCGGTTTGGTTGGTGGTAGAACTTGTTGTAAGTCCGCCTGGCTAGCTACCACTATCTTATCTAAGTGTGACGCCATAACAACAATATTTTCAGCATTGTTGTGTACCGGCAGTTAGAGATAAGATAGCCAGTACCTCAGTGATCGAGGATTCAGGGAGAGACTCGCTTCTATCTTCAGCCTTATCAATTCTTAACATCAGGTATGGTGAAGGATAAGAGTATCCCCGCCGTTCATAAAAAAAATTAAAGTGTATATTTTTCTAAACCCATAACCGTGATAAATCCAATTTATATAATTCCAAATTAGCACCATTCGGCTTCAATGTTTATATTACGATCCCGGCTATCGCTCCGCGGTCCCGGCTGTCCCACACGCTCCTTGTTTGTAATCCTGGAATTCAATTAGTCTGTATTATTACAGCGAGAGGGAGTATCATCCCCACCCCCTCTTACGGCGTTTTCACATTATCCGATCCGATATCGGTATCGGAGCCGACACTGATAACGGCAGGCAACGGCAGGATTATTTAACAAAATAACACCTAGCAACTATGGTTTTTTTATGAACAACGGGCAGACGACCTTCACCATACCTGATGTTAAGTATTGATAAGTAAGTGATTTAAGTTAAATAATCAGCCTGCCGAGCAAGTAAAATGTATGATGATTTCGGCTCCAATATCTGATATCGCGGGTCGGAAAATGTTAAAGGCCGGTACATATTTAAATCCAAATACAAATACAAATACAAACTTTTTTAAATACATATACAAACTTTTTATTTGGTACCAAACACAGGACATTTCACAAATAACATTATATTTTACTCCTAGGTATAACAAAGACATGCGGTACAAAAACATGAAATATTTAAAGATATAAAAGTACAAGAAATTTTGTGTCCCACGTCAGTACCAAATGGGTGTCCAGTTCAGCATTGAGTCAGCGATAAGGCAGACGCTGATTTTCAACTGGATCCCTTAAAAAATGTTTTATTGACACGTGGACGTCAATGCGATAATTTAAAAAAATATATATACTACGGCAAAGACAATCAATAAATAGGTAGTTAAAAAGAGGATCCAAAAACGTAAATGAGTTAACTAATACATTTCATACATCTTACTTGCCGTATTGGCGTCCAATATATCAGCAGGCTTATTATCTAACTAAAAATCACCTAGCAACCATTTATCGTCGCTGTCACTGATGTCATGGCTGTCATACAGTATGACAGTGGCTATAACAGGCAGAGTGGAAGGCACTAGACACCGCGGACGATCGCCAATGAGATCTACTGACCAAATCACCTTGCTCTTCAAGAGTGCACGAAATTGACAACCCATATGGCGAGATGGCAGAAGATCTTGAAGCAAGCTACGACTTCTCATAATGGCACTCTATGTTGATCACAACCACTCTGACAAGAGTGATACGACTGAGAAGAAATAGAAGTTAAGGTTAATTCCCGCCTATAAGGTGTGAAAACACTTGCCAGAAGAATTACAATAGCAATTACAATAAAGCTTTCATATATCTTAAATCTATGTATAATCAATATTTATTTAATTAATAATATTTAATCTTAAAGGCAGGTACATGTTTCATACACTTTACTTGCCCCTGATATCGTATCGGCGTCCGACACCGATATCGGATCGGATAATGTGCTCGCTCTAACCCCCGCCAGCCCTCCGAGCCTCCGTCAAAATGACAAAACTCCCTGCGGACTTACCTTTATCCTTTATCCGTCCCTTCATGACGTAAAACGCGATCGTTAATTTAGCGATACATCAAATCCTTTATCCTTAACTATGCCTACGTCACTTATGAACAGGTTAATTTTATCCTGAAAACTCATTAAAGGTGGCTTTAAAGAACTGCCTCTAAACACGTTTAGCGCTGAACTTAATTAAAACACCCTTCTGTCCTTCTGAGGTAAGTGTAGAAGTTAAAGCAACGGCTGGTGTAGATGGCACGATATCGGGAATCCGATCTGCGGGATCAGCCAAGCTGTCAAGCGGAAGCCGAAGCTGCGAAGCTATAATGGTCTGCATACTGCTGGGCAATCTGCTGGACCAGATGATGCGTCCAAAATCCTCTGGTACACCAGAGCCGGCAAGATGTTGGAGGCGCCGCAGAAACTGCGAATGCTTCCTGTCACCCATCTGCTCATGATCTAAAAGTTGCTTGATCTTCCGTTCCTTCGATGCTGATAAACGCTTCATATGTTCCGACTTGAACTTAGCGTATTTGTTGGTTTCGAGTGGAAACTCGATGATTTCGGCGACTTCGACGGCGTACATATCATCGGAATGCTCGTCCGATGATATGATAAAATTTTGTCGAGTGAGAAGCAATTTTAGCAAGTGTAAATTGACCTTCCAGCATTGAAAACCAGAGCGATGGCTTGTCCAGATAAAATGGTATGTTCCGCATGCCAACATGAAAAACGTCTCTCGCGCTCGCTTCGCTTCGACTGGAACACGGCCCTTGTGCTTCGCCTGTGGAATCTTTGTTACCTTCCATGTCAGAATGTGTACTATCGGGGTCACCAGTATATATAAGTTTGGTCAGCGGTTTGGTACTTAGATGTTACCGTCCACCAAGTTGAGGTACAGAAGGCGAGATGGATGGAAACTTACTACATTCGCTGTTTAATATTAAATAAATTAATTACTAATTTGCCTTTTTAGATATCATTAGGCCACAGTCCTTTTAAATTCAAACAAAATAATCGCTGTAATGCAATGAAATTTTAAATAATGTTTAGCGCTCATTGTGAACTAGCGGTCGCCCGCGGTTTCACCCGCGTGGTTCCCGTTCCTGTGGGAATATCGGCACAAAAGGTATCCTATGTTTAAATCATGGCCATCTACTAACTGTGTGCCAAATTTAAACCAAATCCTTGCTACTTTTTGCGTGAAAGTAACAAGCATCCATCATCCAAACATCCTCACAAACATTGGAATTTATAATATTAATAGTAAATAGTTGGCTGCACACACTTCTAATTAAAACATTATAAGTAATATATTATACGATACCCGAAAACATAGCATGTAAACCAATCTAAAGTTGTGAATTTCATCAACATTAATTTTGGAAGTTGTCGGTAACTTCAGCGCGTAATAACTCACCTCGCAGGGGATTTTTGTTTTTGTGTTATTTCGATCTAAAATATTCAACATTCAATAAATATCAAATATTAAATATAATTTAAAATATAAATAAATAAGAATTTATATTCTTTAGAGCCTGTTTCACAATCAAAAAGTTAGATCTGAGTTAGAACTTATGCCATATCCTGATTCCAAACAAAAAAGTGGTCAGATACTTGACCAGCTTCGAAAAAAAAATTTAAAAAATAATTGTTGACAGATGATTTAACAGTTGTGATATGAAACATACAATATAAACCATCTGTCAACTAAGCTACTCAAATCTTGGTTTTTTGACTGTGAAAGAGGCCCCTAATGTAACAAAATATTTCAATACTTTTCTCAAACACGCATGGAAATGTCATTATTTTCGAAAAAAAGAACACGCGAAGTATCGAATTTACGGACAAAGAAAATCAAATCCATTGCAGGAGCGTTTTTTGAATTTGGAACAATACAAAGAGTATTTAACTGCTGGAGCGCTGTAATGTTCCAAATTCAAAAAGACGCTCCTGCAATGAATTTGATGGGCTTTTAGTAATTATTAAATGTATAATATAAAAAGTATGTTTCATTTTCCTGCATTCTTTTGAGAAAAGCACTAATATGCCTCGGCAGAAATGGCAATTGCCTGTCTCGTATAAACTCATACTCGACCTGCAATTGCCTATTCCACGGCCTTTGCAATAATGTACTATTATGTGATACTTGATTACCACTGAAACATAATTTTATGTGTCTTTGGATGTACTCATGCTTATTATTTATGAATATCCATTTACGTAATACATACTATACAAACAGACAGCATGGTAAATAAATAGACGCGAATGCAAACTTATAACATACATCACTCTACATTTTTTCATTAGCCGTACAGTTACTGCCAATCGCAGAACGCGATATCATTTCAATATTTAAACTTCGATCTGAATGGGAATAAAAAACGCCCATAAATCGCGCGCGTCGGGCGCATGAATAGTTCGCATCGCCGCGGGAAATTCTCATTCCGACTGGAAAAGAAATATTGTAAAGGGAATCCGTTTTAGTTTAGAGCTTCTGGCCCCGACACCGCGTGGCTCTCTCTACGGTATTGCCGGTGTGCACGGCCCGTTCTCGTGTTACGTAACCCAGATGCACAATAACCTGGAAATAAATTCACTTCATTTTTATGAACAACGGAAAAACGGTTAGCCTTCAGCATTCCTGATGTTAAGTAATGCTAAGGTTGAAGATGGAAGCGCGCCTTCTCTGAAATCCTCATACAATATGATCCCAATATAATAAGTACCCCCACTGGGAAAAGAACCCGGGACCTTTGGGTGGTGCTGGTGGTGCTACCATTAGACCACAGAGGCGGTTCTTTGCATTGTGCCAGCTTAATATACGTTTTGCGCGGCTCCGTTGGAGGTTTCCAAATTTCCATTTAATTACGCGTCGTTTGTTGATGAATAATCGGTTTAACGGTCCCCGGGAGCGCTCGTCAACCGCCGTTACGACCACTACTAACGTTCCGCTGTATTATACCACTTCAACTCAATTTACAAAATTATTTCATATAAGGTCGGCGACGAACTGTCTTTTAGTACGCCTATTAAAAAAATATTGTACCCTTGATATCTACTTTATTGCAACTGCTAAAAACGACTAAGTTTAATTAAGGTTTGTGCTCTACCGTTTCGAGGAAAACTATTACGAATAGGTATTGTTATGGGGTCCCAATCGGAACATCTACTTGGTTCGAACTACGAACAGTACCAACTATCTTCTAATGTTAGTACTACTTAGTATTTGGTTTAAAAGGTACGTACTAGCTGAGATGTGCTTTCCCTTTGCAAGTATGGAGGTATTATTATGTCTTCTGCTGTGTAAGTAACTCTAGTCTCGCGACACTTTAACCGCCTCTGTGGCCTAGTGGTCCAACTACCGGTATCAGACCCAGGCAGGGGTACATATTGTATTCGGTTTGCTTGGTGGTAGGATTCGTTGTAAATCCGCCTGGCTAGCTACCACCATCTTATCTAAGTCTGACGCCATAACAACAATGTTTTCAGCATTCTTGTGTTCCGGCAGTTAGAGATGAGATAGCCAGTTCCTCAGTCATTGATGATTCCGGGAGAGGCTCGTTTCCATCTCAGCCTTATCAGCCTTATCAATACTTAAAATCAGGTATGGTGAAAGCTAAGAGTCTCCCCGTCGAACACAAAAAATACTGGAGACCAAGATTACCGGGTGCGGGGCGGGTGCGGGACGACTGCGGGGCGAACGTGGGGCGGTCGCGGCGGGGCGGAGGAAATTAGGAAAGTTGCGGTGACGTTCAGAGCTCATCCGTTGCTTGTATCGCGGTACACAAGCTGCGGCTTGAAACTGGGCCAAGGTATTCATTTATTTGCAGAACCAACATTATGACATTTATTATTTGTTTCCAATTATTATACTGATAAACGAATCACAGTAAAAAAAATATACTAGAAAGAGCAGTTGCTCTGACGGGATGACGGGACGACATGAGACTAGTTAGTCTCATGTCGTCCCGTCATCCCGTCAGGGCGACATGAGACTAGTTGCTTTTTTCTAGTATATTTTCTTGTTTAATATTTCATCCCTCCTGCGTCAAAAGACAAGTCAACTGCAAAGATGAAAACAAAATAAAAAATAGAGCTTTTATAATAATATGCAGTCGGAGGCTCTTATCCTAATCCTAACTAATATTTTAAATACGAAAGTGTGTTTGTTTGTCCTTCCTTCACGCCCTAACCAAGCAACCAATCCACTTGATTTTTAGCATAGGGTAAGTTGAAAGAACGGAGAGTTACAAAGACTACTTTTTATCCCGATGTTCCCACGGGAACGAAAACCACGGCGGTGAAACCGCGGGCAGAAGTTAGTTTTATAATATATCGTTCGTATCATGCCTTTTTTATAAGTACTCTATAATTTCAAATCATACATATAAACTCGTGGCCGTCCGCGATATAAAAAGTATCCCATATTTTATCCTATGCTATATATAAACAAATTGTGTGCTTCATCCAAGTCCGTTTCGCCATTTTTGCTGACGAACATCTAAACATCCAAACTTTCACAATTTTATAATACACTCACCGGCACATCTAACCGCCCACCCTGATATTTTCATACAAACCTGCTCACTTACTCTATACATCAAAATGTCAATATATTTTTGCAAAGATGTGTATGCTTATGTTTAGGATAAGCATTCGCTGTTTGATGAGCACTTTAAAGAGTTTTATAAATCTCTTCCCGTTTCCAAAACCTTTCTTTAAGCAAAGTATTCATATCACATTGTATGGAATCTGATGAAGCATTCATTGAAATAAAACAACTTTTACGGATTCGATTTAGGTACACTACATAGTGCATTATATAATGCACTTAAATCCGTAAAACTTTTTTTATTTTAATGATGAGTGCGCGAATAAATTCATTGTTCTGCCTCTATGGACAAATGGAGTGGTTTCGGTACTTGTCAAAATTGCTAATTAGACAGTCGAACGCTTAACCTAAATATTAGCATACAGATCTTTGCAGAAATATGTTGACATTTTTATGTATAGAGTCGCAAAAAAGTGAGCATGTTTGTATGAAAATAACGGGATGGGCCATTAGATGTGCCGGTGAGTGTATTAGTAGTATGTCTGAACTGCAGCTGTCGACGGCGCGGACGCGACGACGATTCTCAATGACGGTTCAATTAGTAGACTGGCCCGGTGATCAGCTGTGCGCGAGCAAGGGGCGGGTGAAGCGGGGGCAACAGCTGCAAACGCCGTAATCACACCGGGACACGGCTGCCCGGACGCGCCTTAATTACTGCCAGGGAACAATGCAACTTGAGTAATCTGTGATGAACTCTATAGTGGCAGATCCATATTGTATCGATGGCGAAACAAACTAAAACTTTTATATTTTGGATTGAATGAACTTTAATTAAGCGTCAGCACATTTAAGACGCTCTGGTGTCTGGTGGAAGCTCGCAACTCCCGGGTCTCAAGTCTCAACCACTGAGGAGCTGACTATCTTTTCTCTAACTGCCACCATGTTTTTCTAGCACTATCTTTATGTTTCCGAGCAACTACAGGAATTAATAAAATATTACATGAATATGAGAATCAATAGACTTAGATTGAGAGAAATGCCGGAATGTTTTTGTTGCCTGGAATTTTCATCAAAGACTCAAAAATGTATTTAGTTTGAATCCCCTTTATTACGTACATCTTATGTTTTGGCGCGCACTGTTCATTGAAATAAAACAACTTTTACGGATATCAAACGCGCTATATTTCCACGAACTAAGTTGTAATTGTCCGTATTTTTAGGTTTTTTGACCACGGGAGCTGTAAAGGTGCCGAAACGTCGGGAAAATCAAAAAACCCCTAAAAAACCAAAAAATACGGACAATTACAACTTAGTTCGTGGAAATATAGCGCGTTTGATATCCCCTTTATTAATTTTCAAAGACTTCGCTTGAATTGACTAAGTGTCTGGTTCTGTATAATTTCAAACTTCCTCGAGAATTAAACTACAAATTCGAAACTAATTTGATAAATCAAGTGCTAGTTCCAGAGATAAGCGCGTGCGAACAAACAAACTAAGCGTTATGTTTACTTAACTAATATTTCCCGAAACTTTAAATTTAGTTGTAAAGGCTTTCCATAATCGAATGAACGTCAGCCTTCGAGTCGTGACGTCTCTCGTTCGCCTCACAAAGTTGCCGAACTTCACCGAAGCTAGTTTCACTTTCGATATTAAATTATCTGCAGCCAAAGGAATGCGAACCATTCACGGAATGGAAAAACTTCCGCAAAATGTTTGTTCAAAAGCAATATCCACTTCGATTCAGTCCAATTAAAGATGATCAGAAGTAATTAATTTGCATAATTGGAAGAAAATTACAGCATTGAAATGCTAAATAGAGGCACGAAATAAGTCGGGGCGGAATTTGCATGGCCCGGAATTAATTATCGGGCGGTCCCGCCGCCGCCGCCGACCCGCGGCCCACGGCCCGCGGCCCGCGCTGCCTCGCCGGTGCGCTACCCTAGTATCGGTGAAGGTTTACGTGGCGCGGCCCGGTGCAGGAAGGCTGGTGCGACAATTGGCGGGTCGAATTGTTCATTCGAAGGTGTAGTTATATCTGATGAGAGCAATCATTTGTTGTCACGTCTAAGTTATGGTTTGTATCTTAATCGTTAACGGCTGCACGGCGGGCCAATGTGGTGGCCAACTGGTGATGCGGATGGTACGATAGCGGTGATGGGTTTAAATTCTTTCATTCAAAACTGTAATATTTTCTGATGCGTCTTTTCTGACGAGAATTCAAATTTGACACATATAATTTATGTTAAACGTTAAATCGTCTATTATTTCGAACTCGAGAACATGTCATAGAATTATTAAATGTAAAATACATTGTATCGTATAGCTACATTGTCTCAATTAAGTTATTAAATCTATAATTACCGAGGTGGGACTTAGTTAATTATAGCTTTCAGCCAACACTTATTTCTGTCTGTCTTAAAATAAGTTATCATCGTATTTTGAAAAAGCATTTCATTGTTAAAGAAAGTTATTTAAATTGAATGGTTTTTGTAAAACGATAGGACCCGTTCAGAATTAAACCGACTATGTAAGAATAGTTTCTTCAATATGATCATTTCTTCAAAATTTGCAATGAACGTACGGAACTCGCAAGAAAATATAAAAATATTTATTCAGTAATATTTTTACAAAAACATATTAAACTGAAATCTCTTTTTAAGTATTATTATACTTGTGCCAAGAGACCTCAATCTTCCACATCGTACATTGCAATTGAGTTTAAAGAATAAACACTTGTTTGCATTTTTAAATAATTTAAGACTATTAACTAACGCTACTTGCAAAAGTGAGTGCACGCGGGCGTGCGTGCGTGCGTGCGTGCGTGTGCTTTGTGTGTGTGTGTGTGTGTGTGAGAGCGAAAAATTTTTTTTAATTTGTTTTGTAATCTTTATCTTTTAGAGAATTGGTAATGAGTATTTTACATTCAAATTGAAATACTATCTTCCCGCAGTACTTCTGAAGACGAAATACCATCGCATACTTATGCTCAGCGAGGCAACTTCAAATATTCATTCAAGTTAAAGGCACAAGAAAAATAGTTTAGTAGTGTATATTTAACTAAACTTGTGACGAGGCTCCTAGTCCGGCAGCACCACAGTCGCCAAAACGTCGGAACCGCCGCACTCGTTAATAAAATGGGACGAAATAAAAGTATCGTTCACAGAGACTTGTTTTTATTAATGGGAATAAGGAACCCGTGTATCGGGTTCCTGATGTATTTAGAGAAATATATTATGGTTGGTTTATAAAAATATAATTTAAAAGCAGCGTCTAGCCTGCTGGCTTCTGTAAGATTACGTCAAAATGAGCCAAACAGAAATCGTGGAACGGAGAAAATTTGAATTTAGACAGAACAGATAAAAATACAACTTGATTACCATAGAGTGAGACTACGGAGTTTCTAACCATTTCATCCATCCATAAGGCTAGAACGAAATGGCATCGTTACAAACTTAGTGTTAAAGTAGCTGTTCATTAGTAAATTACCTACCTACTAAATAACGCTAAATTATAATTTTCTTTTGTTGCAGGTAAATTCCCGATGGAGAAAAATACTACTACAAACTAGTAATCACGTAGAAAGTGATATTTCGTGGGAGGCTCTTTATCCGGTGAGGCAAACTTATTTGTGAGACTTATTTGTATTACCGGAGAAAAGGAAATCTGAACGTGCAGGGAAATGTATTTCAATTGCAGTGTTTTTTGCACTGTAACAACAACTATGGTAAAAGACTTCAATCGAAACATGACTGAAATGCAATTATTGCTGCTAACCTATTAGCAGATTTGGCCAGCAGGTTTAATGGATTTAATGACGACGTTGATATTGTTGCCACAACTGATAATATTTAGCCGCCTCTGTGGTCTAGTGGTACAACCACCGGTATCAGACCCAGCGGTCCCGGTTCGATTCCCAGCCGGGATACATATTGTATTCCGTTTATACAGATATCTATCACAGATAACGTAACTTTTTATAGGTTAGGTTTTCTTAACTTTTTGAATAAGTACTCGTATACAACCTACGTAGAAGAGAAATGGGCTGATGGTGACGAGTCTTTTCTCTTTCTTTATTTTTCAACTCTAAGCGCCTACTAGTAAGGAACTTATCTCTAACTGCCGGAACACAACTATGCTGACCTTCGTGCTGTTGCTGGCCATTGGCCATTGTTGTTGTGGCGTCAAACTTAGATAAAATTCAAAATTCAATATCATTCATTCAGTCTAGGCTGTTACAAGCACTTATGAACGTCAAAGAAGGTACGCCGTCGGTTCACAAACCCTACGGCGGGAGACCTTGTAACGAGAAGAACCGGCAAGAAACTCGTCAAGGGCTGTTTTTTCTCTCTGTTTTATTTCAAACAGAGTCGTCAAATGGGATAAGAGAGTGGTAACAATCCAGGCGGACTCAAAACAAGTCCTACTACCAACCAAAGCTAAGTCCAATGGGAATCGAACCAGAAACTTCTTGATCTGACTCTGGTACTGCTTCCACTGAACAACAAAGACGGTTTAGCAAACTGAGTATTCGAGGCCCTCAAAAGGCCGCGAGTGCAATCGTTGTACTCAAGGACCGGCCGCGCCTGCGGCCTTAAGCGCTCAGTAGACGCAATTAAGGAAAAGAATTTAATGTAATAAATTGCGGGCCAAAGCTGTGCATAAATCCGCCGCCGCCGGCCGCCGAATAATTTGCGAAATTTGGTCAACGAGCTCGTCGGTGTTGGAAGTTCTGGACATTTGTTACGTGAAATTTGTTGAGATTTGGTCGAGTTATTTATGTTCATGAATTATAATTTAATGTGTAAAATCAAAGTCATCACACACATTCAACCGTCTCTGGGGTCTAGTGGTACACCCACCGGAATCAGACCCCGTGTTCGATTCCCAGCGGGGGTACATATTGTTTTCGGTTTGGTTGATGGTAGGACTTGTTGCTAGTCCGCTGGCTAGCTACCACCATCTTATCTAAGTCTGACGCCATAATAACAATGTTTTCAGCATTGTTTAGATCCGACAGTTAGAGATAAGATAGCCAGTTCCTCAGTGATTGAGGTTTCCGAGAAAGGCCGGCTTCCATCTTCCTTCCTTACATCTTCAGCCTTATCAATACTTAACATCAGGTATGATGCAGGCTACGGGTCTCCCCGCCGTTCATAAAAAAAATGCAGTCAACATCACTCTCAGAGCTATACCCCAACTGGCACTGGTTATAAATGTTGTTCGGAAACAATAGTAACAGGACGCCAGCCCATTGCCTACAGCAGATACCGAATATTCCCTGTCCATTTCTATGGTATTTCTATCTGTAGGCGTTAGGCCTAACTTTCGAGCAAGTATCGAGGAAGTAAAGTAGGTAATAAAAATATAAGTAGGAGAGTGTGCGAGAGAACTGCACGACCTTGTCCCTCCAGCCCCTTTCCGCCATCGGGGTACCAGACGCAGGTTAGCTTAGCTTATCTTAGGTTAGGTTATCACCCGTCGTACGTCGTTGACATTCCAGCGATCCGTACCAAGTGCTTTGCTGACACATTTCTAATGCGAACCGCTAAAGGATGGAATGCGCTGCCTGCTCAAGTGTTCCCCGATTCCTACAACTTGGTCTCTTTAAGGCGAGAGTGAATAGGCATTTCCTGGGCAAGAATGTTACACCTTGACCACATCCTGTTTACTAAGCACGATGGTGGTCAAATGCCTGCACAGTTACTTGTAAAAAAAATGTATGAGATATAGAGCAGCGTTCCTACCGGAAGTAAACGGAACTACATTTTCCTATAGATTTATTGTCATGACGTGCTCGATACTTACTCGATACAATTTCGATAGTTTTTAAAGCTAACACCCGGCGCATTCGTTTATATTTCGTTCCCAATCCACCACCACTTCCGTGGTCTGGTGTAGAGTTGATAAATATATTAATTATTCATTAAAATTAACAGATAAATAAAAATATCATTCACAGTCAATAATTGTAATTAATATTAACAGTTCAAATTACCATTATTAGATTCGGACATGCGATCGAATTTGACTTCAATTTGCCTTTCATTTAACTACCATTTCAATATGTTAATTTTATTGAATATTTTTGGTCGCACTCAATTGTAGGCTCGTTTTCTTTCGGAATAAGTATTAAATTAAAGTGGTATTGGTAATCGAATTATGATTATTAACAGTTCGATTCTTATTTTTCTTCGATTGAATATTATTAGTCGTAAGTAGTCAGTTGAAGCGAACGTAGTGTTAAGTCTGTTAATGTATGAAGGAAAGTTCATTTATTCAACGCGTTCCTGATAATATTCGTTTGCTACTTTTATATTAAAAACCAGTTAATTATATGATAAGATTGACAATATCAACTAATATTTTAAATTTTTAAAAGATTTTTTTGAAATGTGTTGGTGGTGGTTATACCATGGTGTTATACCATGTCTAGTCTGGTGGTCATTGTCCACCTGTTTACGATACCCAGTGGGTGTACATAATTGTATTCGGTTTATAACAACAATGTTTTCAGAATTGTTATGTTCTGGTAGTCTATGTAGACTATAATATATAATATATATATAATAAAAGACTATAATATAACGAATAAACACAAAAACTACTAAACGGATTTGGATGAAATTTGGTATACAGATAGTAGATACCCTGGTTATGAACATAGGGTACTTTTTATCCCGACACTCCCACGGGAACGGGAACAATGTGAAACCGCGAGCGGCCGCTAGTTAGTGATAAAATACCTCAGTGGTTGAGTATCACCGTCAACCTTACCATTACTTACAAACGCTTAGCTTCTCCCCATTTGTGGAATTTTTAAATTATTAATTTCTCTTATTTTTAGTGTAGTTTATTTATGCTCAGTAGTCTGTAGGTATAGCCCGACACAGGCCGCGGAGCGTGAAACATGGCGGCTCGCGGGCGTGCTCAAGAGAGCGCAAGCGGAATAAACCGCATTTTTGAGATTTAAATCGCATGCTTTCACGTATTACGGAATGCCACTCCCAGACAAACCAGCCTTTTGTACTATTGCTTTGAACCTCTTTCCTTTATTTGTACCTACGTTTCAACAAAATATATAAATAATAAGTAAGATTTTATAATATGGACAGATGGCTAATTGATTTATTCGTCTGATGCGGTACAAACAATAGCCCATTCAAAACGTGTTCAACTTGTCCTAAAACCTGCACGCAAAATGACCTAATGTCTGCCACCGACAACGCTATCGAGGTGGCCAAATTCTGGCTCAAAACATAAGGAGAAGAAGAAGTAAGAAATCTTGGCCACTTTGATCGCTGCCGCCACTCGCGCTATCGTCATCACTGCATTCGCATTCGTTTACAATAAACATTCTTCGCCCTTCCCGAACGACTCAATCGGTCTCTCCACATCAAACAATTTACCACGAACGCTGCAAACAAAAGAAATAACAAGTGCTTAATTCCAGCAGACGTTTTTATTGTAGATGGTCTGTTTGTAGAACGTGTCCTGCGCTCACGAATAGTGGAACAGCTGCCTTATTTTACAGTAACCGCTCCATGTATTTACCCTTTGAAGCTACGGAACTTGGTAGTTTTGAAATATAAAGCTCAGACGCTTGTTGGTTGCTCCTAACTTGTGAGGCAAACAGCAGCAAGGAATAGCATTATTTTATTAGTAGTATTTGCTGTGTGGTACTTGGGAACTTTTTGTTCTTAATTGAATATAAAAAGAAGGTTGTAAACTGTGTTAGCCAGTTTTATACAGAATGTAACTTAAATGATAATGAACTGGTAAAAAGAACTCTAACTGTTTGCCGAATGAAGAATAACTATGAATAAAAAGGCGAAGAGATTATTAAGTGGATCTTGGGAACAATATCGAGCCCGCAGCAACAGCAGGCAACAGGAGTCAGCCAGGAATTCCACCCCTTGAGCTTCAACAAAAGTTGTGGCAACCATCCGACTGCAAGACGTTGAATATTATTACGATTTCTGTGAACGAACGCCGGAGAATTTATACAAGTTACGCAACTCGTCGGGACTCCATCAATCCATCTTTATACGAGTATATACGAGTAGGTACGTTTGTGCTCCGAACACTGCGAAATAAAGTTGCGGTAATTTCGCTCCTTATACAATGACTCGTCTGTAAATGTAGTAACAAATTACAGTAAGAGACTTCCAATTTAACAGCTAAATGTAGTGTAGGCGTGCCTGTTCCATTGTAATAAAACTCAACCTGAAACTCCTCAGTCTATTCAGCGTTAAGATTCATTAGAAAATTTATCAGAGCACACGTCTTCGTGTAAGCTAAGGTGCTTTGTACCTGCCCTAAATTGGATTTACGCCGTTTAGGCTTAGCAATTAAACTAGTTATGATTAGGTAAATCAATTTATCTTGAGAACACTATGCTAATCTCCGTCTGAGGCTCAGGGGCTAGGCATTTGTCAGGGGAGGGCTCGCTCCCAGGCACCAGGGCCAGGGGGTCTATTCCGATAACGTTTAGAAGTCACAATTGTATCTCAATCTTGTTTCAATTGCAGTGTTTTACACTGTAGAAACAGGGCCTGCAGACAAAGTAACCTATTTCCTAAGCGAAACGACAAATAAATTCGTTATCGTCTATATGCGCCAATCAAATTGCGGTAACGATGACAAAGACCACGTGATTTAACATGGCTTATGCCAATCCATACATTTTAATCTTTCCGAACTTCGCTATCGTTTTTGAATTGTTACTTTGTCTGGCCGGAACTGTGTAAAAGAGCACTAGAATTGAAAGACGTTTGAAATACGATTAAGACCGAAGCATCACCAGAATTAAGCCCCAGGATTTACCGCCGCTGACTCGCCGTCCCGCGTAAGGAGCGAGGGCCCACCGTGACGCCCTCCTCCACACTAATTACCTACAGATTACAGATTTTATTACTATTTGTTACATTCGCCTTGTGGTGGATTTGGGGAAATGGATGGTTTAATTAGCTTGAGTACTACAAAAGCGAAGGGAAGCACGTGTAATTTTACCTGTAAATAAATTTAGAAACAAGTGCCTTTTCTTTTTTGCGCTGAAGACTCGTCTGTTTTCTAAATTCTTCTTTTGGATTGTCACAGCTACTATGTAAATTAAACTCGTCTTCAATCACCAATGAACGAGGTCAACGACCGTGCGACTATTACAGCTGATTGATCTGCCTGCATTCGGTCCCGTCCGTAAACTGCTACATTGTTTGTTTATCGCTGACTACAAAGTTTTAAAACTCTTTGTTTTGAAAGATCAATTTCAATAAACGAAGGGTTTACTTTGGAAAACTGACGTTATTCACTGTTGCGAAGAATACAGATGCGTCATTTTTCACTGTTGGTATGTGGCTGTTGGTTGGTAGTATTCTATAATAAAGTAAATTAATCTAATATCAAACAAGCTAAATATTATTTTACACACGCGAGCAATGAAAAAGTTCCAGTGACATAGCACCAAATTACTCCTAAACGGGAAAGGCTAGCTTAATGACGCCGTCTGCAATATTGAAGTTCATTTGACAGCGAATCAGAATATTAATGTGTGATTTTAATTAATTTTAATTTATGAAGCTAGGTTCTATGTCTTAGGAGATATAAAGGTGTTTGTCGGTATTTGTGGGTGGAACTTTTTCATTGCTCGTCAGTGTATATTGAATCGAAATGGATCATCATCAACTACATCGCCTAAACTATGAATGTTAAAATTCCCGAAATAAAATTGAATCAATTATTTGTAGGAAATTAAGTATCCGGTAGAGTTATTTCAGGAATTGGATGCTTTTAGAATTCTTAATAATCTTCACAATAGTATTAATTTTCGAATAAATTAATTTAGGCGGACTGCGAGGGATTCTACAGACAACGGGTCGTAACGAGAATATAATGATCCTCTTAAAATGTGCGGCCATTTATCATTATAGTGGTTTCGAGATTCTGAGCTGGTCACAAGGCTCGGTACTTAGAGCGAGATCCCGCGGTCGAGCTCCAGCCCTGCGGTCGCCCGAGCTGTAGCTTACTGTAGTAGCGCTACGGAGATATACGTCGGTGTTGCTCCGTCCGCCGCGACGTTGCGTGACCTACACACTGCTACGACTCTTCCCAGTGCTACGCGTCGTCTCGGTAGATTATTTAAATGTTCTGTATCAGTTATTCATTTGTCAGCAGCACGATTATCTCGTCGGCAACTTTAAAGTGTTTGATGCAGATTCACTGCGCATTATTTCTTATTCCAAGTTAAAAACGTGTCCCTGTGACACAGCTCTGAGTTAAAAAAAAAAGTAATACTTATCATGATTAAACAAACTATTTATGATAATTTTTTATATAGAGCGCTCTGCGGACAATTTACAACTGTTTTTAGCATTGTTGTGTTCCAGCAGTTTTTTTTTTTTTTTTTTTATGACCGACGGGGAGACTCTTAGTCTTCATCATACCTGATGTTAAGTATTGATAAGGCTGAAGATGGAAGCGAGCCTCTCCCGGAATCCTCAATCACTGAGGAACTGGCTATCTTATCTCTAACTGCCGGAACACAACAATGCTGAACGCATAGTTGTTATGGCGTCAGACTTAGATAAGATGGTGGTAGTTAGCCAGGCGGACTTAAAACAAGTCCTACCACCAACCAAACCGAATACAATATGTACCCCCGCTGGGAATCGAACCCGGGACCCCTGGGTCTGATACCGGTGGTTGTACCACTAGACCACAGAGGCGGTTACACATAAGATAGCCAGGAGGATTCCGGGAGAGGCGGGATTCCATCTTGAACCTTATTTTTTATTTATTTATCAAGTGGTCTGTTACAATTATCACTTTAATAATTTACCGCCAACCTATGAACATAGTTTGTTGGCGGGATATGCGCTCTTTTACAATTAATACACACCAAACATGCAATTTAATAATATTCGTAATTAATTTTTTAAGCTAACATATTTTTACCTTTTTACTCTGTCTTAACTAGATAGTACTTATTGAAAAGATAATATTAAAAAAAATTAGGTACCACATACATTGAAGTTCTTTCACTATGAACATTCTTAGAACGAGGTGGCACCAGAATACCATCATTTGCTCTCCTGGTTTTACAGTTGTACACTCTTTTTTATTTAAAAGTCATCACAAAAATTGTTCTCTAGTACAATAAGAAACTTAACTTCACAGGCAAGATTTTACGTATTCTAAATATCTAGTCATAATCCTTATTGCACATTTTTTTCGTTTCTTTTATTTACAAGATATTTTTTTAAATTATTCTGTATGTTTTTTATTCCATAAATGTATGTCGCAAAAATGCGTCCATAAATACTTAATCCATACCTAATTAAATAATCAACTAAAGAGTAGTAAACCACAAACAATGTTTTTTTACTTATTATTCTTTTAAGATGGCAAAAGCACGTCTTAAGTGAGTTCGTGTCGACGTGATCGCTGATTTTGTTACGGAGTTGCGGCTGAACCCAAATATAGTTATAGTTATAATATTAGGCTTTAGCTTTTCTTTTGTTGACCACAAAAGTTGAGCTCTGTATTTTGGAATATCCTCATTTATGTATATAGCTGTAGTACTATTATTTAAAAATATTGTGTCATTAGTCAGCTTAAACTGCTTTCGTGCCTGTACCCATTGCGTACGGGCATTCTTTGTTCGCAGCGTAGCGATGATAATTTTCGGCTTAGGGTTTGCTTCATTACGGTTTTTACGTCCTACCCTCAATACATCCACAACATCATCAGGGGCTTTTTTTTATCTAACACCTTTACTTCGTACAGTTTCCACAATATTGGCCGCAGTTTAGTTATCTCTTCCATGTATTTCAATGTTTTTTTCTCTGTCTTTTTGTACTCTTTCTTCTAAAGCCTTTCTGTATTTTTCCAGATACATATTTTTTTGTTCTAAGGCTTTCATTTTTTCTTCGTTTTTAAATTCAACCATATCCTAATACTATTCCGCATAGAATTCAACAGTATCCTTGAGTCCGTCTATCTTCTTCTCCATTTTATAGATCACCTCCAATTTTCTGTTTACCTCTGAGACTAAATATTATGTTGTCAGATCACTTGATGGCACGTTTATCTTTGGGCTATTAGACTTCTGACACGGTTCACATATTTAATTTTCCACGAATTGTTTATAATTTAGTACATACTTTTAATGAAAATCTCCATCACAAACTTTGCACTTTAAAAGGTCTTCCTTCGTATTGGATACGCATTGTTTACACTTTTTACACTGCATTTTTTTGTTATTTTTTTCTTTTCACTTGATGTTTCCTTTATTTTAGTAATTTACTGAAATGATACGTAAATACGTAGCAACCGACACACTTGTTCATACCACACAAATCAGAATTATCAATACTTAACATCAGGTATCATGAAGGCTAAGCGCCTCCCCATTGTACATAAAAAAAACCGAAAATCATATCCGCGACCTCCGATCAGAAGGCTGGTTTAGGTACCCTTGCGCCAAACAGGTCGTCATAATGTGTGGCGTGATGCCGTACAGAGGAGCAAGATCCGAAACAGGGCTCGTGGAGTGCGCGGGCCCGCGAGGGCCCTCGGTCCTGGCCTATTGTTAACAGTCACAATGCCGCCTCTCCGCCGACCTTTTGTGCAAAAGAAATGGAATAGCGCTCGAAACTGGGGGTCTAATACGAAAAGGTTGGTCACGATTTACTATGAACCAGTCAAGAAATTCACGTCCGACGCCAGATTTTTTATCATTATGCCATCTTTACAAGGAAAGACATATGACTATAGTTGAATGATTTGGGTCATTCGATTTACTAAATATTGGAACCAGTCAAATGTCAGGCGATGCAAGAAGATGTTAACGTCAAACAGCAGTATTTTTGCCAATTTGACAATGCTTGCCGAAAGACAAACAATTATTCTATAAAAATAATAGTTAAGCGTACGACAAGGTTTAAAGAATAAACGCTGCCAAAAATATAAGTTTTATCACCCTTCGAAATACCCGAAACAAATTATGAAAATTTATTTATTTTCCCGAATGGTTAGACTTCCCTTTTTTCTGGACACTGAGGTACGGGAAGAGGTTTAAGTCTTGAAAGTAAATGAACGTTCGTTCGATTTACGTGTTTGAATTTCGAAGTAGACCCCCTGGGCCCTGAGTTGTTGCGGACTGTGACAGGTGCAGGCGATTGTTGATAAATATAATAAATATTTCTTACACTCACCTTAATTTGCCTAGCCCTAAAGTAAGCACTGTAAGGCTTGTGTTATGTGATGCTAGGGTAACAAATATCATATAGTATTTATGTGTAGAAATATTTAAACATCCATGACTCAGGTACAAATACAAATTCGACCCCAGAACCTCAGAGTAGGTGACACCTTGAAATCAGTGTACATACGTACCACTCTACCACGGAGGTCGTCCAACTAGATTGGTTGATGCTGAGGATTATTGGCTTGGATCAGTTAAAATATACATTAGAAGGCAAATGTCCTGTTTGTATTCAAAAACAACTTTGCAGGCGTGAACAAAAAGAGTTACTCAGAACCGGGTTGAGTACTGGATTTGCCTTTAATAATCAATGACGTTTCGACTTGCTAGAGCTCCAAAAGATTTATTTATAGCGACGTTGAACCCCTTTCACAGCTAGAGTTTTTTATTATTTTTTATTTATTTGCATTAACTAGGTGCTAAACTATTTATATTTTATTAAATCTTGTAAGTTATTCTCAAACTACCTACTGGTTTATTAGTCTTCCACGCAATCCTTTCCCTGCCCATTTTTTTTTTACTTTATCCTTTTTTTAAGTGCGTCATTTTCAGCATTTCCTGCCCACCATCAATAGGGTAAAGGCTGAAAATCGATGTTTCGCTCATCCCACGAGCGAAAATACCACATCGAGCCTCGACACTTTGCTGCACAAAGAGGCATCCACACTACGTCTAACGTAGCGATTATAACAATATGTCACGTAAACTATTTAAGATGTCTACCTAAATGCCAAATGTATCAATCTATGTGTGTTGCAACAAAATAAACAATTTTCTATTCTATTCTATTCTATCCCTCTTACGCACAAATGAACTTCACTTGTATTCTTAGAATTTTTAATTAGATAAAAAATGCTGGATTAATTCGAATGTCGCCTCCATTCGATTTGAAGATAATTATTTCAATTCAATTCAAATTCATTTATTTCAGACAACAAAGATCCATTAATAATAATCCATGGGTTAGTAAATAAAAGATACTTAAAAATAAGGGTTAGTAGATTTAGTTACAATACATTATGAAATATACCTCAGAGGCCACCTGCGCGGACAACACCCAGAGGAGTTATCCTCCACTGTAGCAATGCTGGGGAGGGTGCGAGAGAGTACTCTCGCACCCTCCCCAGCAGTGACGCCACTTTCTTCCGAATTACGGCATGAAATCTGTCTGTTTGGCATTGTGCGAACATGCTTGATGCACTGCAGAAGCGAGGAAGTCCCAACATCATCCTGAAAATGTTATTATATTGCACGCGCAGGGAGTTCAGCAATTTTTTGTTGTGATTGGTCCAAAGACCGCCCGTGTACAGACCCTGGCAGTACGCCTTAAACAAAGTTATTTTTACCTGCTCAGAGCAGCGAGCAAATCTGCGGGCCAACATATTGCCACGTATCGCTAATGCCCTACGCTCCCTCCCTCTCTATATTTAGATCGTCTTTAAGGTCGTCGGTAAGGAAATGCCCTAGGATCCTAGAAGCCCTATTTCGTATGTCATCAGGGTCCCATGTCGGTTTGTAGGTAGTCTATTTAACCAACTGCTAAATATAATAAAATTTTAATCCCCATTCCCGAATCCAATACCAGCCTGATAAATTGTAACATTACAATTGTGGGGCGTACGCGCTAATTACGAGGATTGTATAATTATTTTACTGATATCGCGCCATAAAGGCGAGCAGAAGCGCCGTCCCATAATGAGACGCTAATTATCCGCGACGCCGCACTGCACCAACCGATACGGATAACACACCCACGCACACACAGGGGCCTATGTGTCTATGTGTGTGTTAGCGATGAATAGCGTTTCTCGTCTTTCCATTCTTCACCGTGGTCGGGTAGTTTATGAAATCATTATTATTTACATTTGAGTCCCTAACAGGAGTTCGAAAAACAAATATTACCAACTGGATGCCGCCTACGGTTTTCTCCTGCGCCGTTCTCGTTCCCGTAGGAATATAGGGATAAAAAATATCCTATGTTTCTCTCCAGCCTATTGTGTAGCCTATGTGTATGTGTATTTCGAATTTCATCAAAACCCGTTCAGCTGTTCTAACCTGATTGAGTACCAAAAATCCAAACATCAAACATATAAACATCCAAACCTTCACATTTATTATATTAGTTGAAAGTAGGACTACTTTTATAACCTACTAAAGGTTATCTAATTAGTTTTTCTAAAATGTGTAGCATGAGGGATATTAACGCGACAAAAATGATGTATGTTCCTGTCCAGGCTTCAAAGTGTATGTGTCCCATTCATTCATATCTATTCAGCTGTTTTGGCGTGATTGAGACAAACATCAAAACTTTTTTTTATGATTTGTTTTTTTTCATTTTTCAATGCTATTTTTATACTTATGATAAATGTTTAATAGAAAAATATTGGAAAATATCAACTCGGCCACAAGTGTATTCTCAGATGGGACACGAACCCACGACCTTTGGAAATCCGATCCAATGCTCTAACCACTGAGCTACCGAGACTTGTCATGTGGACCTTCGTCGAAATTCTTAGAACAATATATTTTTATATATTATGATCTTGTTTCCATCTTTTTAGTTGACTTGTCTTTTGATGCAGGCGGGTTTTTTAGTTCTGAACTACTGAACATATTTGGATGAAATTTGGTATGTAAAAACTTCAAGTAGTGGACTAATACATAGGCTAATTTCTATCCCATTATTCCCGCGGGATCGGGAACCATGCGGGGGAAACCGCGGGCGGTCGCTATTAATTTAATATTAGTATTAAAATAAATGTTTTCATGAACTTACTTTTTTTATAATTCACATCGATCTGACAAAAAGCGGAGTGGGAAATTCCACATACTTAATGTCAGGGTCTAATATTCATTTGGTGAACTGCAAGAAACACAAACCAAACGATGCGTTTTGGTCAAACGTTCATTGGTCTTTAGTTCTTTCGGTGAGATTTAAAAAAGGCAAAAGTTTTAATGGGATCTGTTAATTGGTAAAATAATTTTTCGAACTCGTGTTCGGAACTCTTTACATTTACATTGTTGGATCTGCAAGAAAATTATTGACGATTTCTTTCCTTAGATAAAAGTTTTTTTTTTTAAATCCAGTACCTAACTGAAACTCTAAATATCAGAGGTGAATTTCGACAAGCCTCGTGATTAAAATCTCATGAAATATTCGTCTACTGAACAAGTACTATAAAAATCAGTTATTCATAATATTCACCAGTGTTAATATGAAAAACTTCATTCATAGCGACAGCGATGCAGCGGTCGACTGTTATTCACATGAGAAGAATTAATAGCAATAACAGCGGCGCTGCGATCCCATTTTTGTGTCGAACAAAAGCCGTTGCCGCATCGTAAATTTTCATAGTGATGAAAATCTCCGTCAACGTTCGTCGGGAAGTTTTTATATAGCAGCGGCAGTACTCGGCACTAAAAAAAAAAAAAAAAAAAAAAAAAATGAACCGAACTACATAATACAACAAATATTTACTTAATTATATACTTAACCTAAATACAAATAAAATTTGTGGTGTGACGGGCCAATCAGGACCCTGCCTCAGCATTATGCCATTGCGGCGCAGTAATCGTCACACCGCAAAAGCGCCGTCACGGCGCTGGTATTCTAGAGTGGCCTGTGCGAGTACACTCTACCATATTAACAAAAGTATACAAGTAAAAAGTAGACATATGACAAGCTGTCAACCACAAATTATATTATTATTAACATAATATAATTTGTGGTTTTGGAACGCATAAAGGAAAAACATACAAAGATTGATCTTTATTTTATACTAGCTTCCGCCGGCGGTTTCATCTGCGTAGTTTCCGTTACCGTTATAATATCGGGATAAATCAATTCGATTGTTTGCTCAGTTAGCGCGTGAAGCAAGGACAAACAAACACACTTACACATTAGTTATGATAGCATTGTCCGGCAGGTGGTCCTGTGGACACCGAGTCCTCTGGCTGTATGTTAATGCTGTGATTCGACCCACAAACCCATTTAGTCGGAATCGATAACGAGCGGGTTATCGTTGCGAATATTCTGCAGCGGCAACGCTCGAGTCGGCATATCGACCACTCTATTATAATTCATTGCAGTTATCGACCCCCGCTCCGTTCTGCATCGGAAACATCGCTACAGACATTATTTAGTTTTATTTAAATCATTACTCATTGGCGAGATATTATTCAATACTTTCATTAGTAATATAAAGTAGTGGTAGTATCCGTAAGGCCAGTGGTCCAACAGCCAGTGGGGACGCTAAAAAACGGTTGATGATGAATACATGTATTACCTGTGCCATTTATTCTGGCGGAATAAAGGACCCGTCACGGAAAACAACTCGGGGTAAAAGCCATATAAAATGGACCAAAACATTATGGCACAACAAAATTCACTTTTATAAAACAGCGTAAATAAATTTCGAGACCGAGTTGGCGCTCCGCCAGCCTCAGGAGGGCCCCGGGGGGACCTGGAACCCGGAGGGGGGCTCTCTAAAGCCAAAGACAGCGCTCCCTGATGTCACTGAGACTAACGAGAAATCACGAAACTTAATTTATTTTCAACAATTCCTCGACTTAATTTCCTGTGACTATAACAGACGCAATTCCCATGACTATCGAAAAGCATGTGACTATACGTTTTTCTAGAGAGAGTAGCTTACAACCCAAAGAACACAGCTTTAAGTTGTAGATCTTACGTTAGAGTTATTCCTTACCAGAACTTTAGTACACGCACACATGATACCCTACATTTGCTTCGGGTCACATCCAACAGCAACATCTGTTCCCACAAAAAGAAGTGCACCGATATTATATTCCTTGGGACGTGACGCGGAGGAAGCGGGGCGACGCATAAATCCCGTTTTTATTGAGGCGGCGCCGGAAATCGGGGATGGAAATGGAGGCCGCCGGGTCCGGCGCCGGACGCGCAGTGTCCGGACCGGACCGACGAAGCCCCCACCCGGGATCTAAATGAACGCCAATAACTAAATTTCCTGGAGAATGTGGATGAATTCTAAATAAACACGGGTCAGGCGAGGAGGTCAACTACCGCTTAAATTAAAGGAAGGAACTCGAACAACATGTCTCTCACGCACGAAATAATATCCCTTGAGATGTTGGCAGTGCACCAAAGGTTTGGCTTGAGATGAAAATTGTAAAGACATCACTAAAAGCCACAACTCAACGCCGCCGATAAATTTTACATTGGTTGGGTAGATTTAGCATATTTTCAGAAAATCATTAAAGTTTATCATTGGTGTATAACTAGCCTAACGAACACAAAACAACATAATACTCCTTCAGACTTCAATGTAATGCAAGATCCCCGAATTGGGTAACGCTCTCTCTTTGATTTAATTATACGTTAAGAAACGTTAATAAACATTTATGAAACCATCACTCCAGCCCTGAGTGCCAGACACGTGATACTTTGAGCAAACAAGCCTGATATTAAACTACAAGGGGCGTTAGGCGGCGTCACTCCGCGTTCAATACCGCTCAAATCTCCTTGGAAATGAAATGCGAAATCTCCTGGAGCGTACATATTCAAACGAAACTTCTTAAAAATATAGCGCGCCGCCCCAAGTTTGATTTTAAAGTTCCGCCGTCTCGCATAAAATAGGACGTTGCGGCCCACATGAGCTGAAACTTTTATGAGAAATTCGATCATCGCATATCTTTCGTCTCTTAAAGATTTTATTAGAATTTTAGATTTTACGATTTTGCGACATTTTTGTACTTGTCCGTATGAACAATTCTGTTTATCTGTAACGATATTATAAAATAATGTATGATATGTATCTAAGAGCACTTAGAAACAACAGGCTGCTCTACATGTTCCTGAGATATTGTGCATACCTATAACTAAGCATTTTGGCAGTTTTGGCACTTTGAATGTGGAGTGAACATAGACATGGTCACATATCTACAATATTCATTTATCAAATTGCCTGACCACCACTTTAATTCTGAATTCAATTACTACTACACTTGCATAGGCGGTACTTGGATTTGAATAAAAATCTTTGATGATATTATAGATTGTATGTTGGAATAAATGGACTGGAAGTCTTTAAATAGGACTCAGACTGGCTGGAGCAAAGAAAACATGGTCAGGTGGGGCTTTTCGGCTGGTTCCGTGGAATGCCTTTGCGGTACAGTCCAGACGATGGCCCACCTAACATCGCGCCCTGCGTGTCCTGACACCTGCACGCAGGAGGATCCCATAACAGCATCCGACAAGGCTGTCAAAGTGGCTGAATTCTGGGCCACAATACTTGAGTGTCTGCCATAGACACGCTAAGAAGAAGAAGAAGATGGATTGTAAAACTGTGATAACAGTTGGTAATGTGGATGGTTTTTATTTGAGTAAAAAAGGAGAGGTATGTCAGATGATAAAAGGCAGGCAGATTATAAGTGTTATGAGAGTAGAAGAAGCAAAAGGGAATATTCTTACTAGGAAGATCGGCGTGATAACGAGTATTTTGCAACGCTTCCCAAGGGCTACGATTAGGGCCAACGTTCCGTACGGTTGACGATGACAATGTATGTGGTCGCCCCATAAATGTTTAAGATCCTCATAATTAACTGGTGTCATGTTGTCTTTCCAGTGCTGTCGTGCGGCGAGGCGGGCGGCGGCGCGCGCGTGGCCAAGCGCTACGTGGGGCTGTACACGGGCCCCTACTTCGATCCCGCCGCGCCCAACAACATCACCGCGCAGCTCGGCACGCACGCCTACCTGCCCTGCAAGGTACACCAGCTCCTTATTCACAAATATTCGACAACGGAATCTGTGCCTTGTCTTTGTCTATTCTGGAGCGACTAACAGTGATGATGTATACATTCCTCTGCCGGGAACGTTGTACACACAGACTCCTACTTCGACCCCGCCGCGACCAATAACATCACCGCGCAGCTCGGTACGGTACACCAACAGGCGTAGAGGCTCTCATGAAAGAAGTCCCACGGAACATTACTGGAACTAAAATATGGTTTGCTGTTCTCCATAGGTTGGAACTTATTTTATGAATAGAATAGAATGTAGACGGACATCGCGAGAAAATTGTCGTCAAAAGTTTCGGTACGGATGCTACGCGAGCAGTTAGCCGATGTCAATTTTAATAGCTTTTATTTAACTTGCAATGCTGCCGCACAATTTATAAATGCAGTAAGGAACATCAGCACTGTTTTGAGAAAAAGGCAGGTAAAGTTAAAAAAAAGTTTTAAGGCGTCTCTCGTTCCCTATTCATCTGATTTAAAAAAATGATGTATGTACTAAAAGAGCAAAACACGGCCAACACCTTGGTATAAATTTTTTTGTTCAAAACTTAATATTTTGTATTTAAAATAAAAAAAACTGTTCATATTATGATGTAATTAAGTTTTCGCGTGATTCAAATGATGCATAAACGCCGTATAAGTGTTACTTACTGCATTTATTACTAGATTCTGCTACTTACTGCAAATATGTTAAGAGATGAAGACGAGTTTTTAATATTACACCATAATGTATGCACTGTATCCATTTGTTATACTGCATTTATAACTAGGAGACATATAAGAAATTTCCGAATCTAAATTTAAGTTATGAAGTAAATGGGTGTCATACTGCATTTATTGTGAGTTAATAACATTTAAATTTGGGACATTTCCAAATAGAGAATAGAGAAAAAGAAATAAAATTAGTACGAATATACTTTTAGAGAACATTTATTAAAAAAATCACATACATTTCAATTGACTTTAATCACGTTTAGGCACATATTACCCTGTCAATGTTGCATAGGCACTTAGTCAATCTGAATTTCTTAGAAATAATAAAGAATCAACAGTTATATACTTATCACCAAAAAAAAATCTTTTGAAAAATCTTTTCACTCAGAACCACCAATCAGAAACACCGATAGCAACATTTTTTTGATGGAACTACGAGCTCTCTGTGCTTTGCTATTAGCATTAATCTGAATGCCGGCCGCCGTACTGAAATCGCTTTGAGGACTATACTACTCCCCATGGGCATTTCAAGATTTTAACAGTTCGTGGACTGTAGTCGCCATGGGCGTAATAGTAGATAAAAGTTAGAAGATACACTTGGTAAACATTTAAAAACCCTTTCATAAATCAAAGAATTTGAAATCCATGTCCATATTAAAATTAAACGTTGTTTTTGTATTATTTGTATCAATGTTAATTCACAATTTGCAAAATGGAAAGCTAATACCTATTAGAAATCAGTCGCAAATTATCTGCATCTATACTTATCGATATCTGTAGTCTATACGATAATCAGGCGCATCACTAATTGAATAGCAAATCGCTAATCAATTAGTGATGCACCTGTGTGTACATACAACGAGAATCCCCGGGAATTAACTGGTACCGATATCATTGCATCGGAGAATTGGTATACACTCTCGGTGCTCAATAATAGTAAAAAACCATTCCAATTAATGTGTTAGATTTATGATTTTTGAATTGTTGCATTTTTCAATGCTATTTTTATACTTATGATAAATTTCATATAGAAAAATATTGGAAAAAAACAACTCGGCCACAAGTGAATTCGCAGATGGGACTCTACCCACGACCTTTGGAAATCCGGTCCAATGCTCTAACCACTGAGCTACCGAGACTTGCGAACCACCGTCGAAATTCTCCAATAGTTTAAAATGGCAGTGGTGGCGACCCTGCCAATTTACAGTCACGCCTATTATTTGTAAGATAATGGAAAGTGTTCTGAATACCTTGTCGTAGGCTAGGTTTTACCCCGGCTCTAAAAGAAAACTATCTTCAAAATGGGTGAAATAATCGAGAGGTATGGTAAGGGGTAAGCCGTCTTTCATGTCTCGAAGGCTTTTTACATGGTTTGAAAATAACGCCTTATTGGCAAACTTTCATCATATCAACTTCCCGACTGGTTTGTGTGTCTGGATATCGAACTTCTTGAAGTTAGTCAATTTGAGTTCTCATTGCTATTCAGGTTCAATACTCGTTGTTGACTATTTCTGCTACATACTCAAATTAACGATCTGCTAATTCATGTTATTTTCTTCTAATACAGAAATTTAGCTTGTAAGACTAAAAAAGCTTTGCATTACTGGCAAAGGTGAGAAAGTACTTCACGCTGGAACAGTTTGCTCAAACGCAAGCTCGATTAAGCATGGAGTACTTTTCTCACTTTTGAAGTGGTTTCCCAATACAACCTTTACACGCTTCAGGTCAAGAGGACGGTTCACAGTTCGGTCAGTGTGCAGCTGAAATGGTTAATCTCATCCCCATCACCTACTCTCAAAAAGTTATGGATATCTCAAAGACACGCGCTCCGCATTTGTTAGCTTGAGTGAAACTTATTTATCGCAGTCTGTGTTTTGGTATATCCAGGCTAGTGCGATCATCGTAGATCGCATCATCGCTTACCTACATGGTATCAGTGCAGTAACCGCTGTTTGCGTCATATTATACTGAACTGAGATCAGTAATGGCATCACATAGCATGTGGTGCTAATAACAAATATTATTCTATTTTATTCTTACCATCAGGCGAGGTAAAGGTCAAACGCTGACCTATCTATTACAATTTGATGAGACTTTGAACTTTGTAACGTGTAAAATCTAACTTTGTGATTCCTACTTATTTCTTGATAATACTTGTTTTCCTAAAGTTTTCATATAACCACTCATTTTAAATAGCTCAATATAACAAAAATAGATTATTGTTCTCAGTACCGAGTATCGGTTTTCCCGGGTCCATCACCCTTCAGTACCGGTACCGAAAAAAACTTGGAACCGACCGACCCCGGTTATGTATCAGCGATAAGGCGCATCACTAATTGAGTGGCGACCAAGTACGGCGCAAAGCATGCTTTCAGTACTTCGGATTATGCTTAGAAATTTCTAGAAACGGTAAACTGTACATTGAAATATACACCTTAAGAACATAGACGGAAGATTGGATTCAGATTGTTTATTATTAAAAATATTACAATTTAACTTTTTTGTGAAAATAAGTGAAAATAACAGAAAATATGAATTACCGATGATAATGTTATGCCTCCTTTAGACTAATTAGTCTCTCGGCTATAATTTTTCACATCAAAAATGCACAGTATGGCATTTTTCTAATTTTTCTCTATATTATTCCGCGTGGAGGTTACGATCGCGACTGAGTAAGCAAAACGACGATGTACTTGAACATAGGCAAACCTTTGCTCATATGGGGCTACGCGGGTACCGCCCACTTGCGACTTCTACTGTTTTTTCTGTTCTGTGGACTTGACTGAAGCGCGCGGCGCGGCTAGCTGCCGCCCGCCCCTCTCACACCCCTTTACTCGAGTAGTTATAAATGCAGTAAAATACTTGACAGCCTCATAAGTTTTGAAAACGCTTCATTTGTGTTCAAATTTTACCCTAATATTAACACAGTAAATAATCTTAAGATAGGTAAAATCGTAAAAAAATGGAGTAAAGGTTCTGCGGGACTTAACATTAACGCCGTAATTTACATTTACTGCGTTTATAATTTGTTACACTCATAAAGGATTATTGAGTAGCCTTACTATTTACGCAGTATAATTGGTAATTACTGCGTTTTTATTAAGTGAAATTCATCGGCTGTTATTAGCAAAACATAACAAAAAATTATTAAGTAAACTTACTGCATTTGTACTATGTGTACAATTTTATTGCCTATTATTAAGACACAACAATAATGCTTTAATTGACATTTAATGCATTTATGCTATGTTGTACCTTTATCAACATATAATATTTACATATTATTAAATCCGTAAGGAGTCTTACTGCTCTTAAATCATGAACAACAAATTAAAATTTACACTTTACTGCGTTTATGCTTTTTGCTATCTTGGCTTCTATAGGGAGAAAAAAAAACGGGTCTTTGATTTATATTAAGCTCAATTTTGCGATCTCGAATACATAGTCAACTCATAAACGCAGTAAGTGGTACTTACAGCGTTTATAAATTGTGCGGCAGAATGTATGTATGTATGTAACTATGTTTGTTCGATGGAATCTTGCAACTCAATTTTGAAGCAGATATCTTCCACCGATTGAGCAGAAATGTTGTATACACGTTTAGTTTGGATGACAATACATACTAAGCATGGTGACGTCATTCTAAATCTAACATGGCGGAACACCAAAGATGGCCGACTAGTTATTTTTTATGCCCTCCTACAATAAGGGTATCAAATGAAAGGGCTTGCTGAGAATAACACGAAAAATAAAGTGATTTATGGTAAATTTTAAATAGAAAAATATTGGAAAAAATTAACCATAAGTATAAAAATAGCATTGAAAAATGCAAAAATTACAAAATCATAAAAAATAAAGTGATGTTACTCTAAATCCAACATGTCGAAACACCCAAATGGCCGACTAGTTGTTTTTGATGCACTCCTAGAATATTGGTATCAAATGAAAGAACTTGCTGGTAATTTGAAGGAAACCATGCCAGCTATCACTAAAAAACTAAAAATAAATTTAAAGTAAAAAAACCTTGTGTTAGTAAAAAAAACAAGCTTTAAAAATAAAACAAATCAAATAAAACAAAATATACTATTAACTAATAACGCCATTACACAATATAGATGATATAAAAGCTTGTCGCGAGATTTAAATGTGCAGGGCCCGTATTCACTATGACCATTTACCGATTCCTTGCTCAAACCACGCGAATGTCGTATTAGGTTTCGACATTTTCAAAATTCGTTTTCTCTATGACAAATTACTTAAAAAACTTTTTTTTACTTGTTTAATAATTATACAACTTGTGACTTTCATGTACTTTTACAATAACTCTATAATTTGTGAGTATCATGGAGAAAACATCTTTTGAAAGTGTCAAAACCAAGTACGACATTGGCGTGGTTTGAGCAAAGAATCGCTAAGTGGTCATAGTGAATAAGGGCCCAGAATAACAAGTGAATTAAATAACTTGATCTGATTGAATTCAATTTCTCGCGACAAGCTTTATATCATCTATATTGTGTAATGACATTCTAAGTTGATACTTAAAGTTTATTTTATTCTTTTAAACGCTTTTAAATAAATAAAAAGTTTTTTTACTGTTATTTATTGTGCGTTAAATTAAATACAAGATGCTAGTGTTTCAAGCTATAATAGCAAGAAGTGTTTAGCAGAACTTTAGCCGGTTCGATACCTGGGAGTAGCAAGCGCTGTAGCAGACATCTCCAGTATAATATTGCATTCCCTCTTCGAAAATTCTTAACTTGCTTTTCCCCACTATTTCATAATATTTCTTGTACTTAACTCCTGACATTAACGAATACAACAAAAAACATAACATTTCTAAATGTTAAAACATCTTTTCTTAACAGGCGTTCTGGGTCATCACCTTTTTTCTTGTTTTACATATTGCCTTGGCCCAGTTACATTATTTATTATAATATTTATTTCGCTGATCTATTATAGAAAGTGGATACAACAAGTATCTTTAATATGTATTCATTACTAGTTGCGTTACTTGGGACAGATGTTTAAATTTACTTTGTGGTTTGTATGGGAAAAGAAAAGTGCGGTTTACTTTTTCATCGCAATTTTATATTTTTTCTATCCACAAGAACCTTCCTTTTGCTTTAACCCTTAATTTGAATAGACAAGCTGAAGAATGCATTGCCGAATTTTCTCGAGTTCTCGAATTTTGCACTTATCAACACATTTTGTTTTTTTTTTTAATTTATATTGTAGAATCGAATATCAGGAATCGGCGCAAAAGTAAACAATCTTTTATAGTTTAAACTTCGTATATTCAATTTTTTTTTATCAAAATTCGCAATCAACAAAAACCACGCTTTTCATTGTCCTTTTCAAGATGGCCGCGCTTTTCCCATTGCGCTGCCACCGGAAGTCTAAACTTTATACATCTTTAGTATTTTTAATACATTTACCTACACAACCCGCATCATTGAGAATCCTGCCCAATGCTAGTATATTCTAGTATATTTTCTTGTTATGTCTTACAATATATAGATAGATTTGTATAAGTAGAGGCATGGTTGCAGGTGCGGCAGCTCAGCAACAAGTCGGTGTCGTGGATCCGGCGGCGCGACGCGCACATCCTCACCGTGGACCGGTTCACGTTCATCGCCGACGAGCGCTTCCAGGCGTTCCTCGTCGAGGCCACCGACACCTGGACGCTGCAGGTACTGTGCAGCTACACTTATAACTATATAAACTAGATGTAGATTAACTGAACAAATCTATAGAGTGAATATGAATGGAAAGATTGAGAATCAGACGAAGAATGTTCTAAAAAACATAAACCTTTACGAGTTTCTGGCCGGTTCTTCACGTTACAAGGTCTCCCGCCGTAGAGTTTATGAACCGATGGCGTAGCTACTTTGACATTTACAAATGCTTGTAATAGCCTAGACTGGATAAACGATATTGAATTTAAGTTTGAGTTAAAACGTCCAAGAATAAACGAGCCTGACTGGAAAGACCGATGAACGTTATTAAAGCTTGAGAAGTATGTTAGGAACGTGGTACGTGGCACTTCATTTCTTTACATCATTTTAATGTAAGTATCATGAGGGCAACCCGATCAAAAAAACATTTAAATCGTACGTGGAAAATGGTATTGTATTTTCATGAGACACAGTCAATATTTTAACAGCCTTCTCTTTTATTCTATCATCGTAAACAATATCTGATATCTGGTGTCGTGGTGGTTGCAGGTGAAGTACGTGCAGGCGCGCGACGCCGGCGTGTACGAGTGCCAGGTCGGCACCGAGCCCAAGATGAGCCACTTCGTGCAGCTCAACGTTGTCGGTGAGTATTAACATCGCCTTGCTAGCGCCTTTTCAAATCATACATTCCGGTTGTCGGGTAGCTCACCGGATACCTGGCAACCGGATGCTCGCAAAAGTGATTGAAACTTAAATGGTAATTTTCAGCAAGTCAGCGATGAGTCAAAACCTCGTAAACCAACTTTTTGGTCTTAAACATTTTTTTGTTTAACCTTGTGTCTCTAAGTGTCTGAAGTGCAACAAAGCGAGAAAAAAGAAAGTGGCATATCTTCTATATTCCCTTGGTGCTTTCTCCATCTCCTGTAGAAAATTGTATAATGACTACGACGTTTTCACTCGTCGCCAACGATATCTACATCACCATGCTAAAGGATACTAGGCATACAGATAGAACCCCTTAGAAATTCATGCGAAAGATCGATAGATCTGGAGACGTATTTTAATCATTCGAATTACTATTCGCAAACGGAATCGCAAGATTCACATGCGAATCCTAAAAACCATATTTTTTAATTTCCAATTAGCATGCGGGACCACTCTTTTTTTATTTGAGCGACAGAAAATTTGAAGTTTAGCACTTCTTCTTCTTCTTCCTTAATTAATGACTTGCTCGCGATAAAATTCGCGAATTATGCCAATGTCAAGTAAATATATTATTTTGTATTTATACAAATTGTACGGTAGGTTTAGTTAAAAATGGAGCCTCACAACACGTGTTATTACGAAAAGAAATCGGGTGAAACTAAAAAATTAACATTGTCATGACTGATAGTTTGACAACTTCTGAACGTTTCGTTTCAAGTGACTCAAGTCCGAATCAGTATCGATTTATAAAAATCTATGGAGAGTTAGTTTTCGGTTCTTACGTATTCTGCGTAAAATGAAATAATGTCATAAGAAAACAGCGACACCGTATTCGAATGATGAAAAAATGTGACAAAATGGAACTATGGAACAAATATATTTAAAAGCATAGTCTTACTCTAAACGACCATAAATCTGTTTCCAGTGCCAAAGATCGAGATAGTCGGCGAGTCGGACATGTACGTGAAGGCAGGCACGACCGTGAGCCTGAAGTGCGTGATCACGCAGGCGCTCGAGGAGCCCGCCTACATCTTCTGGTACCACAACGACGAGCGCGTGCTCAATTATGATAAGAGTCTCGTCGAAATTCGCATGGAGCGCGTCGCGCCTGATACCACGGTAAGACGCTTCACTGGTCATCCATACACATAATCCGAACGGTATTGGTCATGCCCACTGCACCAATTCCAGGAATCAAGGGTTATATCCCCATAATAGTTTATTAACTTATTTTTGTAATACCTTCATTGGTTCTGATATCTGTAACACAGGTGTTAAGCCAAATATCTTGGAATCAGATCTGTATATATGATCTTATCGGATATTTCAAACTTAAAACTTACCATTTGTACGATATTCACATACTTCAGGTTGTCACTTTTTGACATTAGATGGGGATTGTGATCGGGACGCCTCTTGAAAGATATTGAATGAATGAAATTGAACTGTCTAAGCAAAGTGACAGACGAAAATATCTTTCAAATGTATGGAGAAGTGTCAAATGAAGTGTCATTTCTAACATCACACAATCACAATACCAATATGATTGTGATAGACTTTGAAATTAGACAAATAGGGGGCAGGTCAGTTTTTACGCGGCTAAAACACTGGCGTGTTTATTCTCCGCCAAAAAGAGTCCTCTCAACATGCGAGGTACAACTGTACCAATCACTGATAAGCATTAAGTTGTCATCAGATCTTAACTTCGGCGACAACATCTAGTTGAAAGCTCAAACTGCAGCAAAAAGGCTGGGCATCCTAAATATAATCCTGAATATGGTTGTCACTGCTGTGTCAAGCAGAATATCAGTGCAGCAGGCCCAGCTTGCTGCTTATACTGAGCTTGGCACAGTTTGGCGACATGCGACGATGCGCAGCTCAGTGTGCGTTGTATATATTATGTTGCATTTAATTTTTATTTATTTTTTTATCTGTATCTGTGTATCGTCGTGTGGATGTCAAATAAACATTTTTCTTTCTTTTCTTCTTTCTTTCAAATAGGTTTAAGTGCTATTTCACGCCTGAACAGCCTAAAGCGCACAAAGTGCAAATCCGTCCGTGCAAGGGAATACTGCTCTCAGCTTTGGTTTATGGTTATAATGCTTTACCAAAATACCAGTAACCATTGTAATAGTTTACCAAAATACCAGCTAGCAGCGCTCGATTCTATGGAAAGCAGAGGCAGAAAGCTCTTAGGGATGATAACCTGGTTGATATTCCACGTCTGCGTACAAAGCGCTCATCTTATATTATACACTCAGCCAGGGGTGGAATTTCCTACCTGCACTGGGTCTGTGTTCCCAGGAGCTACAACCCTGGTATATTTAAAGCTCGAGTGTATGGAACTTGTGTGGAAAAGAAAAAATCTGACTTGGAAATATATATACTTAAGCAATTTGAATATTTTACATGGTCTGATTAAAAACCCTAAAGTTATTGGTAAATAAACACGTTGTTAAATAGTTTTACAGGAAAAACTTATTTATTTTATTTAGTGGAGAAAATAGCTTCTACACAAATATCTACTTCCAAAAAGTATGATAAATAAAAAAAATAGTTTTCTTTTTAATACCGATATCCCGGGATTGAGAAAAAACTTTCGGTATTAATACCGCTATTGAGAAAATCCGTTATCAGGAGCCCTAGTTAAAAGATAGGTTGTTGCCAGCATTTGATGTTACCTTTATGAAGTGTGGAATTGTTATCTTTATAACCTTCTAATGGTCTTTGCGAATGTTCCAGGTGGGCAATCTGATCATCTACAGCCCGCGGCGCGAGGACTCCGGCAACTACTCGTGCTCGCCCTCCAACCTCGACTCCGCCTCCGTCGTGCTGCACGTGCTCAGCGGTAAGTCACTCAAAGTCTAGCTTACGTTCTGTCATGGGTTGTCGGACAATAAAGTCTGGCTGCTAAGAGAATACGTTCCTGGCAGGTTGAGTCAGTTTTCTTTGTCAAGTAAAGAGAGTTTATTTCGAATATCTTTTCTGGATAACGCAAAATAACTTTATTGACCATCTTTTGTTTTATGTCCCCATTATTGGGACACAGGCCTTCCTTACCGATGGATAAGGAGGAAGAGCCGAGACCGACGGTTTAACGGCGTCCTGAAGTATGAAGAAACCCATATAATAAATTCAAAAGACCCACATCGTCTTCGATCGTGAACCCTGGAGCTCAATTTTTGATTCACTCGTCTCGCAGGTGGCGAGGCGAACGGCGAGGCGATTAGGCAAATTACCAACTTGTAGACATAAGCTCGCTTTTCGCTTTGACACTCGTACGCTCGTGTTGGCAGGCGGTATTACAGGCGAAAAGCGAGCTTATGTCTATACATTCAAGGTCGATTATACGGCAATACGGAAAGTACAGAAACTCAAATGTCGTACGAAAATCAGTATAAACCTCGAGACGAGTGAATCAAAAAAAGAGCTCCTGAAGGTTCACGAACGCAGACCCAACGCGCTAACCGCTGCGGTGCCACTCGTCTCCTCGCTCACTACTACCGATACGACGCCGGGAGTAGTAATCCAGAAGCGCGACGTTATCGTAATAATTATCTCTCTGAAATAAAACAACTTTTGCGGCATATTTAGTGCGATTTTTTTAGCTGAAATATATATTGGTCAGTCAACCCGTGATCACGGCAACTGAAAAGGTGCCGAAACGCCGCGGCGTTTGAGATTTTCCCGGCGCGCCGGGAAACCAAAAATCTCAAATAAATCAAAAAAATTATAGTACCTACCAAATATATATTTCGGGTAAATAAATCGCTCTAAATATTCCATAAAAGTTGTTTTATTTCAATGATGAGTGCGCGATACTTAAGATGTGGTCGTGTGCTCCCCCCAGGCGAGCAGCCGGCGGCGATGCAGCACGGCAACGGCGCGCGGCGCGCGGGCGGCGGCGGCGGGGGCGGCGGCGGGCCCCGCGCGCTGGCGGCGGGCGCGCTGCTGGCGCTGCTGCCGCGGCCCGCGCCCGCGCCCGCGCCGCACTCGCTGCGCGCGCTGGCTCTGCTCGCGCTCGCGTTACTCGTTCTGTAAGTCTGGCTGTCGTTTGTTTTTAACCCCCGCTAGAAAAATAGGGATGTTTTACGAACTTGTAACATAAGTTCGTCGTGAGTGTGTGTGTATGTCTCTCTAAAAGACGACGTAGCTCCTGAACGAGTAGTCGAATTTTGATGCGAAATTTTCAATGAAGTCGATTTCGACTCAGTGTTATGGCTGTACACTCTCGTGCGAATGCTTTTGACACATCGTCTCGCCCGGGAATTCTTTCCTTTAAAATTGAAACAGTGATTTCATCATTTAAGATTGCAAATTGTGTCGAAATTTGAATTCGTGAAACCAAAGTTCCAATAAATGCGCATTCATAAACTAAAGTAGCACACGAATAAAAATAATATAGGTATATTAAAGGAACTCTGTCTGTCCGTCTGTCTGTAACCTTTTTCCACGTAAATTGCTAAACCGTAAATTAATGCATTATTCTGTATTTTTGTTGGCATTTCAATGCTATGATAAATTTTAATAGAAAAATATTAGAAAAAATCGATTAATCAAAATTTGCTCATACGCGTTATCTCTATGCGTATTTTTGAAAAATGACATATTTGTTTTCTGGCCAGGCTAAGGAACGGGGAACAGAATGATCAAATTCAAAACAATATAAAATGAAACTAAAAGATTAATGATATTGTACAAAGTTATTATATTAATGATAATAATATTTAATGATTATTATATACTTATACAAACAAAAAAAAAGACAGTTATTAAAAGATAATAGAACTTAACTAAAACCTAAACAGAATTAAACTAAAAACATTTATGTTAAGTAGGTATTAAACATTGAAAATTGATGGGATGACATAAGTATTAACTTATAAAAATAATAATGTGAATAATACAATCGAATAAAAAAATAGAATAAGGCGAATAATTAAATCTATATGATCTTCTTCAGTGCTCTTTAAAATCGATCGAAAACAAAAATGAAAACCTCTATAAATCATTTTGATCATACGCGAGCTTTAGGAATGACTCGTGTTCGTTTTATTACAGAGTGTGCTGCCACGACGAGGAGGGCGAGCGGCAATAGCGGGGCGCGGCGCGGCGGGCGCGGCCCCGCACGTGATATGGCCCACGGCCCACGGCCCACGGCCCACGGCCCATGGCCCACGGCCCACGGCCCGGGGCCCGGGGCCCGCGGCGGCGGCGGTCCTGACTTTATACTCGAATGGGAAGCAAACGTGTACATACTGCGCCTCGATGTAAACTTGTACATATTAACGTAATCCGCCCGCGCCGCCCCTCGCTCAGTACAAACCTAAGGTGAAACTGGTGAATCCGCGTCCTTAAGGAACGTCCGATGCCGGTGACGACGGTGAAGCGCGCATCGCTCCCTGAGGGGCGCTATATCCATGCGCTGCAATATCTCGAATTCAACATTTTTGAAGCCACAAATCTGTACCTAATCACTTAAACTATAATTATATTAAAACAATCATGGCTACAAAATTAAGGAATTGGATGTATCGCAGCGCGAGAATTGCCCACCGGTCACTACTTCACATCGAAATCTTCAAATTCACTCGACGAATGTAAATAGCGGCGCGCACGGCTGCACATTAAATATTTAAGCGTATAACGCATAACGTTTCGTCGCGTGTCACTCTTCAGCTGTGTTACGAATACGAGTTTGTGTCAGAACGAGATTGTGATAGAACCGAACTGTGACGTGGGAGCTGAACTATTGTGTGTCGATTGAATTTGTGCTCTCGCGGCGGTGGAGAGCCGCCGTATGCTGTAAATATTTATAGATAATATATTAAAATATGAAATATATTCGGGCGAGCGGCGCACGGGTCTCCTACTCTTACTTCATAAACGTCTTTAAGATTAAGTTCCGAGGCCTCTGGTCCCGCATTAGAAATTTATTCGAACTGATCGATAAGTACGTGCTGATTGACGTTTATAAGTAATTATATTTAAATTATATGAGATATTTTAATGCGTCCGTCGGCCAGGCGGCAGTCGCTTCGATCACTGGCGTACTATTGGCCCTTCCACAGGAGGCTTCTACGCTGTATTTTATCATTTTATATCGGTAGTTTTGGACTTGTATTCGTTCAGCCAGTTCGCGACTGTCGCCGGCGCGCCGGGGCTTTGCGAATCGAAGTCCGATTATTTTGATATTATAATAAATGCGTTTGTAAAAGTTCTTTATTCCCTGTTTTGCAACTGTTTATTTTTAAACTCTATCGATTTGTATATTGTAATTAATTCGAGGTGTGATCCCGAGCGCAGAGCCCCGGCGTCTGTTGATTTTAGTATAAAAATATTGTTTGTCTAACAGTGTTCCGCGCTGAGTACGTTTGGTTCGTTGACACTGTTACTGCCTCACTTGTAAATAATAAATGTAAGTATACAAATAAAGATGAAATCGTTGAAACATTTACTGGTGTTTTATTCTTCTTATATTGTAGGTAATATTTAAAACCCTATTGCAGTATGTCACCGTTTAAAACGTATTGAAGCAGAATTAACGCAAGCTGGTGGGATTTCGAAATATTAACAGAGCTCTTCCATACGTAGCCTAACATTTATTAATCGCTCCATTAAAAACTCTTGTAAAAGAAGACTACCTCAAGAGGTTTAGCATCTCAAGATAAAATTTTTCAGAAAATAATTATATCAATTTAATTTCGTAGTCGCTTTTGCGTTTTATAGCAAAATATACTCACAGATTTCCATACGTAAAAAAATTTATATCTTTTTATATCTTAAATATTATTCGGATAACAACTGTAGAGAGCATTAGACATTAACATGGTGATCTAAACGAGTATTACGGTGAGGTTACCATGAATTGTCCCTACTAATGAAACGGGGAGAAGAAATAATAAAAATTAAAAACTGCATGTAAATATTTGGTAGAACATTAGTAAAAACACATTTTTAATTTCAAATCCATTAAGTTTTCTTCTGACACATTGAAAATACAGTCATAGCCAAGTTGAAAGTCCTTCACGACGAAAAAGCGTGCAAGTGTTTTACAATCTAGCGAATCTAATGACAGGGTTTTGCAAATCCCGCAGTGATCGATGACATTTGGCAAAGGCTTTCACAACATTAGTTAAAATAAAAACACCGAAATACACAAATGGTTGGGTACAGCCAACTTTGTAACACTGTCACTCTTTAAACAACACACCAACAAAATATCGTAAGTAAACCATTTGATTTCTTGTAAAAAAATTACCACATAAATCATGTGAATTTGATATGAGTTGGTTATTGGAATTTTCATTCTTCTATGTGGGGCCTGTATTATGAAAGCCAGACCCAGCTTAGAGTTGGAGGCCTGTTGTCGATTTTTATGCTGCTGCTTATGCCAAAGTAGAAATTACGTTGGTAAAAGTTTATATTTACGTAATAACAGTGACACTCGGAAGAAACACAAATGCCCATCACATGAAGATTCGTCCCGGGTTGTGAGAGAGTTTACGACCTCATAGGAATTATCGGTAGCGCCACTGCGACATCGGGCTTGTCTACAGTGTTGGTGGTGCATGCGCAGAAAGGCTGCCCACCAACGCCTACTAATTCATTCGTTGTCTTCCCGCATTCCATCCCTTCAATGAGATAACGACCTTCGTGGTCGGTGCATTCGGTAGTCGGGTGCCGTAGCGGCCGGCCTGCGGCAGGCGGGAGCGAGCCGGCGGCTCATCGGTGCATTGACCTCCCTTAGGCTGGGAATACACGTCAGATTTTTCTATCCGATAGTCTGATCAGACAATCGGAAGGCGCTAGTGCCATACCTTTGTTTGCATACGCAATACACATCCGATTCGACTATCGGATCCAATTGTCTTATCCAATTGTCTGAAGGCTGCTGTATGCATACTTCTGTACAAAGACGAAATAGCCATCCGATTCTCCTCCCTATTTGCCAGTTGACTCTCTAGTATTATTTTACTCTTTGGACTAAATTTAGAAAAAGTCTAACGCAATAATCGGACGTGTATTGAGTGAATCCGATCAGATTGTCTGATCAGACAATCGGACGTCAATTGGCAGCTTTAGTGTTGGTGTTGGTGTAGACGTAAGAAGGCCCGCAGCGCATGCGTGAGGCGGTAGTTGGGCGCGAGGCGCGCGTGCCGCAGCGGGCGGCCGGTGGCGGGCGACAGCGGGCCGGCGGCGAGCGCGAACTCGCGCAGCGCGCCGCGCGCGTACGAGCGCCCGTCGGCCGCGCGCGCCGGCGCCGCCAGCACGCGGTGCGACACCGGGCACAGCAGCGCGTGCGGCGCGCTCCACGCCTAGCGCAAACGTTATACTTGCTTAGCCACTAACACAACGTTTTTTATTATTTATGAACGTTATTTAGTATTTCCGTTTCATAAACCTGTGGCAACCACAGGACACGTCCGAGAGGTTAGGAGCATGTTACGCATTTAGTACTGAAAGAAATGTCGCCTCGAAACATTGCCATGAAAATATTATGAAAAAAATCAAAATCGTGCAAAGTGGTTTTCGAATTTCTGTGTTCCGCGCAAAAAATTTGGGACACCGTGACAGCTAACTTACTTATTATGTACTTACTTCTAAGCTCTTTCGTGTGTTCTGTGGTAGAAAATATAATCTAACTTTATGGAGGTAAAATTTTTTGCAAGAGACAGCATGACAAAACCCACTGCTTTTATTTTCGGTCCGCTGCCCTCAGCAGACATTGTTTGTTCATTACAAAACAGATACTTATTATAAAGTCACGTTTGAGTCTTTCTCGTTGTCATGATATAAAAGAGCATACCTAACCTTCTTAGGAAGGTATATATCAAACTTTTCGACTTACGAGGCTAGCAGGCGGCGGGGGCTGTCTCAGCCAATACAGCTCATCGACGAGCCGAGTCCGCACCTCCACTGCGTCCTCCACCTCTCCCTCTGTCTCCTCACCGCCTGTCAAACAACATCCACATAAAGAAGACCGACAATGGAGAAGTTTCAATTTTTTTTATTTATTTATATTTGAAAATATAAGCGATATTAAACATAGGTGTGAAAGAATCATGAAAATATCTCTACAAATAGAGAGGTTATGGGGCCACAAAGTTGCGCTTAACGTCTTAGCGTATGACGTCAGGACACTTCGGGCCGCTGGTAATTTGTAGGCAGTGCGCCGACGAGACGTGAGGAAGTGGCGTGACATGACAACACTCGTTACTGCTACCGACGGTGCTATCTAGGTGGCCTAATTCAGGCCCAAAAAATTGGGTTCTTCGTTGCAACTATAAAAAGAAGACGATCATAATATTAATACAGCAATAGGCATCGGCGCCGATTCAGCCGCCCAAGCTCGTTGCCCGGCGGACAAATGGCATATGCTACCTCGGCGCCATCATTTCGTCTCGCTGAACTCCCGGTGACGGCGGCGATAGATAAACGGCCTTACCGTATCCGAAAACGGCGAGCAGCTGTTCGATAGGGTCGTCCAGTAGTCGCGCGCCCGTGACGTTCGCTCCCTGCGCCCGCGTCGCAAGCGCGTTGTCTGTTTCTGCACTTAGCGCGCCTGGCACCCCTACGAAAATATACAACCAAAATTGTTATAAATGAACTCACTTATTTAGGTATATTTCAATTTGATAACTTAGCACGAAATTGACAAGGAAAAATTACATCACTTTCAGGTTCTTCCTGTATCAAGTTCTTCCGCAGCAGGACTTTGTAAACCAATGGCATTCACAGTAATTGTAATAGCTTAACGATTGAATGATTTTGAATTTGAAAACTAAACGAGTAACATAAACGTGAAATCTCACCTGGTACTCTTGCGATGTATTCATGCAACCACCGCACGACGCCATTCTCGTCCCAATAGCGCGTCGGTTCCGCATCGTCAGCGTCTGGATTGGTTTCCTCCTCCGGCAGCTGCCAGAGTGCGAGCTCGCCGGTCAGCGACCCTACAGCCAGGAGTCCTGGTAGCAGGGCGACGGCTGGTGCCCCGCCGGCACCACCGGCCGCCACGGCAGCGACCGGCCGCAGGTCGCCGGCGCCGGCCTCGGCTCGCCAGACGCGCGCCCACTGGTCGCCGCCCGCGGACGCCAGCAGGCCGCCCACGCCCCACCGCACGCACGCCGCCCCACCGCCGTGCGCCAGCACCGCGCAGGTAGGTTTCACGCGAGCCTCTATCGCCTCCTATTACATGACACACGAAAAGAACATTAGGAGCCACCACCACGGCCCGCGCACCTGCGATTTTTTGTCGATTACACTGATAATTCTGGGAATTAGCACATTCCATTGGACACTCTTTTTTTGAGAAGTCGTGTACCTAAGTAAATATCAGTCTCTTAATTGCTCGGATAAGACCAATGAAGGCTAGTACATAGGTTTTCTATAATTATAAGATCTTTATTGTAACTTGTATCATGAAAAAATTCTAACAGTTAGAAACACAACTCAAATAAATAAATAAACTCAAATACGTTTACCTCATCAAGCTCCACGACCCACAGCTTAAGCAACGAGTCGTCGGCGCCAGCGCTGGCGAGTACGTAGCTGCCGTCCGGCACGCCCGCCACGCAGCCGCAAGGGGCGAAATCACAGCTCTGTACTCCTATGGGACAAAGACTCTGATTCGCAATGGTCGTTTATGGGATGGTTGACCTAAATTGTACCTAGAGCTCCTTCGTATTTCGGAAAAAGTCGCTAATCGGCATTGGGCTTTGGTGGGCCATGGCGCAAGGAGCATATTCCATATCCACCCATGAGGAAGGCCATTACCCCAACAGTAAGGGGTAAGGGTAATAACTTTATTTTTAGTACGTGCCTCCGTCGTGAGCTTGCAGCTGCGTATGAAGATCGCGTGATGCAGGTGGCGGCGCTCGCAGTATGAGCTCGCCGCCCGCGCCGCCCGTCGCCAGCGCGCGTCCGTCGCCCGCCCACGCACAGCACGTCGCCGCCTCCGCATGCCCGCCGTACACGCTGCAAGAACAACCACGAATGATTTCTTTTCAACGAGTCAAAGATAACTTTTAGCTTTCAGCAAGAATCGTAACATTCATGTCACGCACTGAGCAGGCAACGGGTCATCATCAGCGAAGCTCCACACCAACGCAAGCCCGTCGTCGGTGGCCAGCAGCAGCAGCGGTGGGCGGTGCGGCGACACGCGCGCGCCGCGTATGCCTCCCCCGCCGCCGCCCGCCTCGCCGCCCGGCGCTGACAGTGAACGCAAGATGCACCCCATCTGACGAACGAAGAAATTCAGAATCGGCAAAAAGTTCGAATTTAAAAACGCACCTATATCAAGACAAAACTGTTATGTCGGACCACATTTTTCGGAAAAAGAAACTTTTCTCATATGTGGTTGCATACCTGCACGTCCCACAGGCGCGCGCAGCCGTCGAGCCCGGCGCTGAGCAGCAGCGCGCCGCCCGAGCCCAGGTCGCACGCCAGCGCCGGGTACTCGTGGGCTTCCAATGAGTGCTCCTCCGACGCGGTGCCTGTCTCCGCACTCCAACGGAAGATCTTCACCAGCCCGTCACTGAATAACACAAGAACAATATTGGATTGTTTCAATTTTGGTATCATTTTACCACTGTAGTACCACTGTCGTAAGAGTGCAACCACTGCACTCGCCTGAAGCCAAGTCTACGCTACGTCAATATTGCACTTACCTGGAGGCGGTAGCGATCAGGTCACCATGGACGGCGATGCAATTGACGGGCGCGGCGTGCGCGGCGGCCGCCCACACGCGCCGCGCGCCTGCGTCCTGTCCGTCTAGGTCCACTGCTGCGTCGTCCAGCTCATCCTCGTCTACTGGACCGATACCCTTTGATACAATTTACATTTAGATAGATAGTCAAAAAGCTACGCTATCAGTTTATTAAGTCTACGCACTCCGTAACGAGAAGAATACACAACCAAACGAGCGCTTTTTTTATATTGTGAGTCATCTTAAAGCAGTACTTAGAATAATCTTTATAAGTGCTTGCACTGGTCTAAACTGGAATTGATTTAAAGTTGTAATTAGCTTGGATAAATATCATGATGAGAAAATGTCCATGTACATGTTCATAGCCAGCAGCCGTGTTTGGAGTTCCTAATGCTGAGGAATACACAGCACAGTACAGATTTCCCATAAGAATTTATCAGGAGGAAAGCACGAGAGTTTTTCCAAATATTACAGACCTCCAAATCGCCAAGGGCAAAGTGTGCGAGCGGCTCGCAGGACGGCTCCACGTCATCGTCCAGCGTGAGCGCACCCAGCGACCACATGCGCACCGACTTGTCGTTCGAACCTGCCAACCATCGTGCAGTGCCGTTGAATCATCGAGTCAATGCTGCAGCACTGATGTAGCCAAATGCTCAACATGATGTAAGTGCCCTTACAGTTGTGAAAGTCAGTCAAATGATATTCACTTTGTGTTAGGTAACAAAAGTCAAGTCAATGTCAAAGTCAAAACATTTTTATAAAAATAGACTTATAAATAGGAGTTTCACCCGAGTTCTTTTCGTGACAACACGTGTTGTGAGACTCCATTTTTAACTCAATCCACCGTACAATTTCTATTTATATATAAAAAAATTAACTCGACATTGGCTAAATGCGTAATAATTTATAGAAAAAATAAAGACTTATAAATAAGTGATTGCGAATCGTCTAACTTTTTTTCCCTACCAGCCATTCACGGGTTTAGTAAGTTCATCCATGAATCCTTTGTATGAATCTTCAATGGAAGTACTTTTTGCTTTGCACAATGAGCTCGTTTTGCAGAATGAAATTTACCCCTGACTATGACTATCACAGTAGTGGAGTAAAAAGGGTAGACCATGAGCATCTTCAACTTGATCATCGTAACCCAGTAGGCGTACCGGTGACCAAGTAGCGCAGGTCCGGCGAGAGCGCGACGGCGGTGAGGTAGCGCGCGTGCGCCTGCAGCACGCGCAGGCAGGCGGCGGCGCGCGGCAGCCACACGCGCGCGGTGCGGTCCAGCGAACCCGACGCCAGCAGCTCGCCCGCCCAGCGCAGCGACGTCACTGTGTCCGCGTGACCCGAAAGTACGCCCGCCGCCGTCAGACGCCGCACGCCCGCCTCTGCACACAACATTATGCCTTTACACCACAACTTAGTTTATGCATCAAAATAATACTTAACCAGGCTTCGGCGCCTCGCTCAAGACATGGCGAGTGCGAGGGTGTTCAGTAGGTAGCTCTGGCCTCACTTCGAGATGTTTTGGGGTATTACTTGTTGATAGGTCTCCCGGGCGAGAACTTACAGCGAGACCTGACGAGGGGAGGTAAGTGTGCAGCCGCCATAAAACGTTAAGTTTAAGGCTCAAGGTTACCCAGTGTTAAAATGAAAGAGGTGGGTTCGGCGTTTCCCTGTGTGATCGACTCACAAATGAGGAGGACCAAAGTAACCGACATAGCTCGAAGCATTGCTCAACTCAAGTTGCAGTGGGCGGGACACATAGCGACAAAGGTTTCAGAATAGCGACCGCGCACCGGACGACGCGACGCGACGCCCTGTGAATAATTCTCGACAAGGTGTAACAAAGATCTAGTGACCGATCGTGTCGTGGCTGCCCCTTGCAGAGGCTGATATCCCTAGCAATGGGAGTCAGGAGGCTGAGATGATGACCATACCGTCGACGTGCACGCGCCAGATGCGCACGAGCGCGTCGTGCCCGCCGGTGGCGGCGTGGCGGCCGTCCGGCGCCGCGTCCGCCGTCAGCGCGCCCAGGTCGTGCGCGCCGTCCAGCCACGCCAGCGCCGTCGGTGGTGGACCGCAACCGCTCTCGCACACTTCTGTCAACCGAACATGGGAATAATTTATAGAAGTATATCCTTTCAAACAGTACTGAGGTAACAAACATAAAAAATCAAACAACCGAATTGATAACCTCCTCCTTTTTAAAAGACTGATATGGTTTGCGCACCGTCGCCGGGTGGGGAAGAGAGGAGTCCATCAAAAAAAACATCGTGAAGGCACTTAAAATTAACCATGTTAATGAACTCGAAACGGATAGACTGAGAACTTGTTTAATATTTTATAAGCCTTTATTTACTTGAAAGAAATACAATACATACATAGTAGTTTTAACCAATTTAGGTTTTTTATTGTATGTGTTTGCTGCAGCTTTCTTTGCAAGTCTACCCCTTCCGGACACATTGTCAGCTATTATATTTGACTGACTGTCCCAACTGTCCAACGAGCCAACTGTCCTGCAACTGCTTACCGATTCAAACTGTAGACTCTCACGTATACCTCGGGTTACTTATTGACAATTCTTTTAACTGGGGTCTTCAGGTTGAAAAAATATGTGATAAGCTCCGAGCATTTCTTGCAAACCTAATAATCATAAAAAATCGAATAACTTATAGTACTAGATTAGCGTTATATAACGCCTTTGCTAACTCTATAGTAAGCTATGGCATTTCAAGTTACGGCAGTTCTTATAAAACGTACTTAGACAAGATTTATAAACTTCAAATCCGTATCTTAAAACATGTTGTATCACCTACGGTCCGGCAGGAACTATCCTCTAACGACCTTCTGCTTTTTAAACACTTTAATGTATTGCCAGTCCAGGATCAATTCATATTAACGCTCTTTAAGGAAGATTTTTTTAACAATTCTTTGGCTCCTAGCGTGGGAGATGAATCAAACAGCCAGTGTGGTGTGCTAGTGCTGAGAGCTGATAGCTAAGAGCAATCATTTATTATATTTTCTCATCTTAAATACTAAAGCATAACATATTATTGTATGTGCGTCAGCTGGAAATAATTGCCTCTGTGTGAGTGCATTTTGGCCTAGATACAAAGTCCGAGCTGACGCCACATCACTCCCCCCTAAATATAAAGAAAGGGATAAAAAAGAAATTTACAATAACTAAAAACCTATAACAATTATGATGTAAACCAATCAACAAAACAAAAGTAAAAGTTACTATAATTACGATGACTAACTACTAGGAACAGGTGTTGTAAATTGACACTCTGTCCACTGACCGAGGACGGTATTTGCTGTATAGGCAAAATACTCGCGGCGGCGATAAAAATAGACTTTGTTTATATTCAATTAATCATTGCATTAAGTGCATGTGATTAATTGAATTTAAATCTAACAACTGGCTTGGAGATTCTGCCGGAACGCGTGGTCTTCACGTTGTCCTTGGCTGGCTGTTGACCCTCAGGAATCGTCGCGACTGCTGCTCGCTGAGTTCGCCACTCTGCTCGTCGTGAAGTAGGAAGGCTGGCTTGAGACGGTCGATGGAGATAATGGCAGTTCTGTTTGGTAACTCGACGGAGTAAAACTTCTCATGACGTTCGAGCACTTTGTACGGACCGTTGTAGGGCGGCGTAAGTGCGCTCTTCGTTGCGTCATCGCGTACAAATACATGTGAGCATGTTCGTAACTCATCATGTACGAAGATGTTTCGCTGAGTGTGTTGTCTCCTCGGTGTCGACAGCAGTGACGTCATTGTATGCTGTAACTGCTGTAACATGCCATTCTCATCTTGAAGTGTCGTACTAGCGGTGAAGAAATCTCCAGGTAGCCGTAGTGTCGTGCCGTAGGTCAGTTCTGCTGCACTCACTTTCGTGTCGTCCCGTATAGCGGTGCGAAGTCCGAGCAGGATCATGGGTAGTTCTTTGACCCAGTTGACTCGGTTGCACTTCGTCATCAGCGCGGCCTTGAGTGTTCTATGCCAGCGTTCTACTTGTCCATTTGCTTGCGGATGATAAGCGGTGGTATGGATGTGGTTGATGCCCAGCTTGCTTGTCAGCTTCCGGAAGAGTTCGGACTCGAACTGTCGACCTTGATCTGACGTAATCGTCGTCGGTGTTCCGAATCTGGCAATCCAACCTCTGAGTAGAATCTGGCAGATGGTATCGGCGGTAATGTCCTTGACGGGATACGCTTCTGGCCATTTGGTGCAGCGATCGATCATAGTAACGCAATATTTGCACTCTTCGGACGTAGGTAATGGCCCGATTATGTCAATATGCAAGTGCGCGAATCGATCGGCCGGCGGAAAGTGCATTATCGGCGAAACAGTGTGGCGTTGCACTTTGGACCGTTGACATAATAGACATGCCTTTGCCCATTTTCCAATGTCTGTATTCATCGATGGCCAGAAATAGCGTTGCGCTAGCATGCGTCGTGTTCCTCTGACGCCGGGATGACTGATGTAGTGCACGATCTCGAATGCTTTTCTTCGGTACAGCTGCGGTAGGTACGGTCTCATATAGCGCGTCGATGTTTCGCATGTTATTACCTTATCGCTATTAGGTACGGGGAACATTTTAAACTGCAAGCGCGGGTTGTTACGTAACTCTCTCAACTCGGTGTCTCTTTCTTGCTCTGTCGACAGTTGCTCGTAGTCGATAGGCGAAGGGAAAGTAATCTCTTCCACACGCGATAGGCAGTCGGCAACAACATTATCTTTGCCGGAAATATGTTGTATGTCGGAGCAAAACTGTGAGATGAAGTCTAGTTGGCGCAGTCTTCTTTCCGTGTCACATGAGCTCGCTGGTTTGTGTAAAGCAAATGTCAGCGGTTTGTGGTCTGTATAAACCGTAAATTCTCTTCCTTCGATCATGTGACGGAAATGTTTAATTGCCATGTATATAGCAAGTAGTTCCCGGTCGTACGTGCTGTACCGTTTCTGTGTCTCGCTCAGTGTTTTAGAAAAGAAGGATAGGGGTTCCCACTTTCCATTCACGTGCTGCTGTAGTACTGCTCCTGCACATGTGGCCGAACAATCTGTCATAAGGCCGAGACGAACGGAAGTGGATGGGTGAGATAGTGCAACAGCGCTTTTTATGCTTTCTTTGCACTTCTCGAACGCATCTATTGACGTTTGTGTCCACTTTATCTCGCTTTTGTCCTTCCTCTTGGAGTTGTGCAGGTACTTGTTAAGTTCAGCTTGTATATTAGCAGCGTGAGGTATACACTGGCGGTAGAAGTTGACCATGCCGAGAAAACGTCGCAGCTGCTGGACCGTAGTAGGCAATGGAAAGTTGGTAATTGCCTTAGTCCTTTCATCCAGCGGTCGTATGTCAAATCCAGTTCTTCTCTGCCGAATTCACATTTATCCACGTTTAATGTGATGCCATATTGGTCCATCCTCTCCAGTACCTTTCGAAGTAGGGTCTCGTTTTCCTCTTTCGTCCTTGTTGGTATGAGGATATCGTCGATAAAAACAAATACGTCGAGCCCTTTAAAAACCATATCTACGAAGCGTTGGAATGTTTGACTTGCGTTACGTAATCCAAACGTCATCCTCGTAAACTCGAAAAGGCCGAACGGCGTTGTAATGGCCGTTTTCGGTATGTGTTCTTCGAAAATAGGTAGATGATGAAACGATTTTCTGATGTCCAGCTTGGAGAAGATGGTCTTATTCCGCAGCAAGTATGTAAAATCTTGAAGCCTTGGTATAGGATAGCGATCAGGAAGTGTAACAGCGTTTAATCGTCTGTAATCGCCGCATGGCCTTAGTTCGCCATTCTTCTTTGTAACGATGTGCAGCGGCGTTGCCCAAGGACTGTTAGAGGGGCGGCAAATGCCTAACTCCATCATCCTATGAAATTCCTGTTTCGCGGCTTTATACTTTGCTGGGTTCAATGGACGAACTTTTGCATAGATCGGCGGCCCCGTCGTATGTAAATAATGCACGACATTATGCTTAGGTGCATTTTTCAGCGTCGACGGCCTTGTTACGTCAGGGAATTCACGTAGTAACTCGGCGTACGGTCCGGTTACATCTATCGTGCGGACCGATGAGTCATTCGAGTGCGTTGTGCGCGCAGCAACCGATAATTTCGTTATTTTGTCGATCAATCTCTTTTCGCTTAAGTCAATATTGATTTGATTTTTAGCGAGAAAATCTGCTCCGAGAATTGATCTGCGCACGTCAGCTATAACGAATGTCCACGTGAATGGTCTTCGTAGTCCCAGATCTATGCAAACGGTCTTAAGTCCGTAGGTCTTGATTTTCGTTCCATTGGCGGCATAAATTGTGTATTCGGCATTCGTGGGCTTTTCTCGTGTGCGGGCGAGTACAGATATGTCTGCTCCGGTGTCTACTAAAAATTGTGTCCCACTTTTTCGGTCGGTGACACATAGACGGTAACTTGACCCGTCAACACCAACTCCCGCCGCGGTTAGTGTCGGAGTTAGTTTTCCGACTGCGTAATTCGCTGCGCTTTGTACACACAACGAGATTTATCTGCACACCGCGTCGATTGATCTCCAAACTTTCGGTGGTACCAACATAACCAATCGTCTCGCTGGGATCGTGATCTTGAATGTGAGCGGGATGTTGATCTGCGCCTCTGTTTATTTCTATCGTGCCCTCTTGACACGTGACGGTAAGAAGTGCGCAACTCGCATAATTCCTTTGTCAGCAAATCCACTCGTTTGACAAGAAAGTCAATCGTGGATGTGTCCTTACTACTGGATGAGACTTGTGCTATTTCTAAAGGCCTCATGTTGTCAAGGACTTTATCAGCGATATTCGCCAGCGTTTCCAGGTCCTTGCTATCGCTTACGGTCAAGACAGCTCGTACTGCGAATGGTAAATGGCGCTGCCACATGATTGAAAGGGTATCATCCGGGATCTTACTTCTGGATAACTCTCGCATTCTCCTCAAGAGTTGTGTTGGTCGCTGGTCTCCAAGGTCTAATTCTCCCAAAAGCTTTTGAAGTTGTATGCTTTCGGATTCTTCAAATATTTGTAGTAACCGTGCTCGCAACGCATCGTATTTTCCTGTGCTCGGCGGATTTAAAATGATGTCGCTGACTTGTTGTACTTCGTTCCTTCCCAATTTACTAACGACTTGGTGGTACTTAGAGTCGTCACCTTGCTTCTGGGGAGCCATTGCAGACTCAAAAACGGAAAACCATAGGCGTGGTTGGTCCCGCCAAAAGTCTGGTATCCGAGATGAAACGGATAAAGCAGATAACTCGGCCGTGGCTGTAGCTGTTTCCCTGTGCGACGGCGACGGTATCGAAGGGCACTTTTGATAGGCCATAGCGCTTGTTTTCTGTTTCGATATTCGAAATCTATGTGCGACTTCTCAATTGACTGGTGAGACCCGCTTGTGGGAGGCCAGTAACCGATCCGCTAGATAACGAACGATGAAACAGTTACGTCAAACGGCGTGATTGCGCTTTCTTCAGTTTTGTATTTTTTTTGGTGGCTGCGATCTTCAGATTGTCTCCCGTGGCGACGTTGGATTTCCGTGTATATATTTCTTGAAATAGTATGAAGTCGGTCTTGATGACGTCGGCAGAATCACGTCAGGCAGAATCACGTCGGGCAGAATCACGTCGGGGTCACCAATTTGGCTCCTAGCGTGGGAGATGAATCAAACAGCCAGTGTGGTGTGCTAGTGCTGAGAGCTGATAGCTAAGAGCAATCATTTATTATATTTTCTCATCTTAAATACTAAAGCATAACATATTATTGTATGTGCGTCAGCTGGAAATAATTGCCTCTGTGTGAGTGCATTTTGGCCTAGATACAAAGTCCGAGCTGACGCCACAATTCTATAAAAAAAAGTAGTCGATCATAACAAAGCGACGCGAGGGTCTGCCCGCGGTAGGCTTGTTACGAAAGTTTCGAAAAATACGTAAGGCACCCGTACTTCTGGTTACCTAATACCACGACTTACAAATAAACTAAAACCTGAGTTTCGGGATTCTCTCAATAAACTAAAGTTTACTTTTGAGCAAATTGGATGGCAGCGATCGCATTATACTGTAAATTTTTAATAAATCGTAGTATGTACTTAGAAAATTATAAATTGTTAAACATGCACACACACATGCATTAAACCTAAGTGGTTTCTATGTGCTGTTAATGTAATTTTTTTATTTGATGATAAATGAAAAAAAAAACTCCCAACGTACTGTTATAATGAAGTCACCAACAAAACAACCTAAAAAAAATAAAAGTACAAGGTTTTAACTACACGCACGCACCCACAAAGTCGAAGACCTTCAACACCCCCTCAGTGCAGGCGGTGAGAAGCAGCGCGCCGGCGGCGGGCAGCGCGAGCGCGTGGACGGCGCCGGCGTGCGCGGCGAGGCGCGCCAGCAGCGCGGCGGCCCGCACGCGCCACACGCACACGGCGCCGTCGTCGTGGCCCGCCGCCAGCCGCCCGTGGCCCGCCCACGCCACCGCGCGCGCCGCCGCCGCGCCCGCCGCTGCCAGCGTGCGGCGCGACTGCACAATCAACACACTATTCATTAATACACTGGGGACACACACAAATAAATGGATGCCATGACCCAAGGATAACCAAGGCCCATAGGCGCATTGCTACTACATGATCGTATTCGATCACGTTCGTTAAGCAACTTTCGGTCCGGTCAGTAGTCGGATGGGTGACCGTAAAGTGGCATTATAACTGAGCGCTCCCGTGCTTCGGAGGGCACGTAAAACCGTCGGTCCCGGCTGTTGTCAGTCGTTACGCCAAGTCACAGGCCTAAAAAGGCAGCCTGATAAACTCTAACACTAGGCCTGATAAACTCTAACACTGGTCACTAATCCTCATACGATAAGAAAAAGAAAAACTAGAATACGACAACTGCGTAATCCTTACTCCGCTAGTTAGGTTACCTCAGCCACAAAACAGATAGGTATGTTTTGTACTCCCAAACACGAGCCCCTTAATCAAAACCATATTTATTTTCGAAAACAAGTCCAAACAAAACAAAACAAACTATTGCAGGGGTTGGGCTTCTCCTTGAAGTTTAAGTACCTAATGCTACTCGTATGTTAGACCCCGCCCTAATTGGCCATCGACAATGCGACGTCAAAACGTCAATACCCATCTACAAAATAATATATCATAAACTGCGTTAATTCTCGCCATAAACATTACCATTAATCGAGTACCCAGACTATCAGTCAACGTCATCGATGCTTTGATTTTCGTAATTATAGTTGATTGAATTTTATTCGTTTATTAATGTTAATTGCATTTCGAAAAAGATGGATGTACGCATAGACGCCACAGTCTACAGGGTGGAAATTTATAACGGGGCACGAAGGAATGTACTCGTCGCTGTAAAACAGTTCAACGTTTCTCAAAACATAAAGGACAGTTTCATAAGAACGTTTTCATGTAGCTACAACGGTTTAATTCTGCCCTTACTTACCCGTCTTAATTTTCTACCCTGTATATATAACTTCTGTTTTACCAGTTATTAATTTGAAGAAAATATATCTTAATAATTATGATAACCTTCGTGGTAGAGTGGTACGTAACGTACACCGGCTTTAAGGTGTCGCATACTCTGAGGTTCTGGGTTCGAATCCCGGTAGGGGCAAATGTTTGTATGATGAATACGAGCATTTGTATGTACCTGAGTCATGGACGTTTATATATACATATATTTCTACATGTGAATACTTATATACTTATGTATAATTATATGTTTTATGTCCATTACCCTAGTATCCCATCATAACACAAGCCTTATAGTGCTTACTTTGGGGCTAGGTTAATTGGTGTGAGTGTAAGTATTTTTTTTTTATATAGGAATATGTTTGAAAGAAAGAAAGAAAGAAAAAAGTTTTTATTGACACGTCACAAGGCACGAAACAAAAATATTATGTAATAAAAAAAAAAGGAAAAAAAAACACAAACATCAAATTAATTATTAAAAGAAAAGTGTGACGGGCCAATCAGGATCCTGCCTCAGCTAAAATGCTGTTACGATGTGAGAACGATATCTCAACACCGCAACAGCGCTGGTATTCTGGCAGGGCCTGTCCTATACGAGAAACGTTCAACCGTACAACACGCGAAAAAAAAGAGCTGATAGCTAAAATCTGTGTATAATGGATATAAATAAATAAACTTAGCAATATGTACATTTATAATTTTAAAAAATAAATAAATAAAACCAAACCTAAAATGGAATAAACTAATGGTGTATGGAATATGGAATAAACTAAAAAAAGCGAAATAAGTGAAGTAAGGGAAAAATATCGTTCATATTTTTGCATGCATGAAATGGAACGCACATGTCATGCGTCTGTCACCTTGATTGACATTGACAATTTGATCATAACCATGAAAGTTGTTCGCGTTTGTGTTTGAAGATTTAAAACCTTTAGCGCGCAAATTAGACGTATGAAGAAGCGCCGATTCCATCTTCAGCCTTATCAATACTTAACATCAGGTATGATGAATGCTAAGAATCTCACCGTCGTTCATAAAAAACAATAGAAGCATGCGTGTGGTACGACAGTGGTTTTATTATTATTATTTTATTAAAAAATACGACAGTGGTTAGTAGCGCTTCGAGATGTTGTATGATGACTAGTAATGGCGCCACTGCAACAACTCTTCTTCATTCATGCGTCTAATTTTAAGGTGCCCTTCATTCTACTTATTAGGTTCACCAAAATAAACATATTTTAACATTATATTATATTATACCTACATATTATTATTACTCAAAACCTATAACGCAATAACTTTCCAGGAAAAGAAAATGGACTGACCTTGAGGGTGCGTCCACACCACACGCGCACAGCGCCGTCGACGCCCGCGGACGCCAGCAGCGCGCCGGCGGGCGACCAGCGCGCGGCCGTGACGCCGTACCGGTGCGCGCCGGCGACCGCGGCCGCCTCCACCCACCCGGCGCCGGCGCCGGCGCTCCCCTGCCACGAGAACAGGCGCAGCGCGCGGTCTCCGCCGCCCGTCGCCAGGCGACCGCCGAACGCGTCCACACACGTCACCTCGCTCGCGTGCGCGCGCACCGTCTGCAGCAAAGTCGGCTCCTCGATCTGATCCATCACGCGCGCTCCACAGCCTGCTCTACAGCTCTACAGCAGAATCGAATCTAATTGCTTTTCATCCTTCGTGACCATCGCAGAAAAATTACATGTCTGTTTTAATTCATAAAATCCCAACAACAAAATAAAATATCTATCGTTTCTCATTTTCCTGAACGTGACGTTGGCAGGTCGAAATTCATCTGCAGGCAATAAGCGTCGCTAATGAATGCACCTCCATAGAAAATGAATAGCAGGCGACTTTTTGGAATTAAGATGACAATGTCTCCAGATTCAGGTTAAAAATCTCTCAAAGGAACACTTAGAATGTCGCATCGCGTGATCCATGAATGGTAAGTAGCTATTGTTCCGAGCGTCGGAGCCGGCCGGCGCGAAGTGGTGGTCGCGGTCGCGGCCGCTGACGTGGCCCACCGCGTATCGATTGACACCTGTCCCACATAATGACTGTCGTGCTCACTACCATTATTTTGTTTAGGGTCCCCCGCGTGTCGCCATGAAACCACGCATTTAGTAATTACCTAGGTTTTTTTAAATTCATAGAATGTTTGGCAGGAAAATAAAATCGAGAGACCACATGCAAAATATAAATAATTATATGCCATCATGGCAGGACATAGCTGAACAATAATTTGTTAACTGTCATCATATATTTCGTCTTTGTGTTTTTTTTGGAATTTTTTTAAAACAATGGCCATGTTCATGGTTTACTAATTTAGAATTAAACAATATTTACTCGATTTAAAACTTCAACCAACTTGCGCCAAGTTAGGATAATATTTAACACAGACTAAGATGCATGCAAAAGTAACTAGCGTTATCTCTAGAGTAAATGTGTTCACATGCGCCAAGATGGATTATTACATTTTTAATCCAAAGTATTTTTTTCTGGAAAACTAAAATATTAGCTTGACTACAACTATCGATGTAGGCAGATAATATTTTAAGAAGCTCAGCGACTGTTCCGTTTAAAAACACCGTGTTACACACCGTCCGCAACGGAAGCTCCCAAAAGATATATTTTTTCCCCGTTTTTGCAACGATTTAGATTATTGCTCTGCTCCTCTAATTGTAGCGTGATATTAAATATATTATAACCTTCCTACATAAATGGACTATCCAACACAAAAATATTTTTTCAATTCGAATTAGTAGTCCCGGAGGTTAGCGTGCTCAAACAATCAAACTCTTCAGCAATATAATATTCCTACTAAATATTACGAATTTTATAAGTTATGACTAGCGGCCGCTCACGGTTTCACCCGCCGCGTGGTTTCTGTTACCGTGGGAATATCGGGATAATTTGCAGCCTATGTGTTATTCTGATGTAAAAGCTACATTGCTGTAAAGATTAATCTTAATCAGTTCAGTAGTTCGAGTAGTTCGAGTAGTTAGTTAGATAGTTCGAGCCTGTTATGGGTCCATACACCCAAAATAAACACTCTACTTTTCATTTTAAATATGTGGAAAGTAAAAACAAACAGAATATTCTAAAAAAAATTTTTGTAAGGTTTCTACGATTTTAATTATTTTATAATGTAGCAAAATAAGCTGTATAGGCTTCTGTGCCTTTGCCTACATACCTTTGGTAAATAAAAGTCCAAAGAGATTACAGATATTGATTTGACATGACACCCCCTATTCTTTTTTCAAATTTATTACAGTTTATCACTTTCAACCCGCATTTTAGGCAAGTTATGAGTTACTTTCAGAATATGAGACATGAAAAATAATAAAATAAATACATCCTAAAGACGGATTTTTAATTTTTTAGAGTAATCTTATAAGACTAATTCATTCACTTTGTATTTTGCAGCAAAATAAAATAGTAAAAACTAAATATAATAGGCATTTTATAATTGTCTTCACGTTCGCGTGACGGAATAGGGTAACGGAAATTAGGGACACGTGGGTATTTTTTAATAAACAACATAGCTTAGGAATATGTAATACTGCTTTAAGGATGAATTCAACGATGCATAATATTTATTTAATTGAAAAAATTTCAGGCATAACACAATAAAATTAAATAAGCGAACACAGCCCTAGTTTCATATAACATGTCAAACAATATTCCAAGATTTTCAAAAAGACATGTTCTATAGCAAAGTCAAATTATAATAAAGCAAATATTAAAAATTCTAATAATAAAATAAAAACAACATGGGACGTCATTAAGCGTGAAACTGGCAAATCTAAACCACGTGACGATAGTTTCACACTTAACATCAATAACGTCCAAATAAATTCGAAAACAGAAATTGCTAATATTTTTGACAGATTTTTTATAAACATACCGTTGGAAACCACCGCTGATTTGGACTCTTCACCAGCGTCAGCAGTCTCGTTGCTCGAAAAGCATGTATCTGAATATAGTTCACGTTTAATTTTAGATCTATTAATGCTGGAGACATATTAAAGGCTTTCAAATCCCTTAAAATTAAAACAAACACTGACTTATAGGGCATATCTGTTACTGTTCTTAAAAGTGTTATTATTGTAATGCCCCCTTTCTTGCTATAATTTTTAATCAATGTATTGCACAGGGAATTTTTCCTGATCTAATGAAATTAAGTAAGGTAATGCCTTTATTCAAATCGGGAAATAGAGAAGACCCAAGTAATTATAGACCAATATCTATATTACCCGTCTTAAGCAAAATTTTTGAGGAAATCATGTTGGAACAGTTATTGGCACATTTTACCTTAAATAATCTCTTAAATAATAAACAGTTCGGTTTTACGAAGGGACGGTGTTACCGACAAGCTTAGCTACAGCCTTCATGGCCTTCTCTTTGGTTTTCTCTTTGGCTATATGTTCTAAATTCCGAATTATTAGTGTCATCTTTTTTGATATTTTTATGTAAAAAACAAGGGCATTGTCATTATAAAAGTGGAAATACATGATCACCCAAAGTTGCGCGTGTTTTTCTTGTATTGCTCGAGCTCGTCTTCATTGGTGTCAGAAGGTAAGTTTTCAAAGATACAGCCATGCCTATTACTAGATCGCGTGCAATTATTACAAAAAAATGTGACTTGGAAAGTGCTTTGTTACGAGGTAGCGCTTCTTCTCATGGTGCCCTAGCACCAGCGCCACCTCGTCAGTCTAATCCCATGGTGGAAAGTGCTTCCCTACAAGGTGGCGCCACTATCCCTGGTGCCCTAGCACCAGCGCTACCACGTAGGTCGTTTTCCACGGGTCACGGTGAAACGATAATTTCGGGTGAGTTTCCTACTATAATCGACCTAAGCGCCCCAGCGCCTACCGCAGCCACATCAGTCGCTGCTCCATCTGTGCTAGAATCGTGTAAGCACACTGCCGGTTCTCACTCCGCAAGCACGGTGAAAACAAAGCAGCTCGCTGCACAAATAAAATATGAGCGACGTATAGCTGAAATTGAAGCTACAGAAAATGATCGCAAAAGGGCTTTGGCGCAGCTTGAGCTACAAGCTGAGCTCGCTACCATCACCAGCACCAGCCACGCCTCTTCGCGTTTTTCAAAGGCACACTTCGTAGAAGAATGGTTAGTGAACTCAAATAATGAAAGTGTAGTATCGGAACGCACTAATAACATGCATTCTCATTTTAGTGGCAATGTTCCCGGTAAAGTCTGTGACGATGTGCCCCAGCATACATCTGTGGCGGGTACCGACCCCGAACTGCAAAGCGGCGTCTTTCCCCTGCCGTACGGTGGCTGCAGCTTCGTGGAGCACGGCGAATACAAACTTGACCGGCATCCCCTGCCGCGCACTAGCGCCTTTATGGAGGGCGCGGCCGCCCGGAACAGGAACATAGATAATACTATACATAAGGGTTACACAATAGGTACACACCACCGTAGCGAAAATTGTAATTTGGACAAAAATAAAGACAACAATAAAACATGTACACATAACGAAATTACTTTGCTTGCCGATGCCATCGCAGACCTTTCAAGAAAGAATAATTTTAGGGTAAGTGGCATCCCTAAGTTTGATGGTCTTGCACTGGATTGGCTGCCGTTCAGAAGGGCTTTTGAGCAGTCCAAAGGCAACTTTTCGCCAAGCGACAACATCGCTAGGATTGCCTCTGCACTTCATGGGTCTGCTAAAGAAGCTGTCGCTACTCTTCTTCTTTCCGCCGCCGACCCAGAGGTGGTTATGAAGGCCCTAGAGAACAGGTTTGCACAGCCAGAATTTATAGTTCTCCAGCAACTGGCCGTAGTCAGGAGGTTGCCCAGGCTTGGTTCATACGAGAGCGCACACGAACTGAACGTCTTTGCGTGTCGCATCCGTAATTGTGTAGAGATAATACGCCTCCTACACCAGCCCGAGTACCTCGCGGCTCCTGAGCTGGTTCATTCAATTATAGGTAAGCTGACTCCGTTATTGCGGTCCCGGTGGATCGACTTTGCGGCATCTCATCAACGTCCTGGTATTTTTAAATTGGAAATTTTAGCCGATTTTCTAGAAAATGAAGCGAATTTACATGTTAAATTCGGTTTATTTTCTATGCCGTCAAATCCATCCACCAACGTTAAGACGCAAAACGTCAGTAAAACGCCAGTCACATTGACTTCTAGAAGTCGCTGGCCAGTCAAAGACAATGTCTATGCCGTCCCGTCCGTCAAACCACAGAATAATCCTAATCGGCTTTGTCAGTACTGTCAGTCTCTTTGTCACAGTATAACCAATTGCAAAGAGTTTTTATCTCTCAGTATTGATGACCGCTGGCACTGGGTAATGAAAAATAAGGTTTGTCGTAGGTGTCTCAAAAAAGGTTCCCATCAGTATATGACGTGCAAAGTCAAGTGTACGGTTGTCGGATGTAAGTACGATAAGCGACATCATACATCGTTACATCGTAATATTAATTCATTACCAACCGCTTATCTTGCTGTACAGTCGGCAACAGATACTGGTGTACAGTCAAATACAGACTCTTGTTCTAAAACCGAGGCCGACATTTTAGATAAAGCTAAGCCTGTTACTATCGCGCATAATTCGCTGCCTACTGTTTCTTTGTTACCGAATCTTAGGCCTCTTCTTAAGATGGTAGCGGTCACTATCACCGGGCCGGAAGGTACTATAAATACTTTCGCCCTTCTTGATGATGGTAGTTCCGTGACGCTTTTAGACCAATCAGTAGCCGATTCAGTAGGTGCCTCGGGGACTAAACATGCGATTGAAATTAACTGTATTGGTGGGCTGAGTAAGAAAGCTGAAGCTAGCATCGTAACTATACAAGTTAAGGGTAAGCACAGTCCAGACAGTTATGAAATCCAATCGCGAACTATACCTAACTTAAATATTAAAGATCAGTCTGCAAGCTTTAGTGATATCGCGCAATCTAGTTACTTGACTGACATTTTACATTTTATCAGCTATGACCAAGCGAAGCCCATGCTGCTAATTGGAGCGGACAATTGGCACCTGATGTTACCACAAGCTGTCCGTCAAGGTTCCCGTTGTCAACCAGCAGCTGCACTGACTTCATTGGGTTGGGTTTTGTTTGGTCATCTGCCTCGCTCACAACATACTTGTAATTTTATTACCGATAACGACGCTTCATATCATACATCGCATACTACTGATTTGAGTACAACGGACCTTGAGTCGATCTTGAAAGAATATTTTAAGCTGGACTCAATTGGAATCGTTGCAGTGGGGCATCAAAATGTAAACGATAAACGCGCTATTCAAATTTTAGAAGCCACTACTAAGTTTCTTGATTCCGGCATGTACGAGACAGGGCTCTTATGGCGCGATAACATCTCGCATATTCCGAATAGCCGTGAGCTGTCCTTGTCTCGCTTCTTTAGCCTTGAACGCAAGATGGCCAAGGACAGTTCGTACGCAGAGGCATATAGGGCGAATATACGAGGTGTTATCGACAAGGGGTATGCCGAGCTTTGCACCAAATCGAAACCTGTGGGCAACATTCTGTGGTACCTTCCACACTTTGGTGTTGTTCACCCTCACAAAAGAAAGTTGCGCGTGGTTCATGATGCGGCTGCAAAATGCGCGGGCGTTAGCCTGAATTCTCTACTGTAGACAGGACAAGATATTTTTCAACCTTTGCTCGCCATAGCGATGCGCTTTAGAAAGGGACCAATCGCCCTAACTGGTGATATCAGGGAGATGTTCCCACAAATAAAGATAAGATCTGAGGACAGAGATGCTCAGCGCTTCCTTTGGAGGGATAACCCGGAATCTCCAATATTGGAATATCGAATGTCTTCCATGATATTTGGCGCCGTATCAAGTCCGTGCACCGCGTTATGGATAAAGAACCAAAATGCCCTACGCTTCGAAGCGCAGCATCCTGAGGCTGTTAGGGCAATCATCGAAGACCATTACATGGACGATTTCCTGGGAAGCTTTGACAGTGTCAGTGAAGCTGCCCACCGTGCTTTAGAGATAGTCTCAATCCATAAGGCAGCTAACTTCGAAATGCGGTCGTGGGTGTCCAATCGAAAGGAAGCGCTGGCGCTGATCCCTTCGGAGTTGCATGCGAGTGACACTGTTGAGGTCGGCTTGGGTCCATCATCTCCATCACAAATTCGTGTCTTAGGCCTCGCATGGAACGTCAAGAAAGATACAATTTATTTCGTGAAATCTCTCCCTAAATTACCCGTGAAATTTTGTAAACGTTCTGTCTTATCTTTGTTAATGTCCATTTATGATCCACTTGGATTTTTGCTTCCGATTATCATGAAAGGTCGCGTTTTATTTCAAAGCACGTGGAGACTTGGCTTTAACTGGGACGATGACCTTCCAATTGCTTTTGTTGAACAATGGAGAGCCTGGTTTCACGAAATAACGTTGTTACAAGAAATCGCTATTCCTCGTTGTTATATGTCTGACACGCAAAAAATCGTAAGCTTACAACTTCATGTTTTCGCAGACGCGAGTGAACGAGCTTACGCTTGTGTAGCCTATTGACGGTTCACTCTTGCTGACAAAAGTATTCACTTGTCATTGATTGGGGGAAAGGGCCGTCTGGCTCCGCTTAAGCCCGTTTCGGTTCCTAGATTGGAATTGCAGGCAGCCTTAATCGCTTCACGTTTTAGTACATACATAATAGACGCTCATAGACGGAAGCCTGACCAAACTTTTTATTGGTCGGACTCCGTAACTGTCTTAAGGTGGCTCCAAAGTGATGCCTGCACGTTTAAAGCCTTCGTGTCTTTTCGTGTGTTAGAAATTGCCGAAACGACGAACATACACGATTGGAAATACGTTCCCACAGCTTTAAATGTTGCAGACGACGCTACCCGTGTGAGTCCATTAACTTCATCATCCCGGTGGTTCAGTGGCCCTCCGTTCCTTTTACTTCCACAATCGGACTGGCCACATGAGCCCTTTGCTAACGTCCCTCCGGTTTCCGAAGAACTTAAGGTGAATTCCGAGTCGGTGGGACATATTACTCTAGAACAGCGGCGTAACCTACCTTCACCGGTAGTTGCCGACCACCAACGCTTCAGTAGGTGGATGCGTCTCTTACGCGCAACAGCCCGAGCTCATCAATGCGCGAAAATGTTTCGGCCCACATTACGCCAAAATTTAAACTCTTTTAGAGATTGTAATAAATTCCTTTTACTCTCCGCTGATGATCTAAAGTTTGCTGAATTACAACTTCTTTTCAAAATTCAATTAGACTCGTTTACTGACGAATTGATTCGAGTTCAAACAGCACGCCCTGTTTTACCCAACAGTAGGTTGTACGACCTCGCTCTATTCATCGGAGAAGACCATCTGCTACATTTGTCCGGCCGTACTGCTGCCTCTCCAGACGTCGAATCACACCCGATAATTTTAGATGGTAAACACCCAGTTACCGGGCTCATTATACGTTACCACCACGTACAATTTGCTCATGCTAACAACGAGCTAGTAGTGAACGAGCTGCGCCGGAGATTCCATATCCTTGGTCTAAGACCGGCAGTTAGAAGCGAGGCACAGAGATGTCAAGTTTGTCGCAACCGTAAAACCAAGCCTGTGTTTAGGCGCACCTTTAGGCGATTTGCCAGATGCTAGATTAGCGCACTCACAGCGCCCTTTCACCCATGTTGGACTGGACTACTTTGGCCCCATAACTGTGACGATCTGCAGGCGGACGGCGAAAAGATGGATTGCCCTTTTTACGTGCCTTACCGTTAGAGCTATTCACCTCGAGGTTGTGGAGAATCTTTCCTCGGACTCCGCCATAATGGCCCTCAGGCGCTTTGTTGCGAGACGTGGATGCCCGGCGCGCATATACTCCGATAATGGAACTTCTTTTGTCGGAGCAGCCAAAATGTTGCCGGACCTGTACGATTTTTGCACCAACAGGAAGATTGAGTGGCTTTTTATTCCACCCTCGGCGCCGTTTATGGGGGGCTGTTGGGAGCGTCTCGTCCGTTCAGTAAAGAATACAATTTTGGTAACTCTCAAGGAACGCTCGCCCAAGGAAGAGGTTTTGCACACTCTGTTGCTGGAGGCCGAGTGCATTGTCAATTCCAGACCTCTCACGCACGTATCAGTGGAGGCAGACTCAGACCTGGCGTTAACACCTTTCTCGTTCCTGTTAGGCACATCCAGCAATGACATACCCCTTGCCACGTTCGATGACGCCGATCTGTCACGTAGAGCTGATTGGAGAAAGGCACAGAGGCTCCCAGATCATTTATGGCAGACATTCGTTAGGGAGTACCTGCCCACATTAGTGCCTCGAAAGGGGCCTGCGATGTCGGATAATGCCAGATTAGATGTGGGAGATTTAGTTTTTATCGCTGACGGAACACTGCCCAGAAGCTGCTGGCCACATGGTCGCATTCTAGCTACCTACCCGGGCAAAGACGGGATCGTTCGCGTGGTAGACGTCCAAACGAAAGGGGGTGTGCTGCGCAGACCTACTCGAAAGGTAGCTTTACTTGTCGGTGGCCACTAGTTTTGGGTGCTTCACACCGTCGGGGGCCATGTTACCGACAAGCTTAGCTACAGCCTTCATGGCCTTCTCTTTGGTTTTCTCTTTGGCTATATGTTCTAAATTCCGAATTATTAGTGTCATCTTTTTTGATATTTTTATTTAAAAAACAAGGGCATTGTCATTATAAAAGTGGAAATACATGATCACCCAAAGTTGCGCGTGTTTTTCTTGTATTGCTCGAGCTCGTCTTCAGACGGTCTACCACTGATGCAGGGGTTGCACTTTTAAAAGATGTTTTTGAAGCCTGGGAGAAGTCGCAGAATGCTCTTGGCGTATTCTGCGATTTGTCCAAGGCTTTTGATTGCTTGGATCACCGGACGCTGCTGTTGAAACTAAATCATTACGGTGTAAAAAGTGATGCTCAAAAGTTAATACTATCGTATCTCAGTTCCAGAACTCGGACCGTTGATATTAATGGAGTGAAATCTGCCGGCTCAAATGTAAAACTAGGCGTGCCCCAACGCTCTATTTTGGGCCCTTTCCTGTTTCTAGTATATATTAATGACTTGCCTTTCTTTGCCAAAAACTTATGTGAGATTGTCTTGTTTGCGGATGATACTTCTTTAATATTTAACATTGATAGGAATAAAACTGATTTTGACGATGTAAACAAAACACTCTCGCAAGTACTAGCTTGGTTTAATTTCAATAATCTACAGCTTAATGCAAAGAAAACTAAATGCGTTCTTTTTTCTTTACCAAATGTTCAGAAAGTACCCATGGAAATTGTTATGAACAAATTTGATTTAGTAGAATCAACAGCCTTTCTGGGTGTTACTTTGGACTGTAAACTTCAATGGAGTCCACATATTGCAATACTAGTTGGCAAGCTTAGTTCTGCTGCCTACGCTGTTAGAAAAGTCAGACAACTGACTGATATAGAAACTGCTAGGACTGTGTACTTCAGTTATTTTCACAGCATCATGTCGTATGGTATTCTTATGTGGGGAGTAGCAGCTGACATTAATACAATATTTATACTACAAAAACGAGCTATAAGGGCCATTTATCAACTGGGTTCCAGAACATCTCTTCGGGAAAAATTTAAAGAAATTGGTATACTGACAGCTGCTTCTCAATTTATTTTAATTGTATTCTTTTTGTACGGCGTAATCAACCTGTATATCAAACATGGTGATTTGCACGATCGCAATACTAGAAATAGAAATAAACTTGTTATGCCTCGGTACCGATTAAAGAAGGTCCTTGGATCTTTTATGGGTCTAGGTATACGTATCTATAATAAAATTCCAGATAATATTTTGGATTTGCCTTTCGAAAAGTTTAAGATGAATGTAAAAGATTGTCTTCTTAAAAAAGTATATTATACTATAAAGGATTACTTGAATGACGAGACAGCTTGGTCATAAATATTTAGTTTTATTTTTTCGAAATTGTAGTGTCATTCAATTAATATTTAGTAAAGTATTAGATTCAACTTTTAACACAAGTAGCTTGGGTATGTCATGCTCTCTGTAAACATTTCTGCGGTGGTGTCGTGTGAGGCGGGTCGCTACGTACCCTAAAATATGGTTGAGCGAAGCGATGGCTGGTTCATGCGTCATGCTCGTGAAAGGGTGCTGCCAGCGGGATGGGTCTGCTCATGTTTGCTTGTGTTAAAATGTGTAGAGATATATGTTGTTTTGATTTTATGTTATTTATGATGTTTTGAGTTGAGATGCGTGGCACTGCTTGATCAGAGTAAATAAAGGTAAATAATGTTTTTAATTATTCCAAATATACATTTTTTTTTATTTTTATTTTTTACTTTAATTACGCTTTGAGATTGTGACCCAGCTGATGCGTCTTCTAGTGACATTGTAGGTTGTGTTGTGTCTTACATTAAGGCACTTTTATTTTTCTTTTTTTGCTGTTGCCATTGTATTTTTTTCATATTTATACTGACACGCTCCGATCGTGTTAAGCACGACCGGTGTGCGTTTTTATTTTCATTTTAATATTTAAATGAGGATAATATTTATTTTACTGAGTTAAATGTTTACCCGGCTTTGCGCAAATGGGCAATAGCTTGGCGCAAGCGGGCTTATGGACTATTTTGACATACGTTTTCCTGAAATTATGTACAGAACCGTATACCGATAACCTTTTCGTTCTATCACAACGAAACTATTTAGAGGTCACTACGCTATCAACGTTAACCATCAATATTGAGTGTCATTAACGATCCTACTGAAATATCTCGCGTGATGTATATATATTTTAGTACATAAATTTTAAATAGAAAACTATTGGAAAAAATTTACTCAGCCACAAATGAATTCTCAGATGGGAATCGAACCCACGACCCTTGGAGTTCATTTTTTCCAATATTTTTCTATTTAAATTTTATCATAAGTATAAAAATAGCATTGAAAAATGCAAAAAATCTAAAATCATAAAATAGTATCTTCTTCTTATGGTGGCACTCCATTACTGGCTATTTATAGCAAATAATTTAAACTAAGTAGCTGGCTCAACATTATGTGAATGGTTAAATAATAAAAGCATTCTTATAATCATACAAAATTCTTGTTTTGTTTTGAAGCAAATTCTAAAGAGTCATTTAAGTCTATTCGTTACATGATTGATTATTAAAAAAAAAAATTACGTGGCTTGAAGGATTTGGGTGAACCTGTTCGGTATTATTGCACCATGATTATCTATATTATGGCATCAAGACTGGATGGCGCCGTTAGTAGCGAATGGGAAGAACATAGAAATCATTTTGAATCATCACCCAAACTTAAAGATTTTTTAATTCCTTCGGGGTCGTGTCAATGTTCTGGAAACAATTCAATATAATTGTTTTGAGTCTAGCAAACCAGTAAGGACTCTTTAGACCCTTAATTGCACACACACATTACAAAAAGAAATAATAATCACATAAAACTTAAAACTATGGTGAGCCAGGACGGCCTTATCGCTGAAAGCGATCTCTTTTTCGAAAATTTGTAGTTGAGCGCAATGTAAAATATAATTATGTGATTCTTATAATTCTTTGGTTGTGTGATTGCCACACAATTTATTTGATTTTTTTCTAAGATTAAATAAAAATCTTCTAATGAAAGCGAAGTACTCTTTGTAATTTTGAAAACTAGAATATCTATTGACTAAATTTTGCATTATCTTAATAAGCGTACTACTACTATTGCTACAGCTACTCGCACTAAGGCCACTACTATGAAGCGTCATTACTTCAGTCGTATTCCGTTCCACGTTGTTTGGCATTTTAGGCCATTCAATTTTATCGCATAATAAAAATGAAGGACCTTTCCACCACAATAGTGTATTGCCGATAATGTCGGCTCTAAGACCACGTGAAACGAGATCTGCTGGGTTGTACTTCGACGGTACGTAGTTTCAGGTATGACCACAGATACTTTCTTGTATCTCATGTACTTTATTTTCAACTCTTGAGTTGAAAAGGTCTTGGAGTATTTAAAATCTTATTTCAGTACTTTAGCAGCCCCCACAAAGTTCGTACCGTTATCAGAGTACATGTTTTTTGGTCGGCCACGCCTAGAACACATGCGTTTCAAAGCTGCCAGGAAAGCTTCGGTGCTGAGGTCCGAAACCAACTCCAGGTGCACGGCCTTTGTCACCATGCAGATAAATATGGCTATGTAGCCCTTACAAGTTCGAACGCCCTTTCCTTTATTAATTTTGAGTTCCACGTGACCAGTGTAATCTACACCGGTGTTAGTAAATGGCCTTGACGGTGTTATTCTTGCTTTCGGTAGTTCGCCCATGATTTGTTGATTATTGTGTGATTTGAATCAAACACACCAAACACAAAGTCCAAGTTGTTTTTTGACAGTCTTGTTGCCACCCACGATCCAATATGTTTCTCTGATGAGCGCCAATGTCAGACCAGGTCCATCGTGTACAGTTAGTTTGTGATAATATTCTATTATCAGTTCAGTCAGCTTACTGGGAGGCAAAATAAGTGGATGTTTAGTTTCGTAGGGAAGCGTAGAGTTTTGCAGTCGTCCTCCTATTCTCAGTAAACCATCTTTATCCAGTATTGGACTCAATTTTGACAGATGACCCTTTTTGACAGCTTCAGTTTTCTTCAGTAAATCTATTTCTTGTTGATAATATTAAAGTTGAATGTTTTTCACAATAAATAGCGTAGCTGCAGAAGTCTCGTGTTTCGATAAATAATTTGTGCAATTAAATATTTTATTCCGTGTCACCGCTACGAAGCGAAGTATCCAGCTGACGAGTCGTATAACACGGGTCAAAGAACTGCATTTCATAAGTAGTGCACTAAGTAATGTATTTTCTTGATTATTTTTAGTTGCGAAACAACAGTTACTAATCATTCCAATTTCTGTGACGAATGATTGTTTTTTCTTTGGCGATTTGGAGCTTTGTTTATATGTTTTTTAGCCATAGGCGTCCTTCCTACCATAAGTTGAATGTTAAAAGTTTCGACGGTAGGAGGCCTCTGGTAGCACAGTTGGCCGAGTTTTCTTCGCTTTTCACGTAACTCCATTGTGTTACAGGAATAATCGCGCGTATTTGTTTCACGCGGTTAGCGATGTATCGCTCCGATTTATTGACGTCACGCTGTAGCCATGCTAATACAACTTTCGAGTCTGTCCAACAGTGATAAGTTATTTGCCTTTCTTTAAAAGTATTATTGAGCTTTTCTAATAGCTTAGCCAATAAAAGGGCTCCACATAGTTCTAGTTGTGGTGAAGTTATCTTTGTTTTTATAGGCGCCACTTAATTAAAATTATTTGATAAGGAAGGGATGTAGTGTTTGTATCTATGGAAAAGGATACAATCTACCCTGTCTCACACACACAGGAGGGCAACACTGGTAGCTGTCATTGTCAACGATAGATTGACAGATGACATATAGCTAGGCGGGAGTTCTGGTGGAGTGCGGAGAGGATTTCGGCTCCAGGATCCCCGAGGTGATGATACCTGATGAAACGTATTATGTGTGCTTGTCTTGGTGTGACGGTAAGCCAGGGAAACGGTTCGGTAGGATTGCAAACCCTACAGGTACTATTTTTATTATCTCACTCAGAAACTAAAGAAAAGTTTGTGGAAAGTTTTTTACTTTGTTTGTGACACAAACTGTCACTGTCAGTTGTGTGTCACAGACTAGTTTAATTAGAGTTGTGTTTTAGTCCATAGATATTGTCACGGATTCGGGGTACACACTCGAATAAAACACACGAATTGCTCGAAAACTTGGTATAATGCAAAGCACATGGAAAAACCAGATATCGGAGCGACGTGAGGCGTCGCTGGAGGTTGATCGCGGACTAAAAGTGACGCGGGCCGAGAGGCGCTCGCAGGCGCCGTTATGCAGAGATATCAAAAAATATGAGGGTATACAAAATAAAATCTTAGCCTAATATATTTATAAAATTTTACTACTGCTTAAACTTATTTGAAATGAGCGCGTCGCTTACATTCTCCCCCCTAGTGCTGGTTCAGCACTCACCATTTCTAAGAAAAGGTGCAACGCGCGCTGCGGACCGGCGCAACACACCTGACTTTGTTTTTACATCGACCAGTCTTACCCTTTGATCGGCGCCAGGGTAGATAGCCTGTATAACACCTTTTGGCCAAACACCACGAGGTAAATTTGGATCCACCACAAAGACAAAATCACCGACCTGCAGGGGCGGCTGTTCCTTCGTCCATTTCTTTCGTGGTAACATTTCAGGTAGAACTTCTTTCACCCATCGTCTCCAAAACATGTCGGCGAGCCTTTGTGCCTTTCGCCATTGTTTCCTCAAGCACAGATCATCATCATTAAATGTGCCAACAACAGGTAAGTTAGATGATGTTCCTAGAAGAAAGTGATTAGGAGTCAAGGCTTCGCTACTTCCCGGTTCGACAGAGACATACGACAATGGTCGACTATTCACAATATTTTCGACCTCAGCAAGAAGAGTTATTAAGGTTTCTTCTCTAGGAGCACGTTCGTTTAAAATGACTTTCAGAGAAGTTTTTACAGACCTGATGAGCCTCTCCCAAGCTCCCCCCCAGTGTGGACTAGCAGGTGGAATGAAATGCCACTCCATATTATTGTTCACTCCTTCTTTTTCGAGGACCTCCTTATCTAATTGACTGAGCGACCTTTGCAGCTCCCGATCAGCTCCTCTCATGTTGGTGCCATTATCCGAATAAAGATGCTTCGGCCAGCCTCGTCGAGCTGCCATCCTACGCACGGCCATGATGAGGGAATCTGTGGAAAGCGATGTCACTACCTCTATGTGCACGGCTCGAACAGTCAAACACGTGAAGAGAACGCCGTACCTTTTCTCTCTGCGCCTCCCCACAGCTACCTCAACAGGACCGAACAAGTCGAGACCACAGAACGAAAAGGGCCTCTGATGATGCGACACACGAGCTGCAGGTAAGTCTCCCATTCTAGGCACACGAGGCATGCTCTTGCGCATCGTGCATAGTAGACACTTTGATGCCACGTATTTCACAGTTGGTCTCAGGCGTAAAATCCAATATTTTTGTTTCAGGTCGTTGACCACAGTTTCGTGATTACCGTGTGCAGCTTTTGTGTGGTAACGCAGAACAATAAGTCGGGCTACCTGATGTCGTCCATCTAATATCAGAGGTCTCTTCGTTTCCAGGTCCACGTTCATCGCTGCATCTATGCGACCGTCGACGCGAAGAAGTCCATGTTCATCAAGAAACGGAGATACGGTAAGTAGTTTGCTTGTATTATTTAATGGTTTACCTTTTTTTATTGCAGATATTTCTTCGGAGAACGATGCTGTCTGAGCATAACTTATAAGCATGCGCTCAGCCTGGTCCATCACACTGCAGTTCACGGCTGAACTACGCTTCTTAAATATATTTACGGCTTTCAGTACGGCAGCTGTGGCTCTCTGCAGCCGCAACCAGGAAGAAAAATTATTTGGATTCGGCACAGGTATGTCGGTAGGTATGCTTTCGTCGTCACTTACTGTAACACACGCAGTTTGAACCTCACTTATTACGGGCTGAATCACATCTACGGGCCAGGTTGTGTCAGCATTGTACAAGAATTCCGGACCCGTGAACCAGTTATTATTAAATAAAGACTGATCAAAGGTTTCTCTCGTACCTAAGTCGGCAATATTCATTTTAGTAGGAATGTACCTCCATTCCTCCATGCGCGTCAAATCATCAATTTCACCTAAACGGTTAGCTTCAAACACTTTATAGTTTCTCGTATTGTTCCTGATCCAGTGAAGCACTGTAGTAGAATCAGACCATAGGAAACGACGACTAATCACTAATTTATGTTCATTCGTAATCGTATCAATAAACTTGGCGGCTAACAACGCAGCTTGTAGTTCGGCGCGGGGCATTGTCAGTGGTTTAACGGGCATGACGCGGCATTTACTCCCAATGAGCGCTACCCTTGTTTTACCATTATCGCTCCAACGCCAATATGCTACGGCACACATTGCTTTGGCAGAAGCGTCACTAAAAACATGCAGCTGCAAATCATTATAATAGCCCGACGACAACGACGTAGCAATGGGACTTGCCGTAGCATCTCCGTAGCAGCGAGCCGTAGCATGCTCCGTAGCCGCAGGTTCCGCGTCGACGTCTGCGGGGCGTGTAGCGAGGGGGGTCGGGAATCGGCTACGACGGGTGCACGTGTCGCTCCCGTGACCGCCTGTCCGGTTCTCCATCTCGCTCGCACCTGCTGCACTATGATAATACCTGGGTAATCGCACCTTGTTTACATTTTTTAGAAGGTCAAGCCAAGTACACCATTTAGAATAAATACTATCGGGAATGTGATCGTCCCACCCTAAATTCAAACGCCAAATATCTTGTAGCATTATTTTTCCTTGTATTGTAAACGGTGACAAAAACCCAAATATATCAAAAATAGACATAATAACACGCAACATAATACGCTTTGTAGGTCTTTCAATTCCGCAAAGAACATTCTCAGGAATACGCTTATAAGACACATCAAATCCTAACTCGTCCGTACTCGGGTACCATAATAAACCTAGCGTGCGTTCCCCTTCACTTTCCCCAGTCATTTTAAACTTTATTGCGGCCGTACCTAAAGTATCTTTAAGAATGTTATTTAATACCATAAGACTGTTACTAGTCCAATTTCGAATCTCGAAACCACCTTGACTATGAATATACGATATATCATTAACCAAATCGATCGCTGTTGCCTCGTCTGGTACGCTTTGAATATAATCATCCATATAGTGCGAATTGTTTATCGCGTCAACTGCGGCCGGGCGTGATGACTCATACCGGGCTGCATTCATATTTTTTATAAACTGAGCTACGAATGGTGAACAATTAGCGCCAAATATAAGCGAAGTCATTACGTACGTTTTGATAGGTTCATTAGGGTTGTCTCGCCAAAGAAAACGTAACGCATGCTGATCTTTTTCATGAATTTTCACTCGTAGAAACATGTCCTTAATATCACCCGTTACTGCAATTCTATTTATCCTAAAGCGCAGCATTATTCCATACAGGGATGATAAAAGGTCAGGACCGGTCAGTAAAAAATCATTTAAACATTTCCCATCGACTTTACCTGCCCCGTCGAAAACGAGTCGCAATTTCTTTTTGTTAGGGTTGTCAACACCAAAATGAGGTAAGTACCAAGTATTATTTGTTACTTTTATATCTTGTAACTCTCGAGCATAGTCATTCAGTAATAAGTGATTTATGCGTTCCTTATACCTTTGAGCGAAACCTTGATCCTTACACATTTTTTTTTCAATGCTTAGGAACCTATTTACAGCGCTGGGGTAACTATCGGGCATTTTACAATTTTCATCTTTCCAGGGCAGCCCTACGTACCAGTGACCATCGATGAGTTCAGATGTTTGTTGCAGAAGCTGAACAGCGCGTGCATCGTCTACGTTCTGTCTAGGCTTACCTAAGGTGCCGAGGGAATCCAGGGCGAACGAGCGGCGTACCTCCTCATGGATGTCTCGCAAAAGGAGTGTATCTTCAGTAGGTGCTAAGTCAGATTGCAAAAGACAATGACTATGCGTCGCACCCCGCAGCACGGGCACAATACCATGGATGCACCAGCCCAGGGGAGTTAACGTAGCTGACGGCTCATTCGGTTTACCAAACTTTACATCTAGCGGTAACAATAAATGAAAATTATCTTGCCCGATTAACAGTTCGGGTTTAGAATCTGATAAACAAAGTTTATGTTTCATATCCAATAAATGTTTATATTTATTACAATCAACAATAGAATACTTTTGAACTGGTAAGTTTAATTCGTTCACACTGTACATTTTAATATTATTTAATTTACTGTCCATACCTGATATGTTTACATTAATTACCGTGGCGTCGCACGCCAGCTCGTTGCCAGCCCATGCGCCGCTCACGCGCATCGACTGCGGTCGCCCGCGCAGCCCTGCGCGGGCCGCCAGCGGGCCGCTTATCAGTGAAATCGTGGAGCCGTCGTCGAGCAAAGCGGACGAAGTAAACACACCGTTAGGGCCGTGTACGCGCACAGGGATTACTTTTAATAATGTTTTGGATTTATCAATCGCGTTAAGATGTGTGACGGTTTCACTTTCACTTTGCTTATTGTGAGAAAGCTCGGAATTAGACTCATGCACTCCCGCACTGTTACACTCGCGATTAATTGAGTAATGCAATAGTTTATGGTGCTGCTGATTGCAGCCATCCTTATCACATGCAGGCGCGCAGCAGGTGTCTCGGTCGTGGCGGGCAACTATACATTTGAAGCACAAACCATTCCGCTTGACATGCTCCCATCTCACTTTGCGTAACGCTCGTTTAAACTTTTTACATTCGGTCAGTTTGTGCGTTGAATTATGACAAAATGTACATTTTTCACTCGTCGTTCGCCCAGCTTGCAATAAAACGGTTTGATAACTAGAAGGGTGACTCATAGTTTTCTGTTTTGAGTTATCACTGCGTCTTGTACTGTAGTAACTATTTGTTGTGGCAGATACCTTAATGGCTTCATCACATAGAAAATCTGATAATATTACAAGACGTGGTTTTATGTTTTGAGCGATCAGCGGGTAACTGTATTCAGTCCATTTTGGTAGTAATACAGTTGGAAATTTGCACAAAATAATCGAAACAATATTCATTCCATACAAATATTCTTCTCTTCCAACTGCTCGAACTGCTTCTACGAAGTTCTGTATTTTACATGAAAATGCAATTATATCTTTTTGATATTCATTAGACATCGGTTGTAACCTTTTTAAATCTTGAACTATACGTGATATTATGTACTCAGGGTTACCAAATTGTAGCTCTAGGGTAGCTAGTATTCTGTCGGGCGATGTTGCACTTATAAGCAGTGCAGAAACGGCATCTTTAGCTGCACCTCGAAGACATTTTCTTAGTCTCCAAAGGTTTTCTTTCTCAGAGAAGTTACATACTTCTGTCGACTCATCGTACGCTTTCTTAAAATGGAGCCACTCCAAAGGGTCACCAGAGAAGTCAGGTAAATCTCGTGGTGTGCATATACGGCTTAATAAGTTTGCGTTACCTCCGCTGGGAGCCGAGTTAGACGTTAAGTTACTTAGTGCACTAGCTAACATTTGTATCGTGGCCTCCGATGAACTGGCGTTGCTTTCCAATGGTGCCGGTGCGTGCGGTGGCGGACCTTCCAGTGCTGGCTGTGCAGTAGGTGGCATGTGGGGGTTTTTTACTACCGAAACTGATGGGGCCGTATTTTTCAGCGGTGTATCCAGCGGAGTATACCATGCAGTACGAGCCGGTATTTGAGGCGGCTGTAATGTGTCCGCTGGCAGCTTCGGTTGCTGCTGCTGAGGAGGCGCATTTTGCTGCTCTAAGGACTTCGAGCCTTGAGCTTCACCGATGGCGATCGTCTCCTGCTTGAGCCCCTCCAACCACTTGTTAACGTATAACGGAGGTACTTCTTCTTCGTCTTGTGAACTGTATTGAATTTCTTCATCTTCGAGACCGGCGATTTCAACCTCTAACTGTTTGTCAATGAGTTCCATGCGTATTTTTGCCTTCTCTTGCGCAGCTTGTAATTCCAGTTCGAGTCGTTTTTTCCTAACCTCGGAAGATGACGCCGACGTCTTGTTCGATCTTACGCTTCTGGTCGACGTTTTTTTTTGCTGACATATTATCCCTTGAGCATCAGTACTTGTTCCAGGTTGCATAATTTGCTCCGGAATGACTTCTTCGGGACGCTGCTCGACACGATCTCGTTTCACAGCACTGCGCGTAAATACCATTTTCGGCAGTGTTCTGTACATCCAGATTCGGCTCGAAGACCACTTTGTCACGGATTCGGGGTACACACTCGAATAAAACACACGAATTGCTCGAAAACTTGGTATAATGCAAAGCACATGGAAAAACCAGATATCGGAGCGACGTGAGGCGTCGCTGGAGGTTGGTCGCGGACTAAAAGTGACGCGGGCCGAGAGGCGCTCGCAGGCGCCGTTATGCAGAGATATCAAAAAATATGAGGGTATACAAAATAAAATCTTAGCCTAATATATTTATAAAATTTTACTACTGCTTAAACTTATTTGAAATGAGCGCGTCGCTTACAGATATTTTGTGTTGGTTGCGTGTTTTTAATTTGTTTTTGTGTAAGTAAATTTTATTTTTTAATTTTCTTTTGTTTATTTTAATACTTTTATCTGTCGTTATGATTGTCACTGCTGTGTCAAGCAGAATATCAGTGCAGCAGGCCTAGCTTGCTGCTTATACTGAGCTTGGCACAGTTTGGCGACATGCGACGATGCGCAGCGCAGTGTGCGTTGTATATGTGTTGCATTTAATTTTTATTTATTTTTTATCTGTATCTGTGTATCGTCGTGTGGATGTCAAAAAAACGTCGTGTGATTGGTTGGTTGGTTGGTTGGTTGGTTGGTTGGTTGGTTGGTTGGTTGGTTGGTTGGTTGGTTGGTTGGTTGGTTGGTTGGTTGGTTGGTTGGTTGGTTGGTTGGTTGGTTGGTTGGTTGGTTGGTTGGTTGGTTGGTTGGTTGGTTGGTTGGTTGGTTGGTTGGTTGGTTGGTTGGTTGGTTGGTTGGTTGGTTGGTTGGTTGGTTGGTTGGTTGGTTGGTTGGTTGGTTGGTTGGTTGGTTGGTTGGTTGGTTGGTTGGTTGGTTGGTTGGTTGGTTGGTTGGTTGGTTGGTTGGTTGG